>CM075192.1:20763907-21341407 GCA_037577475.1 Chaunax sp. Z400 | reverse complement strand
ACTACTTCTCAACCTTGGGGTCCACCCCATGCACTTGGGACTTTCTCACTTTGTAAAATACGTCAGTGTAACAGTTCTCTCTGTTACCACAGTGACTTCTCTCAATGACACACGGATGATGCTCGTTAACAGTCTTTATTTAACGTAAAATAATCAACTCAACTTAAATCCACAGGCTTTTCAGCTATTATCTGACGCTTGTCTCAAGCCGGCATGCAAAGACTCCAACACTGTGTGTGTGTAGCAGACTCCCTCAGGTCCCACACGCTACAGCCAACAGAGAGACCAATCAGTCCAACACAAAACACCTGCCATTATCACATCCCTACCTCTCTAACCCTGCTCACCTGAACCGCATCCACACCCTCTCTCACCTGATATGAGCACAAACCCAAACCCTGTCACCACAGCCAGTTTGTGCAGTTGTCCTGATCGTCTCATACTGAGGCACAAGGGTACCTCCTGTGTTGGGATGAGATTCCAAAAAGGCAGTATTTGACATCCTAATAATGAGGCTGTGCTTGAATATCTGGCTCGTAGCGTTCTGGTAATGCTATCAACTACCACGTCAAGTGACCCTATTCCGATTTTTTTCCTCCCATGTGGCACCAATTGGAGATAAATCATGAACATGTAGGCAGGAAAGAAGCAGATATGGAATTGGATGTTCTCAGATCAGGCCTCATTCATATGTGGAAATGAATCTGATATGAATCGGATATGTGCATTTGCGTCTGTCACCTAAGCGGACAGATTGGATATTCCCTGTCAATGAGAGTCATACGTCATTGAAAATGCGACGGTGGCAAATGACGTAAACATAGATGGACACAGACAGAGCCATCCATGCGCACAGGTCTCTCTTTTCACCGGTGCACCGCCTCTAAAAATGCTTCGGAAAGCAATAGCTTAGATAATAAAGTGTTGCTTTTACTTCCGTTTCAGCCTAAACATTTCCGGGTCTGACCTACGTATACTCTTCCAGGATGTTGCCCAAAGTGTTAACCAGTGTAAATACAGATATCATTTACGGGTCACTTTTAAAAGTAGATGTAAGCAGGCGGTCAAAAAAATCGGATATAGGCAACAAATCGGAATTGGGCAACAAGATGGCAGACAGACAGCCCTAGTCGGTGAACAAAGAGGAGAATTGTTTGCGACTTTCTTTCATGAAACCTTGTCACCTTTGGATCCGACTGCTACTAACTGTGTTGAAACTGACCACAGCCTCTGTTGTACATGAAAGAGGAAACTACAAACCTTTTACAGCCCTGTTCAAACCAACACCGCGTGTGCTTGAAACTCAATAGACAGATTTTGTGTTGCGTTTTAAAGGCTAAACCACGGCAGCCAAGAGACTGTTCAACAGCTGTGGCGTTGTAGAAAAATACCAACACTGCAACTGGCTTGCTTCGTCTCGCACGGGGTCACATGATTAATGAGAAATGACGCCAGGGAATGAGAAAGAACAGAAGATTCCTGACAACAATATGTACACTGTTTTTTATGGGTCAGTGGGAGCGACGTAGCCACAATATGTGAGTTCCAGCGTGGATGTGTTTCTCTGAAAAGACAAAGACGATTGGCAGACGGTGACTCTGATCAGAGAGAAAAGTTTGGAGGAATGAACTCAGATAGGAATTTCTAGGAAACGACGGGAAGCTAAAAAAAAAGCAACGTGACTGTATCAATCTGAGCACTGTGCCTCTTTTTAGCTGCACGCTACTTTTAGGGGTTCACTTTGTCCAGAGGAAATCGCAAGTCCCGTTTTTTTGTGTCAGTGTTTCAGGCACTGCAACTGTCAGAGGCTCTACAATGACTTCAGGGTCTCCTGTGTGCTGCATTAGTTTTGATTTGGAGGAACAATGTTAATATCATGATACAATAACATGCCACAAACAATTTTAATGCGATCAGGTGATGTTATTGATCGTTGATTGCAAGCACAAACAGGAAAGCACTGAAAACATTAGAGGTCGACAGAGACTTCCTGGCAGGGCTTATGTCTTTCTGATCTATGCTGACAGTCATTTGGAGCAGCATACAGACATCTGTCGACAAAACCCTGCTCATGTGGATTTACTTCTTTCTCCTCACGGCTTCAACATCACGACTCTTAACTCTGATTTAAGGAAAATAACTGTATATGTAGGCCTACATCTATTTTTCTACTCATTCTCCACTGACAATAGGGTTTTTGTGAATTTGACTTTCCTGGAAATAAATGCTTCTGGGTCACAAGTGAACACTTTTCATGTTTCAGATTTGATGGGATTTCATGAAAAGTAACAATCATAATGATGAGATAAATAAAAACTTCAGTGGCATCAGAACTACAAGAACTTCAAAACAAGTAGCACACACCTGCCGTGTGGAACATTCCAGCGACTGAAAGGAATTGTTTGACATTTTTAATTTTTAATTTTTAAATTTTAATTTTTTACCAATAGTTGGGCAAGAAGATCAGTACCACTCTGTAGATTACTGCAGTTACGGTCAACAGTTAGCCTAGCATCAAGACTTTAAACCAAATGAAACAGATAGCCTACTGTACCTCTGTCTGAAAATAACAAAATGAAGCTGTAGCATAAGTTCAGTCAGGAAGACTAAACCTTTGCACACTCGGGCTACACTTTATGTCTCATACTGTTCTGTTATTCACATCACAGTCTGGGCCGCCAATTGTTATCAGCTGTTCTCATCACATCTATCCAATGGCACAGCGACGCGCCTTCATTGTCAGCCTATCATGTTGCTGCTGTCTTTTTAAATATGACTCCCTCCTTCTTCCTCTAGTTCTTTCATGCTTCTGTTTTGCACATCATTCCGGATCATCGCCCAGTCTTCAAAGATTCACCAACTTCTTCATTCATCAGCTTCACCAGGGTCATCAGCCACCACCACCAGTGTCTGGACTCCAATGGGAGGGATACATATCGTGCTGCTGCTTAGGATAGAGATGCCCTTCGATCTCATCCTCCCTGAAGAGTCAAAATGCCCAAAGACTTTCTGACACTAAAGACTTTCAGACATACTAATTATCACATATAATTTGATGTAAAAAACATTTTTGTTTTCTTCAACCACAGTCTCTCCTGATTGAAATATGGCTAACCAGCACTCCTGTTTACAGTCGTTTGCTAAGGTAAGCTAACCAGCTGCTGGCTATACTTTAATACTGACTGAGCTGGTATCAATATTTTCATGTAACTCTTAGAAGGACAACAAATGATCTCCTAAAATGTAGAATCATCCCTTTTAATGACTAATATGTAAATTGTCAAACAGTATCAAATGATCTCGCCATTACATTCTTCAAGTTCTACCTAATGCCAGGTAAAGATGCCAGCTAAGAACTCCCTCGTGTGTAACGTGTTCAGAAATCACTTTATTTCAAAATGTTTGCATATAATTGTGAAATACTGAGTAGTAATCCTCTGGGTTCATAATGCTTCCATCTGCTCTGACATATTAGTTCTATGCACACCTTGTCCTCCACACATTTTGCCTTTAAATGATGACAGTGCATAAAAAGGACAGTTTTGTTTGCAGGCTTCTATCAGCAGAAATAAATATTCTGGTTTTGAGTCGGTGGTATAATCACCTAAAACCTGTGGTGGCCAACTGTTGACAGAAATGTTGGCACATTCCTGTCAGTTTTTAATGAGCTTGTCTGCAGGTATGCAGTATACATTCTCTCTACTTTCAAGTCTCCCCCATGTTATGTACCAACAAAATACATTTTAAACTTAAAAAGTAAAAAACAAAAAAAAGAAAAAAACAACAACTTTCATGTTAACAAACAAACCACTTCAAACTGACTGTATTTGATTTGAGATGATTTCCAGTTTCACATCGAATTGTATTTGTGCTGGGAAAACAGGGAAAATCAGACCACTAATGGGTTACCCAACTAAATTATAGCTGCTTTTGCTGTACTGCTGGCTGCCACACTCAGACAAGTATCTGTTCATGTAACTATGACAATATGGCTTTAGGGTCTGGTCAAAAAACAAAAAACAGACCTCCATCCTGGGACAGTCTTCAAACTCTCTGGATGATTTTAACCCAATGAAAGCTGTGAAGCAGAGAATATGACAATAATCCATCCCAACCCTCTCGATAATGTGAGCTCACGATTTGTTCTAAATTAATAACCAGACTTTGACTTGAAACTTAGTTGATAACAAGAGAAATGTAATTTAATATAAACAATACAATATTAGAGTGTGGAGAAATAAGTATGTTATATTATACAGACACACACACACACAAAACAAAAGTTGAAGGAAGTTTATAACTTCCAGACTTGTATATTTTGTTCCCAAACCTAAATTTCTATTTTAAATGCTGATATTCTATATTTATTAGACCTAAAAACAAATAATCTAGGTTTTCTAGGTATTCTTGATGTAGAGGTTACAGCATCAGGAAAACATTAAAAGAAAAGCACAGTTTGACTTGAGTGATCTGGGAAATGTAATCCAAAAAATACAGCAAAACATACAAAATTGTATCTTGCAGCATTTTTAGCTCAGAACAGTTAAATGCAAACTACATGTATATTGTATACAGTGTACATAAAGCTGTTGAGACACCGCTTTGGACAGTGTGTCCCAGGCCACAGGTTGCCATACAGTCATAACAGCATGGAACATGAATCCAAATCCAGTCCCATCCACTCACAGTTGATGCTATGTATTTGCCTTTGTCTTGTCATGGGCTCTGTGGTGATGTTGCTGCATGAGTGCACATTTGAGACTTTATGAGTGGCTGCAGATTGTGCAACAGAGTCACACAGTTAATGCAGTGAGGTCTGGCAGCCTGAGCTCAAACTGGCAATCCTGTACTTGTGGCTATGTTGTGTTAGTGAGTGTGAAAGCTGAAATGACAAGGCAAAGAGAGTCTGTGAGTAAGACGCAGAGTGAATTAAGGGGAAGAGAAAGGAAACAAAAAGGAGTTGGTTGTTATTTGCAAATACACATCCTACCATAAGGGTGTGGCACAGAGGGTTTGTGGCATTTGAGGTAAAACTGGTGACAAAGCAAAAGGAGAGGAAAAGACAAAGATGGCTTTGCAGAGTTACTCTCAGAACAAGAACAAGCAAGGATTTCATAATGCAGATGGACAGAGGCAGATGGAAATGATGGCTAACATTTTTTGAAGAATTCCACCTACTCAGAGAAATATAGCGTCTCTCTAGGGCGATGGGAGAGCAGCAGGAGCTAGGAGGTATGCGGAGTGTTTTTTGGAGAGGGTTGTGATGTAAAACGGTGGAAGTGGGATAGCAGCTGAGGCTGTCCAGCGCCCATGAATCAGGCTGAGGCACCGTGAAGCAGCGGCCATCATCGGAGCCAGATGGGCCCTTGGCTAAACACTGGAAGGGATGAGGGAACACACACACACACACGCACGCACGCACGCACACATACACACACACACACGCACATATTGCAGGCAGAATAGCAACAATCAGCCTCTTACATGCACTGCAGATACTAGCCTGCAGTCAGAACAAGCATAAAACATTTTACATAAAACATTTAGGTTTATATGCATGGCGTGCATGTGAAACATGACAGATAAAAGTACACACAGAGTCACTGTTTTTGATTTATTAATGGAAAAAATGGAAAAGATGGAGTCAAGCGTTATTAGATTAGGACAAAAACATCATTAGTTAAGTGATTAAAATGTAAAACTTCAGATGTTCTATTGTACCTTAACAACCAATCAGTTGATGAAAGTGAAAACTTTTAATCACTTGATCAAATACAAAAAAAAAAAAAAATCACAAAAACAAACAAACAAAGTCGACAAGCCAAATATATTTAAACAGCTAACTTCCGGGACAGCTTACAAGTTTTGGGTTTATTTGACACTCATCACCCACATCTTGTTCTCTATAAACTGTCAAGGATAACACATTAACCCTGAAGATTATTTTTCCATTGTGGTCATTGTTATTTCCAGTCATACAAGGACTTGAAGTGAATAAAGTTAGAAGCATTTATCTGTGAATTTATACTTTTAGATTTTTGTTAAAAACGCAAATGTCAAAAGTAGTTTTTAACAATTTTAATCACTCGTTTTATGTCAGTTTTTCTCAGAGAAGTTGGTTCACATGAAAGAACGAAAAAAGAGGGGGAGAAACACAAAAGACAAACGAGGCAGCAGTGAGGTAACTGCAACAGATACTCTGCCCTCAGATCATCTGAGCAGGTCAGTGTTTCAATGGGGCTTGAAAAGTGTATGTTTGCTGCAATGAATGGTTTCCTAAAACCCATCATCCCTGTCTGCTTGACTTAAGTTAGACAGACTGTGACTGATTTCAACCCACAGTGAACTCACGTGATCTGAGTTTCAGGCCACAAAAGACATGTTCTGAGAAAAAGGAGCAGGTTAATCAAGTTTTATTTCTAGGAAATATCCACATTGTACTCATTGTTTATTTACCGATTTTATAGATTGATTTTTAAATAATACACAAACATTAAAAAGTTTTAAAAGTTTTATAGCTTAAATATACAAGGAAATGTTTTTTTAAAGTATTTTATTACAGTATAAAATATTTTCCAAGTCAGCCCAAACAAAAAGGCATCGATAATAATGTATTCTAAATATCTGTTTTAAATGACTGTAAATATATTTGTTATAATTTGAAATGCGTTTTTTTTCTGGGAGGTCTGTTAGATTCCATATATCCGTTCTCTTTTTCATTTTTCCTGAAAATAGGCACGCAAACTGCGCCAACCACAGTTTGTATGTAAGAAATAATTGCTCCATAAACATCTATGTGATCATATTCATAAACATTTCCATGATTTCATCTACTGGCCTCATAAAAAAAGCCTTGGGTCAGTCCAAAGCAGTGTGGCACAGTCTCATGTACTGTGACTGCCTGCTAATTATAGTCTCCCAAAGATAATCGGCATTGAAACACTCCCATATTGACATCTATGAAATTGCTGTGGCACGATTTGTTTTTTGTGGTGGCACACATTCAATAAATCCAACTCTTATGAAGGCAGAACAAAGGATAATAATTATGAACAGATAGAAAACGAAACCTTTCAGAAGGAAGAGGCTGAGTCACACTGAACAAAGACACCAACATGCCCAAACTACATAAAAAATTATTTCTGCAGACAAATTTAAATACAACTGCTTCATTAATGTGGAGAGGTAGATTTTTTTTTTATTACCAGTAACAGAAAAATGTATACATTCAAAGTTTAGTGCAGACAAGCAAAGATGTGTGATATAGATTATGATCAGTTTTGGTTTCCCTTCAAATGAATTAAAAATTATTTCATTCAGTTTTACATACAGGAACCAAACTATTCAAACTATTTCCTCAATGAAGTTTATTAAATTTAAATCCTAATGTAATGTTCTCCTCAGCCTTTTCTCCGGTTCCTTTTCTCTGGTTTCCAAAGGAATTTCCACATTGTGCTGCCTTAAAGTACAGTTGGAAATATTGTAACTTAAAGTTCAGGGCACAAAAAACCCCCAAAAAGACAATCCCACCAGCAAAATGAACATTTTCTATGAAGCTATATAGGTATGATGTCCAGAAACCATATAAAAAAAACTAATTCATTTTATAAAATGTATTCATATGTGAAACATGATTTTTTAAATAACATCTCTGACACAAAATCCCCATAAAATATACAAAATAGACAACAAAAACAACAACAAAACCAAGCAAGACAAGATTTACTCCCACTTACATACATAAAATTAAGGCTGTCAAAGTTAACATATTAACACTCGTAATTAATCTGGAAACCTTAATGAATGATTATTTTTTATTTTATTATTTTTTTCCCCAACTTTGACCTTATTTTGTTCCCATAATTCCAGCGCAAATGACTGAGGAGACATCCCCCGCTGTGTTGATGGCAGATTTTGCTTTAAAAACTGTCCAGTAATAAAATTAAACATTATGTGCATATATTGCCATGATGAGCCGTCTTTCCAATGACGCACAACAAATCTGAAATATCATCTTCTATAACACTCATTATGATATTGACAGCAAGGAATCTACCATTGGAGCAGATCCCCTGTGTAGCATCTGCTCCAATAGTAGATTCTGTACTGTACTATAATCACAGAGACTCCTGTGACAGCAGCTTTGTTGGGACTTTAGCCAAAAGCTGTAAAATAGTCAGACATTTCAAACACAGCAGAGCTGAAAGTTCAGCAAGCCTCTCATGCTCAAGAAGAGGAGTCACTCTTCCAGAATGAACCCACGTGTTCCAACTCAACTCTCAACCCACTGAAGGCAACATGGGCACAGCAGAAGAACAACTTAGCCATGTAAACCTATGCTGAATATGTGAATATGACAAGCTTGCAAAGTTAGAAACTTTGGAGCCACATCTCTATCGCCTGACAAATGCAATTAATATAATAGTCACTTTGGGACGAGCACTTCCTGAGACTTTTTACTGAGACAATTCTACGCCTGTTTATGAAATCATCAAAACAAGCAGAGATATTAGATGATAGCAAAAAACGCATTAATCTGTTTCGAACCCCCCAAAAGTACATAAATAGTGGTATTTTAAACTTGTGATTAATCATAATTAATCAATTAATTGTGATTAACTTGATAAATAAATTGTTTATATTTACACACACACACACACACACACACACACACACACACACACACACACACACACACACACACACACACACACACACACACACACACACACACACACACACACATTGAGATGAGGTGTGTATTTGTTTAAGAACTGCATCCCAATTTTCATCGAGAGGCTGAGTCTGTTCCCATTATGTTCTCATACTGACTGGGAGTTCATCCCACAAATGGTTCCATAAATCTGTGAAATTATGCCCTTTTTATTTGCATCAGCAGACAGAAAATCAGAGTTGGTGCCTTGTTGGGGAAGGAGTTATGTTGTTTCTTAACACAATGGTGGTATTTTTTAATTCATTACTAGTTGCTCAAAGGATGCAAATATTCCATCCAGATAGAAATCCTCAATAAACCATAATCCATTCCCATGTCTATCATTAGCTAGCGTAAAGAGGTGGTTAGACAATGTGTTAATTGTATTTAAGTGTGTTTTTCACCTCAGCACAGAAGATATTTTTCATAATGTATCAATTACTTTAACAGGGTGTTTGAAATTATTTACAAGCTTCCATTTTTTGACATTCAATCAGTGTGAAATAACCTAAAAACAATGAGAAATATAATATTAACTTTTTAAAATCTTTCTTTCTTTCTTTCTTTCTTTCTTTCATCAATTTTCATTTCTTTTGTGCAAACAATTTTTTAAAATGTATTTTTAAAATGTAACTGTATGTTCATCGTACACATATTATATACATCATATCATACACACGTCTAACATACACACAATACAGGTTTTCATTTATTCTTTTCACTTTTAGCTGGTAAATAAAAACAATTTTGTTGATTCTTTTTTAAATTCTGATGTTGTCTTTATTCATGTAAATGTAAAATAAAACAACAGCTATAAAAAAACCCAACATAGCATAAAACCTTTCATGTAAACCACCTTTATTCTATTCACACTTGGAGACAGAAAATCACATTGAAAAAATGAAGGCAGCATTAAAGCCTGAGCTTTAACTCAGCAGCTTTTGTGCTCTGGAGAACATACACTGCTGAACACAGACCTCTGCTGGCTACTTGTTGTAAACAACTTTAGTTCACTTGAATTCACACAACAGCCAGCAACATACTGTATTTAGCACAGATCCTCACTGGACACAAATTACCGAAGACCTTCACCCTGCATTGGATTGAATATACTAGTTTTGGTTGATATTAATATTGAGCTGAAATGTAGTCCTGCTAATTAGGCAATATTGATGAAATTGAAGCTTGTGATTTAGGTTAATGAGAAGTTAAACTGCTAAGTTGTGGCAGTATATTCCTTTTGTGATTGACATGCAGTCTGATATATATGATTGCTATTAAAAGGGGGACTTTCATAAATTTGGAGGACTGAAAGGAAAGACTTTAAATAAAGAATGACTTGTTCTGAGGCAGAATAGGCCGAGATATCCTAACATTTAGTCCCTATTACAGATCATGCTCCAAAAACATTGGATCCTACAATTCCCATAATGCAACGATATGCCTCCAGTCCAGCAGCCTTTCTTAATACTCTACTTTCTTATACATTTTACTCCTAAAAAGCCCAAACTGATGACATCATCATCTCACATTTGACAAAACTCCTCCTGAGCCACGGGAGACACAGTGATGAGTCGACAGAACATGTGTAAATGTGGAGTGGAGTGCCCCTTTAAGCGTTATGTCACTCAGCATAATTTACTAATATAAGGTTTTATAGATTCAATACATTAAGGATACCCAACGCTTCATATTAGGATTAAGCTGAGACACTGTCATTCTCCTCTCCTGTCTGCAATGAGTCAATACTGTCCATATCAATACAACTTTCAATGCAAAACTGGTTGTGTTATCTAATGCTTGCACCTCTGGGCAGACAGGTAATTTATCTGCTATAAGGTTGTACCTCATCGTATGTCTTTGCGATAATGTGGTGGCTAAGTGACACTTTCATGGCAGTTTGACATCTGACATGAATATTAGGAATCGTCAACAAACAAAAAAACAAACACACAATGTGAATAGTCCCTGACGGCTGACATGAAGAGAAACATCAACATAGTGATCAAACATACTACGTCTTAGTAAGGTGCTGCCTACGAAACAATCTTCAGCACTGCTTGCCATGTATTAAATAGCACATATGATAGTATGCATGTTTCTCCTACTGCACCACCTTTAAGAGCAGGTTAACAGTTTCCCTTTAAACCAGCAGGTGGCAGTGGTAGCCTGCTGCTGACTGGAGCTGATGAACCGATTAACCCTGACTCTGAGAGAATCCTCAGCCTCCCAGCACTGCTAGGGAGATATGAGTCTTATGCTATTTTAACTCTGACATGCTATGCTGCCTGACTGGCCTATGGGATGATTATGTATGTATATGTGCATGTTTGTGGGGATACGTCAATATACCTGTAGGATTAAGTAAACAAGCTGTCAACAGTCTGCAGTCTCTCCTCTTTTTCTCCTCTTCACTCTTCAGAGCATGCATGCACTCCTCTTTGCATATTGCTGGTGAGAGCTGTATGTATGTGTGTGTGTGTTGTGTGTGTGTGTTGTGTGTGTGTGTGTGTGTGTGTGTGTGTGTGTGTGTGTGTGTGTGTGTGTGTGTGTGTGTGTGTTGCTGCAGTCTCCTGAGCACCGCCACCATGCCCAGACTACTAATGCAGTACCTGCTTCTCATTAGAATGTCCCGTTTGAGTCCGGCCATCTGCACCAGCTGGTTGACAAACCCTCTGCCAACTGTTTGATGTCGACAAGTACGCACTGACGACGGTGTCCCAGCTCTAGACCTTATAGAACTTTTTACTTTGTAGTTGTTTTTTTTAAAGCCCGAGAAAAGTCGTGATGTTTTCATCCAGGCTGGCAGGCTCAGAAGGGACCAAGGTGGGATTGCATTCCATCAGGCAAAAGGACCTCACCAAGTGTTTGCACAGTTTCAGCTACCTCAGATGTGCTGGATTTGTTGGTGCAGATGCCAAAGCAGGACGTGGAGGAGGTGATGTAGTGGTGAACAGAGAGGAGAGGAAATTAGAATTAAATCTGGGATATATAGTATGAAAGTTTGAGAATATGGAATGAACGAAACTTGAATATATGGAATGAAATTTGGGAATATTGAAAGAAATCTACACTTCGACATCTTGTGTTTTTGATATATATCCGTTCATTTGTCTGTTTGTCTGCAACATGTCTCAAAAAGTTGTTAACAGATTTTGATGAAATTTTTAGTATGGGTGGGTCTTGCACCAAGCAAGAGAGAAATACATTTTGAGGCAGATCTGGGTATAGAGTCAGATTCTGCACCACTCTTTCACTTTCTACACCATTACACGATAGGGCTTGTTAAATTTTTTTGGCCGGAATCAAGAAAAATAAAGATAACAGGCCAATAAAAATAAAAATACCCGGATATGCCCAACCTATGACATCCCAACACTATGTGCAATGGACAAAGATGGGGACTATTTCTTCAGTTCCAGTAAAAAGTGCTCAATGTGAATGCGGATTATCTCAATAACTTGGCTTTTTGGGTGAACAAACCCTTTAAAAACAACATACATCTTTATTGTCTCTTAGTTACTCCCGTGCACTACTCTTCTAATAAAAAAGGTAAGGGAAGTGAGTCCTACTGACTTTTGCATAACTCAGTGTTTGTATTAGCGACTGCTCTGCCCAGAATAAACAGTCTTATGCCTATTTTGGGCCGTTCTGATGTCGTACTGGCCTGGTGGGCATTCTGAGCTGTCCGACGGAAATATAGCAAGGTTTGCCTCAGGATGTCTGCGAGGTGGGTAAACACGTGTTCAGTGATACTGGATACGGGTAAATACACCCACAGGCCCAGGCTGACACATGGCCAAGTTAATCCTGCTCCCAATCTCTTCATCTACCTCTCTCTCTATCTTCCCCTTCCTCCTTCATCATCTCCCCCACTGCATAAAGCCGAGGATCTAAATGAGGAGCGAGTGAGAGGCGATGGGAGGACGATGAGAGGAGTGTTGGGAGGCAACTCTTTAAACATGGTAATGGCCGACCCTCCATCATGTGCAGCCTCTTAGGGCCTGCAGCCGCCAGACCTGCACTGTTAGCAGCCCACTGGAACATAAAGATAAATTAATCATTGACTTTTCTTCCATGCTACTCTTCACTCTGTATTCCCTCTCCTCAGTCCCTGCTCTGGCTCAACATTCCCATACATATACTCACCTCTACCTCTAACCATTCATTGTCGGTGTTTAAATATCACTCTTCACCGCTCTCTCTCTCTGCAGCATCTTTTTTTTTCTCATTCCACTTGGTCTTACCTATTCCCATCGTCCCCATCCGTCTCTCTTGCATCTTAAATCCTGCCCTTCTTCCCTCCAGTGTGTGGTACTGATGTGTAATGCTGACCCACTTTATCTGATGGGAAGCAGGGAAGAAGGAGGCAACGACTGACGGAGAGGAAAGAGGCGAGGGAGGAAGGACATCACACTCCTCCATCTCCTCCTATTTCATTAGCTCTCTATCCATGTCCCACCATGTGTTTAAGGTAAATATTTTTACAGCACCTCTCATCACAAGGACTTCTGGGATGGCCCTCCCCACCTCGCCAATCCCTTCTCACCGCAAGATCAAATATTCATATGTCCTCCCATCGTCTCTGTCCTCATCTCTCCAGTGCCCCGGTGTGTTTAACCCCTACATCATGCCATTTCTACTTCTGTCACTCCCACTCACGCTTTTTCACCCCCTCACATTTTACATACTTCAGCTCCTATATTCCCATATCTCTCTGTCCGCTCACCATACTCTCTGTTGGAATGTAAGGGTATGTGTGTCACGTATGGGTCACACTTAACATGCAGTTAACACATCCGGTGGGAGTGATATGCACAGCCCACTCTAGCATGTGTATTTCAGGATAGGTTTAGATAACAAAGGAGCAGTGCAGCACTTAAGACTCCCCAGCATGATGTACATGTGATGGCAAAACAAAACTGATGTGTGCTAAGTGAAGCTGAGAGCGGAGAAGAAAAGGAGATGCATGAATCAGTGAAGCGCGTACCTCAAGGCACCAGCAGTCAGAACATGTGCACTGTCAAAATGGCTGCCCTCAAGGTACTGATAAAGAAGGTGAAAAGAGGAGGGATCTAGTCCTAGCACATGCAACTTGGTTCCACCTAATGTTATTGTGATCTGATGAGTAGTTTAAGTGTAATTGAGAAAAACAGGTCAAACAATCCCCATTTATCTGGTTCCTCTTCAAAATTTAAGGGGATCTTCCTTGTGACATCCAAAACTCTTCTACCAAGTATCATCAAAATCCGTCAGGTAGTTTATTTGTAATAGACAGAAATGAAGAAAAAAAGCCTTATCTTGCTTCAGTTTTGTGTCTGAGAGAGCGAACTTCTCCTGATGAAGGCAGTAATCAGTTCAATCACTGTCACCTGTTGCATAACAGGCAGCAGGAAGAAACACCACAAGATGACAATGGCAAACCTTCGGTTTACTGGGATGAAAAGTACCATTAATATTATATGACAAGTCATTTGTTTCAGTATGTTAGGCAATTTTACAATGTTTTCAAGCCTGGCATCTCATGTTTTTTCCCTTGACATCTAGGCTGGATCTTATTGGATATTTTATATTACTGTTCTTATGTACTTGCTGTATAGAAGTTGTATCATGCTGTTTTACTGCAACCTTCCCAACCTTTTTGAGTGCATATCTTTCCTAACTGATTCCTACATGTGATAAGATGTGTTTTGTATTTGCATGTTACGGCTCCTTTAAGATTGTCATCTTGTGGCGTTTCTTCCTGCTGCCTGTTTAGCAACAGGTGACAGTGATTGAACTGATTGCTGCCTTTATAAGGAGAAGCTTGTTCTCTCTGACACAAGCCTGAAGAAGATCTACCAGATCGAAACGTTGCTTTTGTTGTATTTTTTAAACTCAATAATGGACCAAATGTGGAAAGGAAACAAGTTCATTTTCTTAACTACAATAGTTAAGTTAAATTTTGAGGTACTTGCACTTTGTATATTTAAATCTTATGTTGCTTTGTACTTCAAACAGGAAACATCATATAGAGAAGTTAAAATCAGCTCCATGTTAATAAACTACAACATAGCACTGCTGCTTAAATATTACTGCATCAATAATATGAAACCAATAATACAGTAAATATCTTTATTTTCAATTATAAAGCTGCACTATTCATTATATTATCAATTCACAAAATGACTATGTCCACTGCATTCTAAAAGCCCATAGAAATAATCACCTGACTCTTCAGTTCCCCTCAGCTCTGTAGAGCATTTTAATGTCACTCAGTTCATTGTTTTCATTTTACTGCAACTTAGCTGTTCTGGCTCAGTCTCACCGCTCTCTTCATTGTTTCCAGTTAAAGCAGGAACCTCAGGAATCTCAGCGAACCACTCAGATTAAAACTCCTACCTGCCCAGCACCAAACAGCAGCACAGATACTTAACATGGGTGCTATTGTTCCCATTAGCCATAGCTAGATCAATGGGGTTGTGCTTTACATAAAGTTATATTGATGATGGAGGAGTTGTCTGCTGATAGGATAATTGGCCTCAAGCAGGAGGAGGTGTAAGGCTGGGAGAAAGAGAGGTGGGAAAATCTACTTTCATAACCCTTTTAAAAGCCAGCTCATATATTGTATATATTAAGTTTTCACTTTTATGCACCTTGAGCTTGGATGGAGGGGTGGGTGGATGGGTAGAAAGGGTAATGGGAGTATTTGTTTATGTAATATAACACAGATTCCAGCTTAAGTAAACTTGTTGATTCACTTTCTTTAGTTATTATGTAGTCATTTCTTTGCATCATCTGTTCCATTTTTTTATGATATTATGATGGTGGAGACATAAACGGAGGTAAAACGGGAGTCAATGCTGAATTTAGGTTTTTCATATGGCTAGAAACACCACTCCGCATGAATGCTGATGTCGTATCTGCTGCCAACATGTTTGCCTTAACAACTTCATGAAATAATAATACGCCCATTTTGTGTTTATAGCTGGTTTCACTGCCAACTGGCCAAAAATATTAGTAATCATTAAAACGTCTTATTGTATGTTGGTAAAGATTCTATCTAAGAAGGTATCATACAAGTATTATAGTTGTATATTTCAGTGATATTTCCTTATGGGAAGGACAAGGAGGAGAGAACCAGTGAGTCATTTGAAGAGAGGAATGGAAGTCAGGTGGGTGGAGGACAGAGGAGCACGTGGCGAACCTGCCTCTCCTGTCTCGCTCTCTCTCTCTCTCTATGAATATTTGATGCAGGGGACTAAAACTGGCGCCGCGAACTCTGATAAAGTGTGACAGCTGAAAATGCTCAGTGGAGAGAGGCTTACAACAGCCATCTATAAGCAAAACGCAGGGAGAGCTGCTCCTCTAGAGACGTCTGAGAGAGGGACACATGGAGAGGAGAGAGAGCACGTGAGTAGAAGCATGGCAGGGCTGACAGACTGGAAACTGTTGTGTGGACACACACATCTGTATTATTAGACAGTGGGAGAATAGAAGGACTTGAATGAAAGGAGAACAGGTCAGCTTGTACAAAGCAAGTCAGTTTAACCCATTTCTTTTTACAATACGCCTCTCAATCTTAAAATTAATCTATTCTTAATTCTAATCTTATAATTTAAACTATGCTCTCCTTCTAATTCCACCAGCAAAAGAAGAGGTGCCAAATCATCCTTACTTTGGAGGATTTCGTCAATACTTGTGAGGATACATAGCTGTTATAAAATGTACTGGGACACACACACACACACACACACACACACACACACACACGGAGGCTTGCTCACACTGACTGTGGGCCGGCAGGGCCATTGAAATATTGATGGAGGCTCTCTCCTTGCTCTAATGAAAAATCGTTCTCCGATAAATGTTTCATCCCTCCAGATGCATCACCTACCCATTTTTAACAGATGAGGCGATTCTCTGTAGAAACACAAACAATGAGGAAATGGGTCTCGCTGCAATTTGTTGCCCTCAGCATACAACAGCGAGGGACGGGCTGGAGGAGATTTTAAAACAGGCAGAGAGGACAGGGGGATCCACACTTTACATCATATTCCCCCCACACGCTTTACATACACAAGATGTGGGCTGCTAAATGTAGGAGATGGCTTGATGGCCAGATTCACAAGACAAGGTATTAATTACTGTAATAACATACTGAATGCCAGTTGACATGCTATCTGTGGGTTGTATATAGGTACAGCGCTGCTTTGTGCTAATTGCTTGTGCAGGCAACATTTTTCTTAGATATAAGGTTTATCATCTTAGTTTAGTGTGTTAGTGTACCAAGATTGTCTATGTAGAACTCACAAAGTACAGGTATTTTCATTAGGGATTATTTTCTTTATTGGATTAGAAATTATTTTATTGATGAACCAATCAATTTTGTTGTAAAAATTCCCATCTCAGGTTGATATATTTTGATAGGTTACTTTATTTTACCAGCACTCCAACAATGTATGTACATGACAAGGTGAATGCTGACATTTGGGAGCTTGGAAGCAGCCTCTGTTAGGCAGTGCTAGACAACTGCAGTTTTCCTTAACATATATTAAAATGATTAATTAATTTTTGAAACAGTTGCAGACTCATTTTCTGCTGACCGACTCATTAATTTACAGCCCCAGCTGAGGCTGACAGCCATGCTCTGAATTTTGTGAGGAACTAACATTTTTGACAAATTGAAATTTAGACCACATGATGGTGCTAGATGAACAGTTCAGGAGATGAGCGAAGTTGTTTCTCTTGAGAGGAGCATGAATGTGTATATTAGAGTAAATCACAATCCATCTAATGGTTGTCAGGACATCCCACTCAAAACCACAAATTCAAACCGACTGGTAGCTCCAGATGCAAAGTCTGTGGGATCAACCGATTAATAGCGATCAGCATATGATGCCAGTCCCTCGGAATCAGCTATGACATATTTTTTTCTCAAATCTCATCACTTTTCATAGATGTTCAGCACTCATATAAGGAAATAATCCATTCTAGAGGAAGCATAGAAATTAATTTTCCAACAACAACAAGAAACGAAAATGATTGCAATGCCACAGACATGTTGGGCTTTGCATGGGAGTTGTGGATGCATTCTGGGATCAAGGAAACTGAAGTAAAATTAACAAAATATGGCCTGAAGAGGTAAAATGCTCCATATCACTTTATCTGACTATAACCCATAAATGCACTGAATAATAATCCATAAGAGAGTAAAAATGTTTAGTAGCTGAAATGTAGAGCTGACCTCCCTGGAAGGGAAGAAGTAAACCTTTCCTTTGATTTTCCCTATGTCCTTGCTGACAAGGCTTAAACACAGTGTGCATGTTTGATGATTTGCCCCAGCGAGTGAATCAGCAAGAACTTCTGCCCTTAAAACCACAGCAACGTCTGGGAAATGCAAACCTTTCATACATCAAAGACCCCTGAATAGAAGAACATGGAGTCATTTACCAAGGGACAATATGTGTGTGTGAAAATGTAGGCGCCTTCTTTGACTTTTAAAAAAAAATATCCTTTTCTATTACACTAGTGAAAGCACAAACTCTGTCGTTTAAGAGTTTGAATCCCGTTTGAAATGGATTTCTCTGAAACCATTGTGTGTGAATATTTTATTGGCCCTTGGGTGTTGTACACTTACTCAACATCTAAGGGCTGAAGATAAAAAACAAATTATATACGAGCAGCTAGCATGTGAAAGTATATGTTGCCTGTCAGTGTGAGCCTCCGACCCACTAACCCACTTTAAACCATACCAGCAGTCCATAGTTTGGCCATGCAATGCAGCATCTGCCATTTAGCTCACACCACCTGCTTGCATATATATATATATAGTATATGTATATGTATATATATATATCTTGCATGTCACATGTCATAACAGTGAAGGTGCCCTGAGTTTGCACATGAGCTCTTTAAAATATCCAACAGCCGCAATATAAATAATTGAGTGTATGATAAAAACAATACATAAGCAGTTTTATTTGAGTCACCAGAGCAGCATGAACCCTCCACTCTGTAAACATATATTGCAATATATGTAGATATATTACAATGATTGATTGTCCAAAGCCTGTCATCCAAAGTATGAAAATTAACATGAATGATTTAATTGTCCGTGGCTGCTCTGGGTCAGACATGTTTGGGTCTCCTCAGTGAATGTAATTAGAAAAGGCTTTCTGCTGCCTCGCGCATGCAGAAAACATGGACTGTAACTCTGGGCTATTTCCCAAACTCTTTCCACACTGTAAATAACTGTAGCTTATTTGATTGGCAATGCATGAGAACATGGAAAGCAAGCCTGTGTGCACAAGTGTTTGTATTATAACGTATCCAACCTCATTAAGATTCCAAAGGGACTGGCCGATTCTGTCTTTATTGTACTTTCTGTCTCTTCATTGTTATTGAGCGAAAACCCATTAGAGCTGGTCGAACACTTGGCAAGCTTGCAGGATGCCATCGATGCAACTCAGCTGACATTGTCTGTACCCTTGATGCTTCAGCCGTTTGCGGGTCTCACGCTGAATTACAGAAATATTGGAATTCAACTGACTTCCTCTGGCAAAGCTGAGACACTTTCCCAGCTGCAGATGAAGACAATGCAAGATGTGAAACAGCTAAATTGAAATGATAAAATGGTTTCAGCGGGCAGTTCTAGAGATAATAGTGACAATCAGCTAGCGTTCTAAAGGCATGAACAAGGTAGGAGCAATGCCAGTGAATTCTCCTACAACATCCCTCTATGCCAGGGTGAACATTGCGGCCAAATGGCTCAACAGAAGCCCTTTCAGCACCACAGCCATGCATATCCTCATAATCTGTTACTGTTGGAATGTCAGTATATGTAGCATTCAGAGGACGAACACATTAAATACATCGCAACATGCCTTAACTAGCTTCAAGACCTCTAGACGAGACTCCTTCTATACATGTGTGTGTCTGTAATTGTATTTACAGCTATATATGTTTTTCGCTTGACTGTTTTGTTTTCTCATTTCATTACATAATCTTGTTTTTCATAGTACTTCTTTGTTTTAATGGACCATATTTTTGATTTAGTTTGTCTCTACTGTTTTGTGAAGCTCCTTATGACAAATGCTTGTCACGTGCAGTAAATATGAGTAAATCTAAGTATCACATCTCAACCTATCCCCAACACCAATGGGAGATTTTAGAACAAAGTTGTTCACTTCAAGACAATCAAAACGCTAAATATATAATTGTTTAGAATAAAGATTTCAACAAGAAGTACTGAAGCTGTTCAGGAGGACCGACGTCATAAACCTTTAATTTTCCACTCACAATTTCTTGCCACTTTAGGGAATAGTTGTTTCTTTATAATGAGGCCCGAAGATTAATAGTAGCTGCAAGGACTTGTGATTACCTTGAGTGCAAGACAAAAGTATTGCAATAACCCTCTTAAGCTTATTGTGGTTCCTCCCCTGAGGGGGGATTTACAGCTAACCAGTCAGTGTGTGTGAGGTGACCTAAACTGGCCTCCAGGGGGTGACAAGCTACAAGTGACCGGAGCAGAGAGTGAAATGAAGAAGAATTGGACTGCTGCTGCTGCTGCTGGGGTGGAGGAGCTGGAAGAAGATGAACTTTCGAAAGAACACAAGAATGTGAGTCAGACCTGACCTCATTTTCTGTGGTTGGAGGCTGAAAAGGAACAAAGTACAACACTTTAATGGGAAAAAAGGAAATAGCACTAGCAGTAATTGTGTTAATGGGTTTGTATGTATTGATTGCAGTGGTTATAGCTTTTGAAGACATTTTTGTTAGCCTTTTTTTCATTTTCTCCCATTGATCTTAAACTTCCAAATGCATTTTTGGACTCTTTCCTATTTAATTTAAATAGTTGTCATTGAGGTACACCATTAACCTTTCTGCAATAAACCCTTCTAGGTAAAGTATATTGAGCAATTGCATTAGTACTCTGTACTTGCTTGAACTTTTCATGGTCTATTTTAAGCCGTGACTGCAAACAAAATGCATTTTGTTTTAATTCGTTGTTCATCCAGATGAATTGTACACAGATCCAACAGTTCAGGTTCAATTTCATGCCCCAGTAGATGAAATAGTGATGATATATTCAGTAAGAGGTTGGTGCTTTTAGCCACCTTTAACCCTGCAGCATCTTTCAGTGCAATTGAGAAGGCCATGAAATGTCCTTCTCAGTCCGTTTCCATATTTCCATTAACCTTGTACATGGCTGATGATGACCTTTTTAAATAGAAACTGTCCCACAAACTATCACAAAGATATGAAGATATCTTTGTGACAGTTTTCAGAGGTAAATTTGTAATCACCAATCATCCCCACATTCTCAAAACTCTTTTTCGAGTCGCCACAAGTCTGGCTAGCAAACATGACAGAGAATTCCAGTGAGAAAATCTCGCACTGTGTCCCAAATTTGAAGACAGTTTCACTTGATTTTTGTTTTCATTGACTTACCCCTACCTGTCCTACCATCTCTCCATATCACATGTTAGACAGAAGTCTGATTTGGTGCTGTCTCTACCACCGCTGCCGACACAGGTGGAACAACAGACCCCCGTTATGCCTTCAGAGCGTTTATACAGAATGGTGGGGTGGAATAAAGGCACACCAGTCCTGCATTGAAAGTGACTATACAAGCTGGAAGTGAACTGTTACAGCTAGTCTTAAATGGTCAGTATGTGTCCTAAAACAACTGTCCCGTATTCTAGATATTATTAACATTATTTAGCATCAGCAGATGCTGAAAGAGATTTCCTCTTTGGGATATTTGATATTTTCACTCTTTAAGATTTGTGCAGTTTATTGCGCAAACCAACCTGTTGATCTCAACACATTTATTTGAAATCCTTGTGGATTATTTCTTGCAATCATACAAGTTGACAAATATCTGTCTGCAGAGTGTGCTGACTGTTGTCCAATAAAAAGAGAGGTTAAAGGTCGTCACTGGGCAGAGTGAGCTTTCTTAAGACAGCTGTGGGAGGTAAAGGTTGGTCCAAATGTTTTTGGATTCGGCCTTTTGTCCTCTGCGTCCTCTCGCCTCCTTCCTCCACTCCCCTCTGTCTACCCAGCGTCTGAACAGCATGCAGGTCATTACTAGCTCAGAAGGAGGAGGTTAATGGGCAGGATGTGTGCCTAACACTTTCTTCAAATGCTTCTTGAAACAATCACAGCCATTGGGGAAGAAATAGCCAAATAAGTTTTAGTGTTTCTAAGTTTGCTTGTGAGGCAAATGCCTCTTTGAAAATCGCCACTGTGGGAAGCATCTGGCTGAGGCAACAGTCCCTCTAGATGAACCCTGGTGTTGGAACCTGCCGTTACTTTTGAATTAAAGAAATAAACCGTATGAAGGAAAATGCCAATAATTCAAATCTGTCAAAATCCATTATTGTATTGTGCCGTTCGCAATTCATGCATCATTTTGCTGGCAGGAAAATGAGAATGAATAATCACAGGTGGTTGGAAAAGGCATCGGCATAACCAGAAGGCTCCTACAGCCTGAAAGCACTGTTGTGTGTCATTGCCTTGCGGCATCGGACAGAACCCATGCATCATAACAATACAGCATTGATCCGCTCAGGTCATGTTGACACAGCAGTACAGCAAAGTTGGCAAGGTGGCAACCATGCCCACACACTGGTAGGCCTGGCATAAACATGATCTGGAAGTGCTGCTGACTGGAGCCTGGGGCATGGCTGTTGGCACGCCTTGGCATTTATAGTGCTGGTGTAATGAGTGTGTGATTGATTGGAACCACAATAGGGGCTCATGTACTCAGAGCAGTATACACACCAGGCGTCTAGCGCCCCTGGATTAGAGGCCCCCTGGGCTCCCACCCAGATTAAAGGGCTACATTAAACAGCATGAATAAAAGATTTAAATTATTCTCTTTGGAGTGTATCCGTAGGAGAGAGGACTGGCAAGTGTTTACATTTGTTCCTGCTAGGAAGGATGCTTTAGATGAAGCTTTTACCATTTATTGTTTCCTCTTGAAACACACACACACTTGCTTGAAGCAAATGTCTCTATCTGTAGTTTCATGCATCCGAGGGCAAGCAGAATTTTAACACTAATTAGCAGCTACAAATTGTACAAATGGAGAGTCCCGTTTGTTAAAGGTTACCTCAGTCATTTGGATAATTACATTTACATGCTCAGGGCAAGACTCTCCTTGATGAGGGGAGGGCATAGAGGAATAAGCAGCCACACCTGAACTGTTTCAGACGTGGCATCCAGGAACTTGATGTTATCAGGCTTTAATGAGAGCATTTGCGCCTGTGGTCAACATAATTTTGCTTAAACCCTGAGAAGAAGGATGGCTGTGGGTGCTTTTATGATTTTAATCTTTCTAATTGGCCCTATAGTTCATGAGCTAATGTAATGAAGGTGGATTGTGTGCCTTAATCAACTACAGGAATTGTGGGTAAACCAGTGGGCAGCACGGTCCTCTGGCAGGGTACGACTCCCGGCCCCTGCCTCACTATTTCATCTACAACTCACTTAACCAAATGAATAGGCTGCTCACATGTCGTCATGGTGATATTTCACACGTTTTTACCAGCATCATAAATATTACAGCCTTTTCCTCCACTCTCCCTCGCTGTGCTAATTATTTATTTATAAATATTACAGCTTAAGCAGTGTTTTACAGTTTTTTTTATTCTTGCCAAGGCTGAAATGAAATATCCGAGGCATGATTTAAAAAACAAACAAACATCCAATTGATTTACCACTACATCAAGGGAAATTAGGAAATAAAATCTATTTTCAGTGCCATCCCAATTATCAAGCAGTTTCTATTGATCTGTAATTCATCATTCAATCCAGGGAAATGGGCTAACGCAAGCAGAACGAGTGCTGGCCGCGGTCTCCGATGATGACCCACACGTAATCAATGCCTGATAATACAGACGCTGCCGTAAATATTGACGACCAGAGCAATGCCCCCCCCCCGTTTCCATATTCATTCACAGATGGGTCTATTAAATAGCCGTCTCTGCCTCTGCTGTCCAGTTGGTTAGGGCAGGCTGGAGTCCCATGGGAAACAGAGGTGAAAGGGTGACAGAGCTGGGAATTTAAGGCCTGAAGGCACAGCAATACACGGTTGGTCCTTCCAACCAAGGAGGGATAAGATGCAGAAAAAAAGATTTGCTTATCAGTCAGATCATCAGCTCACAGACGCGGAAGCACAGGTGCAGCTTAGCATGGGATGGGCTTTGAGCAAAGTCAAAAAATCACAGTAATTTAAGATTAGGTTATTTTTTTCACCCTTTGGTTGAGCCCTGTGTGTGTGTGCTCTTGGAAAAGTGTGTAGTGGCTTATGGTTAGAAAATATTTTCCATTATTTTAGACCGGTGTGCCGACAAGTCTTCCATCGAAAGCATTCCAGACATTTCTGTGTCTCATTTGTGAAAAACAACCGCAATGTAAACCTGACGAACACACATGTTCAACTCTGTTTCACTCTCCCACACACTCCCACTTGGCCAGTAGGTGATGCTTGGTGGTAAGTCAGGAAATTAGGTCTGGTGGGAGAGGGTGGCCTGACATTTCTCCTTCGACACCACAGCGCTGTGACAAATGTCCCTCATAAAGCTGGGAAAATGAATTTAGCTCCAGCCTAAATCTAGCGCACAGACAGAACTCTATGGACAGAACAACAAAACACAATGTTGGACTGTCCGGTTTTGTTTCTGCTGCACCTTTACTGTGATCTTTTTCTGTGGTGATGATTTTGAAAGAGCAGACTGCCAACTACTGCTCTGGCATGTGCTCTGCAACCGTTTTTGCGGATCCGTGTGTTCGGGGATCGTTTTGAAATCGAACTAAATATTACTACCATAAATCTAGGTAAATTATTTACTAATCTAATCTAATTTAATCTAATCTAATCTATTTAAAAGGTGCCATCATTCACTTAGATTTTATGTTTCCAGTATGTGCATATATATCATATATATTCATTATGAATGAATGAATGTAATTAGTCTCTCTGCTGTGACACGTATCAGAATTCATGCCGACCTGAGCTGCGATGTCACCCTCCTCATCTGACATGACAAGGTCTAATTAACGCACTTTGATAGGAAGCACAGTGTGAAGACAGAATAACAGCTATCAATCACTCCTCTGTAATCAGAGTGTAAATGTTTAGATGTACAGCCGTGTTACTTCCCATGTTAACACACACATCCATTAGACAGAGCCAGCAGATCTATCTGGACTCCCTCTGACCTGCTGGGCCTTTATCAGTGGGAGACTCTGCACCTGGACACTTGAGGTCTGTGCGTAGCTGTCTGTGGATCAATGCGGTATAAATGTGTGTGTGTGTTTGTGAGAGAAAGTGTATGGGTTTTACTGTTTTTAATGTGTGAGCGTAGACATTAGTGTCAAGAGACTTCATAACACAAGTGCACAAGTTGTGACTTCCTGAGTGTGAGTATGTGAGTGTTTCTATGTCACAGGTCGGACTGGGAGAGACTGGGAGGTTGATGGGATCATGACACAACAACCACAACATAACCCCCAACACACACACACACACACACACACACACACACATTTTCGTCTCCCACACATAAGGAATGCCATTTTTCAGTCTGACTTTCCTGTTTGAATTAGAGGTGCAAACATCAGCCTGGCTTGATAAATGGTGTTTATCCAGGGACAAAGGATCAAGGCAACTGTAATGTAGTGTAAATTGATGAAGAAACAAAGGGAGAACAAAAAAGTGTGAGTGTGTGTGTATATATGTGTGTGTGTGTGTGCATATGTGTTGGTGGCTGTAGGGATGTGACAAGAGGCTGATTGTGGAGCAGAAATAAAGGGATAGGTGGATTTTAAGTCGGGTTAAAGAAGACCAAGGCAGGGGGCATGAAGAATGTCTGGAGGCCACTCTTATCTCTCTGAATGAGAGGAATGTTAACACACATGCAGACACACACAGAGAAGCTAAATTAAGATGTGCACTGATGGAGAAGCAAGAACAAATCAATGGGCAGCTTAGCATATATCTTGAGAATATAAGGACACCTTTAGGGTAATACACAGCTGTGTGTGTGTACGTGTGCATGTGTGTGTGTATTCGTACATAGGGAGGACTGCTGACAGAGAATTAGCTGATGTACTTTTAGCTGCAGGGGACCTCGGTGGGAACACACATCCATGCGCAAAACCTCAATCAACACCCCCCGTCCTCCTACTCCTCCTGCACCCCAGCAGGCCTGTCTACCCAACTGCCTGGAACCTCTTTTAGTGGGGTGAAAAGAGTGCGCGCATGTGCTCTGCTGCAGGGGGGATGTTTAATGACAAAGCGGCAGGGTGTCCCTAAGCCACCCGTGGGTGTACCTGAAGAGCACCACCTCTCTGATTAAGGCTTGTGGCTCTGTTAACAGCTTTGTCTTGGTGATGGGGTGGAGGAGAATCAGTATTGTGTGTTGTTTTATATGACAAAGTAGTAACACCTTATACTTTGTTCACCATTCTGTCACTTTCATAGGCTTTTTGTATTATAGCCCTTGTCAGACATGGAATATCCAACATTTGTAGCTTCCTTTATCTGTTTCAGTAATGAGATTTTGACATTAGACATCACTGTCTATTTGTGACAATTAGGATCCTTTATTCAAGCATGGTAGAACCTTTATGGAGAGAGATGCAATGCCTGTGCAATTTTCTGGCTCCTGACAGTAAGTTGTTATGATACGAAGGAAGAGAATTGTTTTCTTTAACAAATGCATCTCAATGGATCTCGAAAACTGCTTTATTTCCTAGCATAATGGTCTCTAATTCATCAGTTATTAAGCTAGCTTATTCTAATGCCTGTTTCATAATGTTTGACAAAACACAGCCGTAGAGGGACAGGACAGGATGTTGAGTCTGCATCCTAATATAGCTCCTATTTACTCACATGCATGTAACACTTATTGTAACTGCATATTCAAAAGTCTATGCTGTGAGAAGAGACTATTCTAAATTATTTGGTAGGAAGTGCCTTTCTAATTATTTTGGTTCTGCAAGTTTAGGTTTCATTAATTGTATCTCTTTTGTCTCAAACCACAAGGGGAAAAATTATTCTACAGACTGATCATGAAAATGAAAAATAAACTGTTGTTAAGGTTTAACAATCAGGGTTTTTTTTTTCTTTGAGTGTGAGGGATGATTATTCATTAATAAGGTTGTTACTGTACTTTTAGAAGGTGAAAATGATGTTGAATGTTTAATCTTCCAAATCTTAATTAAAGTGCAGGCCTTTTACATATAAATGATCGTCTGTTATTTGAGCCCTTTGCCAAATGAAGTCATACCAGGCTGATTAGCCTATCACTGCAGATAAATCTCTCTGTATTTCCAGTACAATGGAGCTTTTGAATCTGGAACATGAATGTGTTATAGAACTAAATACTGGATCTATAGATGGTTTGCATACAGTCCAATGAGAATTGCTTGCCTGATGAATACACTGAAAAAGTCGTTTAGCTTCTGGCCTTACTTAGTAGCTATGCAGCCCAGTGAACATGCACAGTAGTGTTCCTGGTGGCCCCACCTGCAAGTTCCCGCTCGACCCATAGTCTTTATATTGTGATGACTTCATAAATTTTAAATTATTTTTCTCAAGCCCATCTCATAAAGAAAAGATATAAATCCTCCATGGATCAACAATTCATAACAGAAGGAGTCATAATTGACCTTGTTTGCAAATTGAGGTATCCTCTCAACAACTTTAGAGGCCTCTTGATTATGGCGAAAATGCTTTTTGGGTCACAGCGGAATTTGTTGCTGCAATATTGCGAACGTCCACTGGGCAAAATTTGAAGCAAGGCTGAGCGACGTCATCTAATTTAGGTCTATATCAGACATGATCTGTAGTCTGTGGTGACTGTGGCACACTGGTGGACGTGTATGTTATGTGAAACTGCAGAGATTAGTTTGCATTTCTTTTCAATATTTCTGCTGTGACTATGTATGTAAATAAGGCTCAGTTACTTATGCAGACATGAGACTAACATGTTCAATCACATTAACATACCTAGGTGCATGTTTGAAGGCAAGGCAAGGCAAGTTTATTTGTATAGCACATTTCAACAACAAGGCAATTCAAAGTGCTTGACAAAATATACTTTAAAAAAGCATTAAAACATCATGAAACAACATAAAAAGCATTGAGTAATTAAGAACATTTGAATAGAAAATGAAAGATAGAAGTAATACAAGAGTAAATGTTACAGAAAGAGGCTTAAGATCCAGAGGAAGGTTAGTTAGTTTTTTCAGACTCACATTCACACCCCTGAACATAGTTTATTTTGTTGAGGAAGATGGTACAGATAGCAATAAAAAGTATTCCCTTTAGATAAAAAAATAAATTGCATTCATCCAATTTAAGTGTCAATCCCAATGATTGACTGAAGGCCTTAAATCATGTGCTACCAGATGTCTTTGCCAATAATTACCCTGGCAATAAACACATGTTTTGCTATAACATCTTTATAAAGTTACATTGTGCTATCAATATTATGGAGTAATGGCACCATCAACTTTAAGATTGGTTC
The DNA here is from genome assembly GCA_037577475.1 of Chaunax sp. Z400. Classification (NCBI taxonomy): domain Eukaryota; kingdom Metazoa; phylum Chordata; class Actinopteri; order Lophiiformes; family Chaunacidae; genus Chaunax; species Chaunax sp. Z400. The sequence goes on along the minus strand of CM075192.1, from coordinate 21,313,171 downwards.
CCTATAAAACTCCCAGGAAAACGAACCAACTGGTGATCCAGTCCAACTGGCACAATTTCTATCTGTTGATAGAATGAACTCCTGAATTTACACGTTTGTCTTGTGCTGTTCAATGGTTACTGAGAAACAAATGAAGGTAAAGTTACAGTATTTTAAATCACTCTGAAGGGTTCCAATGGATTATTTTCATATGCTGATTTCTGTTATTGGCTGTAGCGAGCCATTTGCTCTATCGAGGCCCCCCAAAAAAACCAATTAAACATCTTGGATTTCAGACACATTACAAATGTTTCATTATTTTATTAATTAAAATAACATTTTGTGTTTTTTTAAGAAATGACTGAGCTGGAAATGTATATGTAGCTATAAAGTAGAATTACAGTAAGTCAAATGCAGTCCGATCAGTGAATGAAGGAAAGCAGGTTGAGAAGACATTTGAACAGGGCGTCTTCTATTAAGCTGAGGATTTACATTTGAACATGGGGTGTAGTTTGTTATAAATTAGATGATAAATGGGAAAACAGACACTTTCCCCTCTTTCTTTGTTTCTTTTTCCCCTCTCACACATTCTCACACACCCACACACACACCCTGGCTGACCTCGGCGTTTTGTCATCATCCATTAGTAATTAGTGGCTGTTTCCTGAGTGTATATCCAGAGGCTTGCTGAATAAAGGCTTTAGAGGAAATAATAATAAATAATAATCAGGCCGAGCCTATTAAGACTGATTACCCTCTGCATGATGTTCTTACAGGTTCGTGCTGTTATGTGAAACCATACTCACATACACACACATGCTGCAGGGTTTCCTCCTAAATGAGATGAATTCCCTGCTTCAGTTCACAACGTTGCAGTTATTTAAAGTCTCCTGAACATTTTGAGACCTGGTCTCTGTCTCTCAGGGAGGCTCTAAGCCTCTTTAAGCATCAGTCTTTGTAGAAGACAAAAGCTTGGTGGCTTGAGGTGGATTAGTAACATTGGTGGAGAGGGTCGACATCCCAAAACGTGATTAAGTGTTTGGTAAGTGACTGAGGAGGACTCGTGAGACTTAAAGTAACGCACTGAAGACGTTGGGCCCTTTCTGATGTAAAATAAGGCTGGGAGATGCAGCTCAGTGGGGGAGGTAAAGAGTGACAGTAGGGAGGAAGAGGCAGAAGATGTCAATAAGGAATGCTTGGTCTCTGACAAGGAAGATGTGCCTGCTTTTGTTTCTCTGTTGTCCTTCAGGGTGGACCATCAGGAGCTGTGATCACAGCACATTTTCTGCACAGATTTCCTCCAGCCTGTGACATAGATTATTGATCGGAGAATGAAAACGCTGTGTTGGACCAAAGCAACCCTTCGTTTTAAAATCACATTTACAATGACCCTTTAAGGTGCTGTTTAAACTCCTTTTTTCATATTTCACACACTTATTAAATGTACTGACTTTTTCGTTAACACAATGCACACATTTCCTCATATTCTCTTTGCACATTGAATAAACATTCTGCCACCGCCTCCGTCTCTCCCTGTTTGTGTCATTGGGTTTTAATAATGGGTAATCGTCATCTGTCATTGTCCTGTTGGTCCGTCCCCAACGGCTAGTTTGTGACTGACACGCACAGCCTCTCTTCTAAGAAGTGCCATATGGCTACAGTTTACAGGACTGTAACACAGCCGCCTTGGAAGAGGGTGACAGGACTTGAGGATACGCTATAATGTGTGTGAAAAACAGCGAGAGCAAATACAGTAACAGATTGGCTTTTAAAGATATCACTGTCTGCATTAGGGAAAGAAAGTGGCTCTGATTTGTGAGGAAGAAACACAAGGATATGCAGAACCCAGTGCCTTTTAATATTATGATGATGCTTTGAATGTCTGACAGTGGTGTGCATGGATATAATAATGCTCTGATAACAGCAGGAACTACTTTTGAAAAATTTGAAAAATAAAGAAGAAAGTGGAAAAAATCAAATCAAATCAAATCAAATGCATCCATCCTTCTTATCATGATCGGCAACAATATCTGGTTCTATCCTGGCACGTGCCCCTTCCTTGCATCACATTTTGTGAAATCTGTCAAGGCGGTTTTGTCTAATACTGCTAACAAACCAACCAACAAACAAGCAAACAAAAACACTGGTGAAAATATAACCTCCACACTGAAGGTAATAAACCAGAAAGATCATTGATGACAAAATAATCATATATATATATATATATATATACTGTATGAAAAAAAAGATAAAAAGCTGAATGTTTCTGTACATGGTCCCTGACAAGTAAATTTAATAAAAGAGAATTACTCTCTGCCCAAATGTTTGTCCAGCTCACACAAAGTAAAAGCAAATAAGTCGAAGTGAAAAAGCTCCACACTAGTTCCTATGATGTGTCAGATCACACTCAAAAGTCAGTGTTTGGGGCCTGGACACTGAATTGGAGGAGTTACGCAGTTAAAAACTTCTGCAAGACTTATGATCCATTTTATGGAATTTTGTCAGACATGCATTAGTTTAGCAGATGTAGAAAAAAAGACGTTGAAGACGGCAAAACAGCAAAAACATGACTTGGTAACAGAAAAAAAAAGTCAGCGTTATGTATGCCCCCCCCTCATGCTGCTACTCAGCTGCTACATACGCAGCAATAAAATGAACAGATTCTTCACAAGCTCATACTATTATAGCAACATTATAGAACAAGCTGCACCATAGGCTGCTCACAGTTTCAGCCATTCTCATGTTTTACATTTTACAAGAGCTAGTTGAGTGTTCACTGATCATGTACTGGAAAAGTGTGTGTGTATGTGAGAGTGTTCTGGTCTGAGTCATTTACCATTGGCTTAGTGTGATAAATACGAGCTGTCTCTGCTGCTCTGGGACATGTACCATTGAGGGATAGCGGCTGTATTTTGTTACTGAGGAATGAGGCGGGAGAACCGGCCTAGTAAATGACTTTAACCCTGGGAGAGACTTGGGTTATCATTAACAGAAGCACAGCAACGCTACCCTGCTGTCAGAGATCTAACCCATAGCACAAACATGACAAGGACATGAGATGTTGCACTGCAGTTCTGACCTTGTGTCATTTTAGATGGGATGTATTTTCGGCAGCTCTGTTTGGTCTGTTGGTTTTCTTATTTGTGTGCCTTTTAGATTTTATGTACCTTGTACGTCCGTGATTTTTAGAATGTCCGTGAATGTGAGTGAGAGAAAACATGGTGACACACCTGCATGCCCTGATTCCAAAAAAGGTCATAAACAAAACTGCACTTTTTGAAAAAATATATTCAATTGAAAACAGTACAATATATTTAATTATTTTATCTGACTGACTTCATTGTTTTTCTATTTATTTATTAATTTTTTATATACAGTATATGCTTATTCTGAATTTGATGCCAGCAACATGTTTCAAATAAGTTGAGACAGGGGCAACGAAAGACTGGAGAAGTTGTGGAATTCTCAAAAACACCTGATTAGATTGTGAATAAATTAAGGATTTTACTCCACTTGTTAAAACTCTCAAATGATTGAATTCTGTTTTTTGTCACATTTTACAGTGTCCCAACATTTCTGGAATCAGGGTTGGACAATAATTGTCAAATGATCCTATAAAGTCCCTTCATTATTCCTTAAATCCACTATTAAGAGAATATCTTAAACAATCTCTTTCTATGACATTTCAAGTCATATTATTAGCAATGTTAGACCACCTTGGTCCAGACAGGAAAATCCCAACAAGGATCAAGTTGATCCTTTAAGGTATACCAATACTGGATCAAATACTTACATTTACTTAATGATTGAATATATATGTGACACATTAAAATACAGCTGCGTGGTTTTTCTTTCTGATACCTAATAATGATGTGCCCACAATCTGCAAGAGTTGAATATTATCTTATTTTCATGTCATGATATCACATGAAGAGGGTCATTTTAACAAAGTGAAGGAGACGTAGGTCTACATATTACCAGACTGAGGTGCCTCACTTCTGATTTTTCGACTTAATGTAACAAAAATCCGATTTTTTTTGTCAGGGCTGTATGAACACAAAAATCTGATCTTTGCTTCTTTTGAAGCCAAAAATAAGAAGCTGCCAAGTCAACGTTTTGTACACTGTTCTTTTCTAAAAAAGACAGAAAAAGGAGACATAGCAGGTGAACTGCTGGACTTTAGAGCACAACTGTTGTATTAAGAATAGCACTGCAATACAGGCTTGGCTGAGGTAGATTCTGCTACCACTGTCTAGGGACATCTCCAATTTCAAATACTGGATGGATTGCCAAAAAAAGAAGACAAAATGAAAACCTCTGATTGTGCCGGGTGATTTTTCTGATGTGCAAAAGTTGTGTAAAATTGAAGTCTCAACAATTCAAGTTAAGATACTAACAGATGCTGCTCTTCACTTTCATAACAGAGGTCAAAATATGAATTTCTTTACGTGATAATGAAATTCCCATGTGCCTCAGCTGTACTTGAGCTTATACAATGTTGACTAATTTGGTATGACTTAGCTAATATTACCATACTTACCATATGTTCAAGTAAGTTATACTGCTTAACATCAGCACGTTATTTAATTTTTGACGATGTTAGATTGCATTGAAGCAGCCTCTGCACAGCTTCACAGAGGCACTATATGGTTTAGACTCTTACAATTATTAAAACAATCACTCATTTCTTTCTGCCAGAAGAAACATTGAAGAACCTTAATTTAGTTTTGTATAACCCACCTGTCTTCATTCCAAAACCTCTGTCACAGCAGCCATCACTTCTTTTCCTCCCATTGCTGTCTCACTATCCCCATCCCAAATCAGTTTGTCAGTCCATCACTCTCTAAATAGGCTAAAACAGAGCAGCATTGTTGTTCATTTAATACATGTCATACGACACAATTACATTAATGGCTCCATGAATGGATTTCATGCAGAGTCGGTGGGATTTGTTTGGGAGGCAGTCTGGAGACACAAAGAGGCTGTCATCTCTGTTTAGCAATCATCTCAAAGCTCTTATTATCAGAAGAGAGATTTGACAGTCATGCTGCAAATGAAGTGATGATTTCTTTATCATGAAGACGTTTGAAAACTTAATAGTTCCCAATCTTTTCCTGTTTCCCTCTTTCTTTTATCTGCCAAAACATTCATGTCTATTGTCCTGTAGTTTTTAACCAGGAAAATCTGTTAAAGTTAGACATATTTTAATCTCTCTAATCACAATTTTCATTGAAAATAATTTCCTTGGGTTCACACCGGGGTGACAGGGTGCATTTAAAAAGGGTAAAAATAATGTTGAATCAAATTAGGATCTGTATGGAATCATTTTATGTTTGTTTTCAGTTTTATTATTTATTTATTTATTTATTTATGTACATTTTCATACAGGTCTCCTTCCTCTTCAGTAGTTTAGGACACTGCTGCAACGCTGCAAAGCTCCAGAAATGTAATGCGGACTGAAAACGAAACGTCACGCAACATTCCATCAGTGTTGGCGTAAACAGATACTGACTGAATTTTCATTTTTGAGAGAATTGTTCTTTTCGGGGCTCAACAATTATGAGTGAACGTGAATGGTTGTCCTTTTGTGTCGATCCTATTGTTGAAAAATATAAAGTATGAAGTACGAGTACGAGAACCACATGTGAAATGGACCCAGTGCATACAGCACATACAACATGGATTTAATAGAAACACATTTCGCCTTTTAAGTTTGACTGTTTAAAGTGTTTATTTTCATCTGTTTCTTTTCAGAAATAGTCAGAACAGGAACGGCAGACAGTGGAACATCTCTTTCAGTACATAAGTGATCATTGAAGTGGTTATACAGTTAATGTATTATATAGACTATAGAGACATCTCCATAATTATCTACAAAATGTTCCTTTACTAGCTCTCAGCCTGAGGTTATATGTAAAAAAAATTCTCTCCCTTCTCGCTTTACTTCTCTCTGTCTTAAAATATAATTCCAGTATTTCTTCCACAAAATGTTTCTATACTTAATGTTTTATGATACGGGGAGGTCAAAGAGAAAGTTTCTGACAGATGAATCTTTTTAGTAAGTTTGATGTGGCCTAGATACATTCCTTTTATGCACAAACTTACCACCCACTAAAACCACTTCTGGTTCTGTGGTAATCAGAGCCAGAAGTAACTGTTGTGTTGTCAGATATGTGTGTGTGTGTGTGCAGCTGAGTTTAGGGCCCTTCCTCCTTTGAGATCCTCTGTAATTACTCTATTGTCTCAAAGGCCAGATGCCCAAAGATCCTTTCACCTCTCAGCATTAACTCTGCTGGATCCAGCTGGGATGAGTGAACGGGAGAGCACTGCACCAAATTAGTGTGCCTGCGTGTGTGTGTTAACATTCAGGATCATGGTGGGGGATGTAGTAGAGAGTGACATCTCTGATTGTTGTTGGATATTCAACTCACACAGTACAGAGCAGAGTAAATGCAAATGTATGCAAGGCAGCTTTTTTTTCTCCTTTCTGTTAGCATTGCCTGTCGTTAACTCTTCCAGTGTCACGCATATGCATATACCAGCTCCAACACCACATTATAACACATGTAACACTTTTTCACTCACCATTGCCACACCAGTAAGCTGAGCAAATGTGAAAGAACAGGATATGTTGGGAAGGGAAGCACAACTTGAGTATCACTGAATTTGGTTGTTTTCTAAATGCTCAGGTTTATCCTAAGATATTTAAAGTCATGTGTGGATCATAAAAACTACATTTCCATTCTACAGAACATTTAGTAAATCTGACTATATCTCATGCAGACTCCTAGATTTGTTTTCATTATGTTTAACTTAAAGTATAGGCATACGACATGTTTTATATTAACAATGGAGTAGACATGACTTTATGTGAATGAAATAATGTGGGATGAACCAATAGCTTGGCTGTTTGAGTCTGGCAGCCATTGATTTGTGTGTGCCGGGCATTGACCAATCAGTGGTCTGTAATGTTTCACTATTTCACATAGAATAGTACCTTCTCTTCAACACCTTTTCTTTGTTCACACTGAACAATATGAGGGCAGAACATCGCTGCTCAGGTGTGTAATCTTAAATGGTGAGCCTGCATTCCATGAGCAAAGGAAGCGTGATGTTTATCACAGCAGCGTCAGGGTCTAGTGTGACGGCTAAACATGTATCGAGCAGCGCTTTGTAAAGAATGAATTAACATGAAAAAAAACAACGATTTACCGTCCCCGTTACATGGCGGTTGAAAGAAAGACACTTATTTCTGCCAAACATACGTCTCACTTAGACTTAAGACTTTGAAACTGAGTTGAGTTAAATTGAGAGAGAAAGTGGAAAGAAAAATGATAAATGATTTAAATTATAATCCCACCTACACGGAGGGTGTAGGCCTACTATCAGCAGTGGGAAACAAAATCCAGAAAAGTATTGGTTCCAAAACCACATTGAGCCAAGTGGAGTCGAGCAGTGGAAACAAGACAAAACAGACAGGCTGTGTTTGTGCACTGGTCAGAGGTGCTGTTAGATGAAATGCTTATCTCTCTGATGACCTTACTCCCATCCATCATGGTCACTAAACAGCCCTCTGTCACCAGCTGACACTCCACCAGGACCCTGATCGCCACAGTGTTGCAAAGTCTGGGTGGGCTTCTGTGGATAAGAAGATCAAGGATGCAAACACAGAAAACCAATAACTTTCTCTCTGTTACTACTTTAAGTCTGTCTCACACACATAGTCTCGGGACGAACAAAGAAAAGAAATTTAATGTCCCTGTATTACAATACACACACATACATAGAACACACACCCACACGAAGAGATCAACACACACATTTCCTGTGGGATCATTGTGGGGTGTGAGGTGCCCGGCAGTTTGTTGTCACCTTCGTGACAACACTGATGGGGTCTTACACCACCTGGTTTAGTTCAGCACCCGATGCCAGATGTACCTTCTCTGCAAAACTCCGCAGAAAAAAAAGGGGTGGCAGTTGTGAAGTAGAGCTCGGCAGCTAGAGAGCAGTCTGGGTCGTGACATGCATGATTGAATGAGCGAAGCATCTGCTCTCCTTCCCGGCCTCCTGCAATAACAAAGACTGATTTGAAAATCCGCTGCCTAAGGCCCTGGTTCATGCCTCATATGTGCCTCGATGTGCAGGAGCCCTATACCAGGTTCATGCCTCCAGAGTTTGGTTGAAAACCTCGACACATCAATGATAAATGTAGGGACATTGAACCTCTTAGATCTTACATTCAGGAAAATAATCCCTTATTCCGGCTCCTTTTTGGGTTGACTTTTTTTTGATGTTTTACGTCAAGGTCCATTTTGTTGCTTTCTTGACACTTAAAAGTCAAATGACAAGGTCTTAAACAACACAATGAATTTGTTAACTTGCCATGTGAATGTTGAAATATCCCCTTTTCTGGGTTCTTGACGGCTTCTCACCCAAAGATCATCAAATATAAAAAGGTACACAACAGACTTCAATTGCTTGAGATAAGATTATTTTGTTAACTGCTGCCTCCAATGTTACAAATAAACAAGTTACCTTTAAAATACTATTTTTATAGTATGGTTATTCAAATACAATTCTAAAGAACTTCTTTTTGCTGTTTTTTTATGAAGGAAAACTAGAGTAGAAAAAGCACTCAAAACCAAATTCATGAATGAAAGTGTGAAATAGGTCAATTGGACTTTTGTCGCCCCTTCTGCCAGTGAGAGTAATTAAAAAAAAAAGAAGAAGAGGAACATGCTCATATATAACACACCAATGCTATTTTCTGTAGCTGACTCCTTTGGTACAGTTTCTCTGCCCTTTAACTCTGGCAAACCAGTCTATGCTGGTTGATGCAGAATGCATCAGCGGTGTGGGCAAAGTCTCTACATCCTCCAGTTTTAAAAGCTGCAGTATAATGCACAATACAAACCGAGTTTTCTGGTGGTAATAGGCTTAATCAGCATTGTGTGAACTTGTTTGGCAAGGGTACAAATGTAACAAAAGTTCATTTATATGTAAAAAGCCTGCATTAATGGGATAAAGCTGTAAAACAGGTTTTCTGACAATTTCTTGGCCAGGACCAGTGACTTCCTGGAGTCCTCACTGGTTGTCTGGCAACTGGTCCCGACCAATAAATATCCAGCACATAACCCTCTCCTCTTGAATGGCTGTCATTTTTAAACGTTTGGTGTTTGTATGGCTTATACAAATGACATATGACATGTTTATTAGTGAGCTTTAGAAGCATTGGTAGGCAGATGTTTTTGGTTTTTATATGCTAAGCTAAGCAAACCAGCAGCTGTCTCCTATTATACATTATGCTACTGATATGCGAGAGGTATCAATTTTCTATTTTAAGTAAGCAAGAAAGTCAATGGGTGGGCTTCCCAAAAAAACCATGAGCAGATCATGAACTGCTGAATCTGCATCATCTCTTCTCTCTGGTCGTTTCTATTTGCCACGCTGCTGATGACGACAGCACAGCTTGTTCACACAGCTCTGAAAAAATTGGATTAGTGTCACATTAAAGCAGAAAACTTCATCGCTTCAGCCTAGTAGTGTGAATATACTGTAGCTTTTTTTTGCATGTCATAACCCCTGTGTCTCCCCTTTTTCTTGCCTGATGAACTAATAAAGATAAAAATGTCCAAATAAAATCCTCAAAACAATCAGCCTATTATGATAAAGGTGTGTACTTTGTCAGTTTGTGCTTGGAAAGGGTTTCTACATATTTAAAGTAAAGCATCACACAGACAAAATCATGCTTCATGCATATCCATAACATTTGCATATGTTGTTGGCTGTGGTTACATAGTCAAATGATGATAGAGAGGAACAAAGATTTATATGAGCTGTGTGTGTGTGTGTGTGTGTTCCACCCCCAACCTACCATCTTTCAGTCAGCCTACATGTTTGTATTGACACCCAAGTGAAGAGACCATCTTCAAATGATTGGGTCTCACCTGACAAATACATGAATAAATAGACAATTATAGAAGGAAGTGCAGTAGTAAATAGAGGAAACCCAACAAATACAACAAACGGTTCAATAATAGTTATTTTGGGACAGATTGTTACTGGAGTGCTCATGTAGTTTTTAAGAGTCAAACTGTTCATCTGTTTTATTTCCTCATATGCCTTTACACACCCCAAAGGAAAGAAAAATAGCATGTCATGCTGCTTGATAATTTCACAGTGTACACAGAAATACAAATGACCAACATACCTATTGTGTAACAGTCACTTACTGTACATAACTCAGTAGAGAAGCTGATTTCACACATTAATCTCCACTGAGGATGCGGGGTAAGTCTCATGCATTTTCTTTTAAGATTAATAAACTTTACATTCTGCTTTCAAAGCAACTTTTCCAACAGTTAAGATAAGAGGAAATTTTAATGACTCCTTTGGGGAAAGTGGGTCATTACAGTAGCAAAGAAAAGGCGATGCTGTCTACCACAGGAGGAAAAAATACATACTTCCATTGTTGCTACAACACTTTGTTAGGAGAAGGCACTATAGTGAAAATAGTAGCGCTAACGTAACTAGCGTGCACTTTTTTGGTGCATCTTCTTGGGGGTGGATCCTCACACCAGGCCAACTTTACCTTGGCAACAGTCTCACGTCAGCTGATTCCCCAGTGATTCAACAACCCTCACCTCTGCTCTCACCCCAGCTCCAATGGTCGACTCGTTATCAGGCCGTTAGTACTCACTGATCTTTTAGAACTTCTGTCTAAACCCACCCACTGCCTCCATTCACCCTCCAATAAACACCCCACTGACAGCAAGTGGAAGTCTGGGCCTAAATTAGGCCAACTTTACTTTTAATAAAGAAGTCTGTTTTGGGTTTTTCGAAGGCTGAGCTTCAACACTTTTTAATATGGTCATATGATGTCTTCTATTAGGGAACTAGTGGAGGTCAACTCTACAATAGATATGTAGCCAAACAGGCGGCATCATATCTCAGGTAAACTGATGAAAAATATTCAGATCCTTTAATTCAGTAAAAAAATATGAGTATAACTATGTGGTGACGTATTGAAATGTGATGTAGTATTATCAACAGTTAGGCAGTTTTGTCCAGTGGTTTCCAACCACTTCCAATTTACTTCACTAAAACTTTTGAAGAAAAAGAAAAGAAATGAAGTTGTTAAAGCTAAAAACAGGTTTTGCAGCTTTAACAACTTAAAAAAATTATTTAGTTTTTTTGGGGGGAAAAATTTTAGGTAATCAGTTTAAAAAAAACAAATAAGTCCACTTATCATAATTTACAGTGTATATGATTTGCACCCTTCATGAGTTAAAGGATATATATTAATTGACTTTCCTCTGTCTATGCTTTTTTTTCAATGATGAAATCATTTTGCTTCCTTGGTCCCAAATTATTATTCAGGAAACCATCTGAAAAGTTCTTCCTGTAATGTAACTAGTAAGACTAGCTGTCATATAAATACATATATAGTACAAATGTGCAGTATTTCCTTCTTGAATGTAATGGAGTACACTGTAAATTGTAAAAAAAAGAGTTACTTTTGAATTTTGAGGCAATCAGTTTTATGACTTTTTAAAAGTAAAGTCAACTTTTGACAATTCACTGTGTATAATGTTGAATAAAGTACCTAAAATTCACATTCCACACTTTTTGATTGTGTGTGATTCTGTGGTTTAAAGTGGGGAAGGAAGAACTGCTCTGAGGTCAGTCAAATAGCCCCATTTCACTCAATAAACATCCTCCCATCGGTCAAGTGTAGTCGTGTGGATTGTAACTCTGGGATAGGCAAACTGGAACCTGTGAGTAGCACAGGAAGACAAAGACACAGCTAACGCTGCCTGTCTAAACCCTGGAGTGTCAAAGAGGGTGAAGAGTAACAGGATGGACCAACAGGCCTGCTCTAACCTACACATACCAATACACTCTGCTGTCATTATCAGCAAATGAAGAGGGAATGGGAGGTCTGCAAATGGGAGGAGAGAGTGATAAAGCTCTGAGATCTTGTTGACAGGTCGTTGCCCGATGGGCCAGACTGTGTCTGACAGGCCTGCCAGAGAACTCGTGTTGACGTGGCGTGTTCTTTGAAGAGGCAGTCAGGTTCCCGTGCAGGAAGTAAATAAGCTTTTCGTACAAAGCCACGGTTGTGTTACAGGACGTTCTTGACATGTTGTGATGTACTTGTAGAATTGTCTTCTTTTTGAACGATTCAGCAACACAGCACTCAAAGCAAGGAAATGACATGACATTCAATTTCCTGATTGTACAATGTAGACAAAACTGGGAAAAATGTCTGAGGAGTAAAATAAGCATATGGTCCTCTCTTCTCTGGTGAGAGCTCCAAACATCTGCTGTGACATGTTTTATGTTGTAATAACTCAAGTCAGCGAGCAGACAGGTAGAATTAGCATGTGCTAAAACCTCAGTGCCTGTGTCTTAATGTGCTTTCTATTGGTATAATTTCTTCAACAGGGCTCCGACTTTGCAGAAACGTTGCTTCATCATTGAGCTATTTCTGCACTGCTGCACACAATTTCAATTAAAAAAACAATGAACTGACTCGTTTATTTGCTGTGTCTCAGTGAAAAGCGACCTTGAGTGTACGGTTGGTTGGTTTCTGGCCTGGTGATGACGTTTGAAGGCGCTCCGTGAGCCGTGGCGCTGAAACCCAATAGGGCCTCCATATTGGCCGGCACTGAGTGAAACAGTCAACAGCGGTGTCTCAGGGAAGCATTGGAGCTTTAACACCTACTGTAACGCCTTGCCCTGCTTCCTGCTCTGGATTACATCTAGGTTTACAGTAAGCTATACAGTGTAGGACACACACATATGCAATAAATAGACACACACACACGTATATATATACATGTCATGACATACAAGCTGTTTCCGATCATGTGTTAACGGACAAACAGCAAAACACCTAAAGCTCTGAGCAGAGTGATTTAAAACACATCACTCAGAACAGCTATGGCCGTTACTTACTCCCCTTTGTAACATATAAGGCACCTGGTAATGAGACGTACCCCCCCCAATGTGTGCTGGCCTCATTTTAGTAATTAAATGTGGAAGGCGTAATGGAAGCCAAACCCCTTGAGCAACACACAACGGCATACTGGCACACACACACTTACACACACATTCAGTCATACATTACTTGTGTCTTTCCCCTTCTTCACTATTACGCACACTTTGTGGATTGGTGAGAATCCTCCTGTAGCTGCTCTGTGTGTCAAACACATGCACACACACACACACACATGCCAAAAGTTGAATGGCCAGTCCTATCTGTTATCAGCATGTCTTAGCCTGTCACACCAGCCTGTCATCTTCAGCCTGAGTCCCAGAATGCCGATAGATAAAGCCTGAGCCTGTCTTTCTGCCACTCAAGCATCAGTGTGTGCCCCCTTATGACTCTTTATCACTGGTAGGTAGACCATCGAACCGATGATGTCACCTTCTTGTGTTGTCGTCAGTCATGGGCCCGAATGTGGATGGTAATTCCAGTCCTGGAGGGCCCACACCTGGGGGCACTGGTGGTACTGGAATGACTCTGTGAGAGTTGCAGGTGCAGAGGCCTTCCTTCGTTCCATGGTGCTGGTGATTCTCTCATGTCAGTTGTTCTTGCAGGAGGTGAAAACGGAAGATGAAGATGATCACAAGAATATGCACATAAAGGAGACTGAGACGGAAAAGCTGTTGTGCAACCCTCATTCTCTCGGCTGCACAAGTCCAGTGGCGCAAAGATACGTCACGACTGGAGACTTCATTGGCTGCATTGGATGGTCGGCAACAAAGGTGGATGAGCCACAACCCCAAACATAGGCACCAGGAGACACACTATTGGAACCATGCCAATTTAAGTTTTTCTGTTTGCCTTTCTTGTCTTGTTTAATGTTGACTACTGTTTAAACAGTTTGAAACTTCCTATTTCAATCTCTAAGGTTCATACTACAAACACTGAGTGTTTGTTTATAGTCTGAAAAAATGCTATGCCTCAGTCTTAACACATTGCATGTTATCTTTACCATTCTATCGCAATACAATACCTTAGGAATAAGGTCTAGGGCACAGGAACCAAAGCTGGACATAGGTTCCTGCTGTGATAGTCCATGAAAAAAGTCCTGCCTTCAGAAAAGGACACAGTCATGAACTGAATATGAACCTCTCCACCTGAAAGTCGGATGTCAGCCTCCACAGAAATCTTTCCATGAGTTCAAGAAGCATTTCAGGACCTCAGGAACCCTACCTGTGTTTAGACCATAGAAGCCAGGGTTATAATTTGATCCATCTATCAAAGGTCCAAAAAAGGTCCCTGCTCTGGAGATTGTGACTTTTCATGTGAACAACCGAACACAACACTTTGAATGTACTCCCTAACAGAGACTGCGTGAAAATGTGCACCGCTATCCTCATGTTTAAACAATATCATGCCTTTCCTGGCTTTTCACTCCGTGTTTGACTGTGGATGTTTGGGAAAACTATGAACACTTTTGTTTTCCGATGTGGTCAGACGACACGTCGTATGAACTCGCTCTGAAGGAGTATAATCCAAAAACTATAGAACTGAAACACAGATGCGGCTGCTACATCTTCTGTGCAGCTTACACAATATGCTGTGGACATGACATTGAAATGAATACAGCATTCATATCTTATCAATGTGTGGAAAAGGCAAGATATAGAAAGTGATTGAATAAGCAAGCATTAACCAACAAAAGAAAGGGAGTCGTGATCAAGAGTGCATGAATTTAATGAAATGAGCCAAACATTTTTGCTTTTTGATTCAATGTGGTTGTGTAGAGACCCAGCAGAAATAAATAGCCATCAAACACTGTAGATGTTTGCTACTTTGGAAACTGATTCTCTGGAGTTTTCAGTTTCCACCTCTGCATGTCTTTAGCGCTCATTCATCCCATTCATTTAAACGTGTCCCTAACATATAAAGAACAACATGACGAGTGTGCTGTTCAAACAATCATTGTGATTTTTTAATCCTAAATATTTCTATCCATTTGCCTGCTCTCCACGGATGCATTGAGATGTAAATACAAATTTACCAAAGCAAATTTTTCTCACTTAATTTGATTCCTGAATTTACTTCCCTTTGCTGGGGAAATATTCGGTCAAAAGTGACAATTACATACTTTAAATTATCCAATAGCGCAACACTAAAAGTAGACATCGTATAATTGCT
This sequence comes from Chaunax sp. Z400, assembly GCA_037577475.1. Classification (NCBI taxonomy): domain Eukaryota; kingdom Metazoa; phylum Chordata; class Actinopteri; order Lophiiformes; family Chaunacidae; genus Chaunax; species Chaunax sp. Z400. Next base: position 21,298,020 of record CM075192.1, on the reverse strand, counting down.
TTTTTTAAACATACCATAATGCATAGATTGCATAGAACAGATCTCTCTCGAACCCAAACCACACCCCCACCCCGCCGCCACCACACACACATCTAGAGCAAACAGGAGAGGTTTGGGACATAGTGGTTCTTGGAGGTAGGTGGCACTCCTCAGTGACTCTCAGTAATAAAAGTCGAGCGCGATTTGAAAAGGCCCTATTGTGGCTTCATTCTGTTTTTCCACGAGGGTAGCATTCCTTCCAAATTGGACAAAAGAATTTTAATGGGGCGGCTAATGGACTGTGATTAGATAGGAGGAAAGGGAGAGAGAGAAGGAGAGAGAGAGAGAGAGAAATAGGTGGGCCTGATCGGGAGTGGGCAGGATGCAGAGCTAAATGTTGCGATGCGGTGGGGGCTTGAGTTTCATGCATCCAGAGAGAGGGGGCGATGGGCCAGGAGATTACCCCATTTACCTGCAACTGTTGAGGGGGAACTGGAGAGGAGGGCAGGGGTTTTTATTGCAGAGGTTATGTTGCGAGGGGGACACAGGGGACTCCACTCCAAAGGTATATCCATACCTATGGCGGTGGTATGGATGGAAGCCCACCTGCTTTTAGCTGTAAGTGGATTCAGTGTGGCTCAAGTGGCTTAATGCAGGCTTACTCACTGTTGTACAAAGACCAGTCCCTGCAGGAAGTTGCGGGCTTAATGTGGCGATATTTTTGGTGAAACTTGTGGGAAACCATGACGATTGGTCAAATTTGCTGGACGCTTTTAGTCGGTAGAGCGTGTTGTTTGCTAATGCAATGCTCTGTGACTGTGGTCGCATGATAAAAGGTCATGTGTGAGGTGAAAGGAGAAGGGTGGTATCTCTTAATCATCCACCTGTCTGAGTGAGACAATCAGGAACCTGTCAATAATTAGCCAGCTACTGTTGACTTTTTATCCATTAGAAAGTGTGGACAGTGCTGGAAATCAGATGCGAGCTGTCACCGTTTGTAGTTAATGTTATCTTTTGTGTAATTTGTAAGGTGGATGGATTTTTTTTACTTGTTTAGTGTTAGTTTAACATTAGTGGCATGACTCTAGTGACAGAAATATGTGTGGACTTGTCTGTCCACCATTTTGGTGCAGAATTAAATGTCTCAATGAGTTTTGTATAGACTGCCACACAATTTGTACAATGAACAACAATGACCCTCAAAGGGTTTTGGTTTTTCAGTGGGACTGCCACGATGTTCACATTTGTGGTTTTGAGTCGACTATCTCAACAAATTTTGGATGGTTTGCTGTGAAATTTGGTGCAGGTATTCATGTTGATCAGAGGATTATTTATTCTTTTGATCCCACAAGTTTTCGTAACATCAACGTTTTATTTTGTTCAATACTTAGGTGAACAAACAAATGCCTGATAAAGCTGAAATTACCATGAGCCTCAGATGACCTCTTTCTTCAGTTCTAGTAAGTAAATGTTTGCATGCTAAAGGGCTAGACTACAATATGCAATCAGCTTCTTAGTTCTGATATAATGCATCTGTCATACAATGCTCTACATTGAGTCCATCCATCCATCCGTCCATCCATCCATCAATCTATCCATCCATCTTCTTCTGCTTATCTGGGGTCGGGTCACAGTGGCTGCAGGCCAAGCAGGGTATTCCAGACGTCCCTCTCCCCAGCAACACTTTCCTGTTCATTTGGGGGGATCCTGAGGTGTTCCTAGGCTTGCTGTAATCCATCCAGCAAATAGAACCACATCGTCTGCAAAGAACAGAGACTTGGGGAGGAACGAGTTCTTGCATACCTGAAAACCTTAATCTTAAAACATATGACTGCAAATGCACCAAAAGGCCTGTGGTGTATTCATATGTATCTGGTACATGTGCTGTTTTTCAATATTAACATTAACCTATAACATAGGACCAAATCACTGTGAATAAAACAAGTAGGCATATGTAGCCAAAATGTGGTACGTCTTATTGTTTTTTCACATTCTTTCAAATGTTGGGGATCACATTGAAAATCTCTTCTAATTTCTTAAAGCCGTTTCTGCCTGATAGTGTGAGAAGTACCATTTCAAATTGGGTTTTTTTCTCCTTTCAATAACCCATTTCTATTCTAAATGTATGGATCGCTTCCCCATGATCTACTTTGCCGCATCCTGGCTTGTCTTTCTGCCTCCTGGCTCCACACGAATGAAATGACTTGAAATACCTTCTGCCTCACCAATTGCATACACAGCATACACAAATACACAAGCGCACACTCTGCTCTTGCCTTCATCCCTATATGCAAATAAATCTCCTCGGCACGCACTGCATGCATATACATGCTGTCATTCTTTTTCAAATTGGATAGAGACACTACCATGCGATATTTACATAAGTAATAAAAGACGGCTGCTCCTGGGGCCAGGAGCTCCTATCTCACAGCACAGCTTGGGTAATTGCCATTTTGCCACGGAGGTGTTACCTCTGCGTGTGCTTTAGTGTGTATGTTTGTGTGCATCAGCTGAATAAGACTACAAGTAAGAGTGGTGAATTTAGTAGGTATTTTTGTGTTCATTTTGTGTGAGCGTGTATGTTTGGATTCAGATGGAATAAACCTCGTCTTCTTCCCTTTTCATTTGTGGCTAGCGTCTTGATGACTGTTTGTGTTAGTTTGGGTCCAGTGGGAGAAAGCATACTGCATTTGTAGCCCACAGCTCCTCAGCTTGGTATTTGGTGTTGGGCTGGCACAGTTTGTTATCAGCACATATTGTCCCATGCTGTAAGTGTGCTGCTGTGTATTTTAGATGGTTGGTGTGACTGGATCTGACTCCCTCCATTGCTTGTTCGCCCTCTCTCCCCATCTCTGTGTGTGTGTGTTTGAATATGCTTATTTCAGGCAAATATGTGGGCAGCTGTCAGTTGCTCTGGATGACTCTGTTTCTCTGTGAATATGTTTATTTAGCATGAGTTTGTTTATGTATTCACATGTGTTTATGATGCATAGACTGTGCAAGCTGTGTTTTAATTTTGCCACTAATCTCCCCATGCTCATTATATGTATGTAAGCTTATGTTTTTGTACCTCTATTCTAATGAGAACCACATTTATTTGAATACTAATAGACAGAATAAATATTGAGAGTGATTTATTCTCCCTAATTTAAGGTTTGGGTTTAGGATGAGGTTGAGGTTAGAAGCTCTGTCCTGTAGCTAATAGGTCTTCACATAGGAGGCCAAACTTTGTTGTGTGTGTGTGTGTGACTACATGTGTGTAATCTTCAATGCTCTCGACAGCTCGACAGCTCTCTCCTCCACTGTGCAAGTCAATAAGCTCTCGCTGCTGTCACTACGCCATAGCAACCAGCCCACCTTTAGGTGATTACTATGCTCAGCCCTACCTCTCCCACCTCTTTCACCCATGGTGTAAATACAATCCACCCCTGGGAGAAGGAGAGGAGAGAACAGTCGGTCTAAATAAAATATTTTAGCTAGCCCAGCATCTCTGTTAAAATTCGATAAGCTCCAGCACTGTCGTTTTTTTGGGTTGTTTTTTTCCCTGATATCTCGTTTTTTCAGATGCATGAAAGCTCTAAATAACTGAGTGCAGCATGATTAATGTCTCCAAGAAGAGATTTCCAAAACATCTCCATTTCTACTATTCACTAATCACATGACCACAACTCTAAGGTCATGTGATTCATTTCTGGCTGACTTAAGGCCCATTTATGCTCGACATTAAAGATGGATACGAATATGGACAGAACCCTCCAAATGTCTGCATTCATTAAGTATGTATTTGGGCACATTTTTTTGGAGATTTTACAGATAAAGACAAGATGGATGAAATGCAGCAATACCACTGGAAATGGTTGAGGGCAGTGTAGCTACAATTCGGACACAACGAAGAAGAAAAAAGACAAAGTGTAAAAACTCTCCGTCCTCATATCTCGATGTACCTAATGGCCTCACAGACCACCGCTGAGTACATTGTTACCTCTGCTTTTGCCGCTCTTTACTAGGCACATAATTACAACCTCCTCCGAGCGTCACCATATTTGTTGTTGTTGAAACTTTCGACACTTCACTGCCTTCCTGTGGTTGTATCGATGACGACGTAAAGGACATATGTAGGCATCGATGGTTAGTAAAGACTACAGACAATGGCCAACTAGACCTAACTGACCACCTACACGGCTTCATGTCAGTGTGAAAATATTCATGTTTTGGAGTGACTGATGAACAATGAAAAGAGCCATCTGTTTGTACCCTTTTGATTGTAGTAATTTGCTTGCCGTCCTCACTTCTTTTTCTCTTTTCGTGTTCTAATTTTCTTTGAACAACTAATCAGGGTGATTTCTTTCACTGTTGGACCCCAGCTTTGACTCAACATGCTCAGTTGGCCAGAAAGCCATTAACAAGAAGAAAAAAGACCCAACTAGTGCCAACAGGGAAGGACACTTTACAAAAACTAGGCCCACAGACTCTAATTGATGGCCCAACAGTGGTGACTGTTGGCGTGGTGTGCTAAGGCTTTAAGGTGACAGAGAAAAACAGTCTGTTCAAAATCCAGCATATTTTGTCTGAGGACTATATTTTCCTCTCTTGATGCCATACCGGGGTTTTAAACCTTTGTACCTCACTGCATGGAATTTATTTGGATTATTTTGATGTAAAGTACCGTGAAGCCAGCAGCCCACCATGACTAACCGATTGTGACAGATGACGGGAACTGTTTATGTTACATCAATGAAAAACTGTATTTAACGTGGATGAGTCACATCTGGCCGATACTCAATCTGCTCAATTAAGTCCGTATCCAGTTGATTGAATTTGTGCATCCCTGCTAGGAGCTGAATTGTCAAATACAACAGCCACTGGCTGATCATAAGCAGCTTGGGGGCAGCTTTTGTCAGTGCAAATATATTGAAGCTTAAATCCGAAGCTTTCCACTGTGTCACCCCTTAAATCAAGAACAAGATGGTAGAAATCATGTGTGTAAAAGACACTTTTTCATGCAATTAGTTGTATATTGATTTTGGTGTATTAAAATACAGGGGGGGAACCCTAAATTCCAGTAATGTATTTTCCTTTAGGTATGTATGTATTTTATTACATACTAAAAATAATCTCATTCCATCATTTCCATTCATATGACATTATTAATGACAGACTGATACCAGAGCTGACGCACTCACTGGCAGCAGTACTGCCAGTGAGGTGATTTTATGGTACCAAGGCAGAATGCTGAGTATTGTTTCCTTCTACAGATCACACAGCTCACACATGAAATCAAGTTCTGGTCACTTTGTCTGTATGTGTAAAATGATCATCAGTAGTGCTGTTCCCTTGCAGTTACATTCAGGTCCACAGTTCAACAACATGACTTTTTTTTTAATCAAATACATTTTTGAATTTGAATCAATATCGGCCCCACAATTGCAAAAGTAAACAACAAATATTTACTGTAAGTTAATTGTTGCAAATTGTATCGATTTATACTTGGATGACAAAATGATAAAAGCTGCACAAATCTGAATGAGAAAAATAGATGCCAACCTTCAGGGATGTTTAATAGCTGCAAAACAGTAAAAGAGTTACATGGCAGCTATGTGACCACGTCCTGATGGTTGTACTCAGCAACTAGTAGGACAAATGTGCTTTTGAATAATTTAACCACTATGGGTAATAATAAAATCACATTGGAATATGGTGAGTAATTTATTTAATCTGTGTTTTATAATCATTTCAAAGTTGTTATTGTATTTCCCCTCACAGATGGATATATGGGTGATTTATTACTTTATAACTGGAATTAACAATATAGAATAAAAAATACCAGTATTGACAGAGCTAACTAAGCTGAGCTGCAAATGCAACAAAATATCGAAGGAATTATCAAGACAAAAATTACAATGAAATATAAATATGACTTTGCTAAAGTAGGAAATAGAAACACAACATTACAACAAGTAAATGTCATAAAACTGAGAAAATAGAGCCACTCCAGCCTAATCCTAACTGGTACATAACGTTATTGCATTTTCTGTGACTGTCCTCTTGTTTTTTCATTTCGGGTTGTGGAGGAGGTGTAACTTTCCACTCCTCACATATTTGTCATATTGTGTTTTTTTCATCATTGGCATGAATCTATGTAATGAATAAGTAGATGAATTAATTCAGTCAGTGAACGACAGCCCAGAATTTAACATCAATAAATCATTACTGCATTAATTTGCTGGCCTTTTGCCAGTTTTGTGACACTAGCTTGTATTTGGCAGTAAAGTTTGATTGTTTTATAGCTGGAAACAGGAAGAGGAGGGTGTTTTCAAATGGAACTGAAGCTTTTTGTTTAGCAACAGACTGGATGCTAATGGAAAACCTGGTCTTAAAAGAAACAGTTCACCCCAAAATGGAAATTCAGTAATTACCAAGTCACCCCCATGCTGACAGAAAGTCAGGTGGAGTTCTTTAGTCCACCCACCTCAGACTGGGTGCATGCTAACCCTTTGGCTCAAAAAATGGTATAAATAACATTTTTCAAACCAATCTGGGATCTTGGGGCTTCTTTATATCATAATGTTGTTGATGGATTTTGCTGAGATTCTGTGAAGAGGTGGATGATCCATTAATCGATTCAGGAGAATGTTATGATCCTGCTTTGCTGTGAATCTCCAGATGATCCAAACTTTCCATTGGCGTGAGAATGAGAAGAGAATGATAGCATTTTCATTTTTGGATGACCTATTCTTTCAACATGAAAAATGCCACCGAAATGACATGAATCTTCTAACTGCTGGGGATTTGGTCTGGTTGCAACATTAATTTTAAGGAACTACAGTTCTTCACATAACACCTTTCGTTTGTGCCAAATTGCCTGAGATTAACAGCTGAAGGTCCAAATGCTCATTGTGTGCTTATAAACTCCCACAACCGTCTGCGCCTTCTCTTGATTCTCACCAAGTTAAGAGATGACTTCACTTGGAACACAAACTCCATCACCAACTCACACCGTCAGGTCCGATAGTTCAGCCAAATGTCAGTTTGTGTGTGACTGTGACATCTGTGCTCTGAGTCACGCACAATTAGAACAATCTCACACTGAAAAAGGTCTGTACTTGACTTTTATTAATGCAATGTTACTCAAATGTATGCATCTTTAAGTGCATAAATAATCCATGCGTGCATGCACATGTGCATTTGTGCACAGTTACTAACACACTAAGGCTCAGGGTAATGTATCTCATGGAGGTATACATGCCCTACATATCTTCCACATACATATGCTTGCTGTCACTGCATCACCTCCTCGTCTATCTCTAAGTATGATGATTAGGAGGTTCTCCAAAGCGCCTGACACCGTGCCAGAAAATAACTTTGAGACACCTTAAATCATCTCCCCTGAAGCGCTTATTTCCTTTTGCGGCTGCCAAATGTCTTTTGTGTGTAATCTTTTACATAAAAATTTTAAAGCTGCCTAGAGTTGGAGCTGATTTGTAGCTTGTGTTGATGCTTTAAGGGTTGAGTGACTGTGCTGCCACAGACATAAATGCATCTAGCAGCAGCAGTTTAATCTGGCAGGCAGAAGAGAGTATGCTGGATCATTACCTGGCCCCTTAACCACCCAAAATGATGCTTTTACCTCAAAACAGTAGAATAAGTCAGTTATCATGTGGTTACAAAGAGTCGTTGAAACTTTGATAAAACTTTTTCCTCCTTCATGCCTCACAAAAGAATACAGAACAACTTATGAATCACACACTTTAGTCACAGCCTAAGAAATAAAATTTTCCTTTAAAAGCACATTCCAATTGCCCTTTCTATTCATTTCTGTCAGACTTGCCAAAGAAAGCCCTGCAGCCTCAATACATCTTGATCAGGGAAGATATATTATGGTGTGGCATAAGATAACCTCTCAGTGTGAGCATATACAGTGCCTCCCGCTTCATGTTCTCAACCAGCGGCATTTCCCAGAAAAAGCAGCTCAGGACTGTGAAATGGATGATCTCTTGCTGCTTGGTTGCTTTTCCACAACTACAGTGAGTGCTAACGCCTGCTGAGTTTGACCTGGCGTGATGCTTATTGACTGACACGCTGTGGTCAGGGGGTAAAGCGGGGTCAGATAACAGCCACCGACATGGCATGAGGCGTGGGGATGGATGCTGCATGGTGGAAAGATGGCGGAGGTCGTAAAAGTTAACATGGTTACGCCAGAGAATGTTTTTTATGAGCGGTGGTAGCCTTTTTATTTGGTTGTATCACACCAGCAGAAAACGGCTTTTGTGGTGTCGTACGATGTTATCCGATATCAATGGAAACGCTCAGAGCGCCAGTTGACCATTCATTCAACCCTGTTCCCAGACAGCGATTGTCCAATCATAACCACAACCACAACTAGTCACAAAAGGTTTGTCAAGGTTTGCATTTCTCTAAATGTTGAAGAGGCAATAGGGCGACACTAAAAGGCTTGAAGGGTAGTGTTATGTTTTGGCATAATTTCTAAGCCTAAACCTCAAGTGCAAAAGTGTAAGGGATGGAAGAACTGTGCGTTTATCTGACTTTAGCTGCAAACTTTAGGATGCCATGTTAATAAAGTGTTGGATGAACTAGGAGTGAGCCACTAGTCACCCTATATTTAATGAAGCTTCACAACACTGAAACTTCCCCAGAGAAATGTAGCAAGCTAAGCTACAGCAATGTGGTAAAAGGCGTGTCTGTGGGCATACATGTGTGTGTGTGTTTGTGCTTGGGCATGCGCACTTGTGTTTGCATGGGTATGCTCAGTTTAGACTTATGCACCTACAGGACAAAATGTAAGTGAAGTCTTCTAAAACCACATGAGCATAGAATAAAGATTCTGAATCAATTGGGATTGCTCTCCATCCTCACCCTCTGCCATATTTCCATCAAGTAAACTCAATGTTGTGTGTCTGTGTTCCCCTGCAGCGAAGATGTCCAAGTTTACCTATACTTGATCTGGAACATCAACTGCATGGGAGCGACGGTGCTAGAATATGGGAGTTGAGAGTTAAGACAAAGTTCCTGTCCTGCTTTTTAGTTGGTCGAGGGAAGTCGTCACTCAAGCTAATCCATTTGGTTACGTCTCAAAAAATGTTGTCTTGGCTTGTTTTTCTATATTGAGAATTTCGAGTGGTAGATTTACTTTGTACCACGGTTATTATTGTATCCTAATATGCCTTGTGAGAACAGAGTTTGAGTACAGAAAATAAGTGGGGCACAACGCTGTAAGATGTCAACTGTCCTCCTGCTCTGACAGCCATGCCTGCATCAGTTTGTTTAGAAATGTCACAGGAAGAGACTTCGGACGGGACTCCTATCTCTTTAAGTCCAAATAAAGCAGGAGAGTTGTCCATCTTATAGCCAACAAATGTGTATCCTCAGCTGAACTGATTGTGTTTAGTTAATCCTGAATGCTGAGAGTGTTTTTAAATTACTCTGGATGTCAGCGTCCGCCTCGTGCCTCACATTTAAATTAAAATGTAAATAGAAAAGGAAAGTGAGTGGTCAAGCAGCCGTTCACAAGATAAACACAGACATGACGCGAGTCCGACATTATGTTTTGTTAATATTTCCGACGGCTCTACTGAGGAGATAAAGAGGAAACAGTGGATGGGCATAATGAGTGCTGTAAGTGTGTCAAGTGTTAAAATAAACACTGAGAATAGATAAAAGGTAAAGAACAGACGCTAATAAATGCTATAGACATGTGATTAATAGAGAGTTCTAAAGATAATATAGTAATGACTGATTTATCCGTTTTAAATGGATCCTGAGCAGTTCACGTTATAATAATGGACTTAAAACTGAGTTGGCAGAATTAACAGGAGATTTATGACTTCGACATGTCCCTCTGAGATTTAGATGCTCATACGCACATAAAAAACAAGTGCCATCATATTTGTAAAACACAAAATGTGTGTGAATAGCATTGGTGAGAATAATACTTCCAGTCCAGTGGATTTTATGGATTTTATGGCATCTGTGACATTGTGGTTTAAAGCTGCTCTCCTGCTGCTCCTTTGATCTCCTTCCCTTTCTGCCCTGGTCTCCTCCGACTCCCACTCGCTCTGACCTCCAGGGACTGTCTTCCTGACTGCGGGACCAAGGAACACCGTGTGAAGCTAGGGATCCGAAGGTGGTGGGCAGGCCCCGTAGCCTGAGGGGGTCACAGGCCAGCAGGAGGGACTTTAGGGGCTTTAAGCTGAAACAATGGGCCAAACTGTATGAAGGGAGATGGGAGACGTTGGAGGGGGGAGGAGGATTGGAGGTTTTTGCTCTGTTGACAATAAATGTGCTACACACTTCCTGAAAAATCGGAAGGATTGACAATCTGTTGGATTTTGGCTTTGTTGATTTTCAATTGACAGCTTTCGTCTACCAACTTCCATTTGCTAAAATCAAAAGTCTAGCTCCTGATTGGTTCCCACAGCTGACTATACATTGAAAGAAAAGAGTAACACTCACACGACACACTCTCTCCAAACCACCAAGTTATTCATATAATTATATTTAAGCTGACAACGTTTCTATCCCAGTTGGATCGGTGTCAAAATGTTAAAAAATGGCTACCACACCCATATAGGCTAAATACCAATTGGTTGACGATAGACTCTGTGTTGACAGGTGTGGTTAACCATCCAATCCACCCAGAGGGAAAAACATCTTAAAACGATTAACGATTGGCTGAATACACACGTCCATCAATCCTAAAAAGACTGGAGATATGTAATAAATCTTAGACACATGCATATATATCACAATATCTCAAATAGGCTAAATAAGGACAATCCAATAATAGGCGATAGTGTGGTCATCAAGAAAACAACATGTCTGTATTTTCAACATCTCAGTTAACAGTGTTTTATAATTAGTCCTCCTGGTGTCTGAAGTCTAAAATTATGCAAACTTCCTTCTTTTTTAAATGTCCTCACACGATCATTGCCCATGTTTCTCCCCACAATGACTATTAACTATAATGACATGCCTATCTGATCAGAATAAATATCACAGCTATGTCTGCTGATAGCTGTTGATGTTTGTAAGTCTGCTGTGAACAAGCCTCAGACTTTCCTCCAGCTATGGCCACCCTATTGTAAAATTGGTTAAATATTTGCTGAAATGCAGATACAAGGTGTCACATCCCCACTTTCTGACTAGACAAGTTAAAAGACAGCTATTACAGTGAAGTGGCTCCTTGTTGTTGGACAACATAAGGCGCGCATGTTGTAATTACTGCTGTTTCCGTGTTTTCCCCAACAACTTTTTCCTAATTAGGTTAGAACAGTTTATGAAAAACTATGCTTCAGATCTGACTTCATAGACTGACACAACTGACAGACATCCAGTTATTCAAAGGCTACAGGACTCCAAAAATATCAGTAAATCAGCCTTTAAGATACGTTTGTGTGACTTTATTTGAGTGTGCTTATGTGTGTACAAGCTCCAACAAAGGATTTGGACTCGGTGTGCGTGATTGGCACACAATGCAGATGTGTGGGCAGCAGATGCCATCTGGAGAAAGCAGAGTGGGCTGGTGGAGGAAAAGGAATGGGGTGGGGTGCCACCCCCATAAAAAAAGACGGTTGTTTGACAAGAAGATAAAGGAAACGATGGGAGTGTAATCAATCAAAAACACTGTGACACAAATAAAAGAAGACAAGAGACTCAAGCCTCCCACACACAGCCTGTCCTGACCACCATCACGGTTTGTGTTGTCAGTCGAGATGTTTTTGCCATTGGTGGGAAAGATCAAAAGTGGCCCTCCAGGTCCCTGCTGGCTTTTAAGGGTTGTTGGGCTTGTTGTCAGGGGAGAAAATAGGGGAGGTGCTCTTCATCCGGGGATGTGGTTTTGGACCATTGATGTTTAGGGTTAAATTGGCCAATTACGGTAGAGCACCAGGTGCTTTGTCTGCTTCATTACGCCAGTGGAGATACTTCCACAAGAGAGACCATAACCCAACAAAGGGACAGTTTCTCTACCCGGGAGACTCTCACACATCTCTCCATCTACTCCTAAATCAGCCTCATAATTATCACCTAACATGATTTCCTTGAGCAGTCTAACATCAGGTCTCTATGGTTGGCCTCTCAGACCCGTTTTACATAAAAACTCTTTGTATTTGAGTTGCATCTGCGCGGGAGAAACAAAACCACACTATGACTGTATGGCTTTTGAGACAAAGGCAGGATTATTTGTAGTGAGATCACCCCTGCAAGAAAACTCCTGTGTGCTTCCTTGTATGGGCAGAAATGAACATCTTGTAACCAGGTCTTGGAAGCCTGAGGTTGGTGTGACAGCTACAAAAAGGCATGGGAACAAGAGCGCTTGGGATCTGCCAACCGCGGATGCTGGAGGCTGCAGAAAATCTTTCCAAACTAAGACACATTGATGTATGTATGATGCTGAAATGGGTTGAGAGGGAAAAGGACATTCAGACACCTGCTGAGTGTGATAACCTGCACTGTCTCATCATCACAAACAGGTTTTCTAGATGACGGCTGAAGCTGGATAATTTCAAAACCCATTCATCTTCATTTAAATTATAACAGTGTACATTTGATATAACATAAATAAAGATTTAGAGATATTTTTTGGATTCATGTGATGGAATTATGTTTCGACCCTCCTACTCTCAGAAAGGATTGGCAGTTCTGCATAGATGGGGATCCAGTGAGTTGTCCAAGGACACCTAAGCAGGGTGCATGTTTTCCAGCTGAATCACAGTCTCTAATCTGTGAAAGGCTATACATTCCTGCCAAAATAAGACACAATATTAAAAAGGTGCTGCTTGTGGAAACCTATCTGTAGTCACTGGCTGCAGTGTGTGGTGATGCAGAACGCCCTAACCTGCCCACGTGGTGACAATCTCCTCTGCAGATCAGTGAAAGGCTGCAATGGGCACATCTCATGGGAGCAATAGAAGACCTGTGTGGGAGGACATAAAAGAGTGAGAGCACCCAGGGCAAAACCCCAAACCTGGACACAGCTGGCTTCTCTAAAACATTAACAATGCAGTCTTTGTCTCAGGACTAGCATATATAATATATAAAATATATTATATAAATATATATAATTCACCTGTTCAGCTCCACAACACCAGCTCTGCTCTATAATCTGTACTTTTAGAACTGTGCACATTCCTTCATAAATACCCTTAAAGCCTTGATAATGTTAGAATAAAAGCAAGTGACAATAATACAATACATGCTCACCACCGATCACTAAACGGGCATTGTCAATTTCACAAAGTGCGATACCGTGTAATGTTTGGGTAGGTCATGCTCATGCTTGTTCTTTAATCCAATTTTGGGAGCAAAACAGGCGTCAATATATCCGCTAGGTGGCGACCTTGGTCCGAGGCGCCTCACCTTGGACAGCGCTGCGCTTCAGTGGAGACAGAAGACATGCGGGATCAGCACAGTGTGACTGCTGAAGAGCGCCGTGGACGGAGACTGACGCATTGCACTTAAGCATATGAAGATGAAGTTGAGGAACAGAATCTATTTTAGAGTAAAAATTCAGGAAGCAGTGACTGAAGCAGGCTCTACCTCCTGAACAAGCTCAGCTTAGAAATTCGAGGCAGCGCGCGCACTCCCTCGCCTGCCATTCATTTTCAGTGCTGTCTAGTAAGAAAGTTTCCACGTCTCTGTATTAGTGCAATAACAATTCATGATGACTCTTAGTCATGGTGAGTTTTACATGTTTCATTTTTGGAGACACGCCACCTCACAAAGTGTCTCTGACTATATGTCCTCTGGTAAATAAGAGTGAGTTGTTTGGGGGTGTGCATGTGGTTGTTAATGATCATTTGCCCCCCCTCTACTACTTTTCCTATATGCATTTACGGGGTCCGCGTCAGAGCAGCCTATAGACAAGACCCGCCTCCTGCCGTTGGTGCGCTCCTTGCGTCCGCTTCAAATCCATATTCCACTGGGAAAGAGCGAGAGAGGGAGAGGGAGAGAGAGAGGGAGTGCGTGAGAGAGAACAAGACCTAGGTGAAGAGCAACGAAAGAAAAAGAGGACAGAAAAACACAGCAGCGAAACAAATAGCACTCATGGCAGGGATTTTGTTCACGGCCACCTTTCTTGTTTTGTGGATTTCAACATTTGTTTCGCCGGCACGGATATATCCCCCAAATGAAGGTAAGGTTGGGAGAAAAAACTGCCGCGGACTTCTGGCTTCTGCTCCGCTCAGTCTCAGTGTGTTTGCGCTGTGGATCCCCACTTAGTGGCCCCTAGTAGCGAGTGCGTGGAGCCGAGATGAGTTTAATGGTGGAAAACACCGACAGTCACCTTTACGCAGCGACTGCTGTTCACTTTTATGAGAGCGAAACTTGAATGAGAAGTGACTGTCCAAACGCGCATCGGCTGATTTGGTCTCGGGTCGGGCATGGATCGTGTCAGCTGCCCAAAGCATCGGATCAGGAATACTTATAGCCAGCCTCGAGACGTGTTGATTTATCTGCCAAGAGAGAAGGTCAAACAAATCAGTGCTCAAAAATCAGCTCATTGTTGCGTGGAATTTCTCTTAACGGACATACAGAACAGAAATGAAGTAAATTTACGAGTCATAGAGATCCGATTTGGCCATGCAGCTTTTAATTTATCAGTTTCAGAAGTGTTCACACTGATCTCTTTTGCTGCCAAAGAGTGCTGTAGTGGATCACGGAGATGACAGAAAAAAACAATTATGAAAGTGAAATCACGCACTGATGCGACCAAACGTGAAACCAGAATTTTATTGAGCACAAAACGGGAGCTCGGAAGGTTTCGCGAATCGAGTCGCCTTTTCGGCGTCCCGGGGCGCCGTTTACCCAGTTGCAAAGTGTTAGGCCCAAAACAGATAATTGTCTAGTTTCAAAAGCAAACGCGAATACATTAAGCATTTTATTTCATTTTATTGAAAACAATCCAATCGGATGCATGGAATTGCACCTTGTAGTATTATGCTTATATTTCTGCCCTGCTCGGCAGAGTAAGGTTGTTTGACAGAAGTCCATAATGATGCGTCACGGACTGATTTTGGTCAAATATGACTTAAATGGTTCAGATTTAAAAAGGACCAGTCCGTAACCCACTGTATCTAATGATTTATACACTGGGCTGACATATGGACCGAACATTCTGATTAACAGTTTAGTCACATCGAATTCAAAACAACCCTAGAAATAGAGACTATAGGTATAGCCTGTGCCATTTAATTGAAAAGTAAAATATTTAATTAAAGCTCCACATCTCTATCATAATGTTTTCCTTTTTCCTCCTCAAAATATTGTGGTAGACAGCCTGTCTGTTCGAGGCACATAAATGCGTGTTGTACTCCAATGACCAAAACGCCAGGATGGCTCCCCAAATGATTCCGATCATATCAAACCTGTTTAAAGCAGATCCCGAGAAGAACGAAAGACTAGAGGGATAAGGAATCCATAAAAACACATCGCTCAAGTGTATTAAATCTGGTTCTTAACGAAAATCAATGATAACGACACGCGTTAAGCTCAGCAGTAAAATACGCATAACAATAACTTCTTTTTTTTCATTTATAAGACCCGTTGGCCTTCTGTTTTTACTCTCTCTGCGTTCTGACATTCATCATCAGGATGTCTCTTCTAGATAAATCGTTTTATGTCTATTCACTCGTTTATTGGATAAAAAAGTAGGAGCCCATTATTCATCCTTAGTGCATTAGGCCGAAGTTGATTATACATGCCAGTGCTGAGAGTTGTATGGACGGACTGAGACTGCATGCTCACTTCTCCCATTCTTGTTTTCCAGTCACGTTATTGGACTCCAGATCTGTACAGGGGGAGCTGGGATGGGTCGCCAACCCCACAGAAGGAGGGGTAAGTACAGCAAAGAAGTGTCCCCTTGTTAGGATGCATGGTCCCCTGTTGAGTAAAAATGGAGAGATAATATCCATTATTGGCAGGAGCTCTGGAGTGGAAAGCCAAATAGATACACAGCCTTCTTTGATAAGATTCTGTCCCAGTGAGCCCTTTATGGAAATATCTTTGTTGATGATTTATTGAGCAGCTTTCTGCACTAGAGGGTTTTTAAGCTCAGGGTAAGCCTCAAAGCATTCGCATCTTACACTAAAATACTGCTAAATTACAATTTAGCTATATATTGTTTATAGAGACCGTCTGGAAGTCTCTCCAGGGCCCCATGGGGTCCCCAGAATCCACTTTGAGAACCATCACCCTATAGGCAACCCCCTCACCCCTCACCCCTGCTCCCCTTTCTCCTCGCTTCCCTTCTCCCTAACTACTCTGTAATGGTCAGATGCAGGGGCCGATACTGCAGCAGGCGTCAGGTTTCCTGAATAGACGGTGGATTGAATCGGTCTTTGTGGAGAAACTTTATATCCCTTTCCACTATTGAGTCGAAGAAAGGGAAAGAGAGGAACTTGGCAGCTGAGAGAGGGTCCTCTGGAATGGATGAATAAGGGGGAAAGTGCTGTGGGGTTCAGCTCTTGCTGCAGGATGATTGGATCTTACCATAAAACAATCAGGAGTAGGGTCGACCGAATGCGTGATCCCTCAGTCTAATTGGGATATCTAACCTGGCTCTGATAACAGGTAGAATAGGGGCCGCAGTTGGGCTGACAGTGGCCGCAGTGTGCCACAGGCGTTAGATGGTTATGAAAACATAATACAGTTCCATAATTAAATCTGAATTCGATAGAAATGGCTAAAATTGAATGTGGATGCTTTGAAAGTGACCAAAATTAATAAATCTTCATAATAAATATATAACAGCACCATCAAATTTCACTCCTCCAATTATTCTGCTGGCAGAAATGTGACAATGAGGACAAATGAGCCTTTCACTGTTTTCTGCAAATTAAGACAAATTAGCAAGGAGCAGAATTTCCCTTGTGCATCTGCTGCTGGCTCTGCTCGTCAGCTCGTCTCTGTGAACTTGACCGGTGCTGCGCTCAGATCCTCCCCTCCACCATTTTATCGCAAAACAAGTGATTGACAGGGTCCTGACAGCCCCAGCAAGCCTGCATTCACCCTCTCATTACGACCAATTGGCCTTATTCTCCTGCTTTCTTGCTATCGGGGAAAGGTGCGGCCTTATCTCAGCGTCGCTTGATTTCCACAACAAAAGGGGGCAGTAGGAAGAGAGCAGAGAGGAATGGAACAGCACTGACGATAGACATTTTTTTTCAAATCATACGGCCGCAGCTATGTTTAGTATTATCCCAACCTCCTCTAGGGATATGAGGCTTTAAAGCAGATTATT
Organism: Chaunax sp. Z400; assembly: GCA_037577475.1. NCBI lineage: Eukaryota > Metazoa > Chordata > Actinopteri > Lophiiformes > Chaunacidae > Chaunax > Chaunax sp. Z400. The sequence continues at coordinate 21,280,787 of CM075192.1, read as the reverse complement.
AAGATAAGGCGTCAAATGAAATCTGGCAGCATGAATCGTATCTTTTGCTATTTTTGCACAGTATTCTCAATGTTTGAAGCTACGGCAGCCAAAGGCCTGTCTTCTCTTGTTTACAGCCTGGCTCAGTCAAACGCTTTTTCAAACCTGTGGTGAAAAACTTAGGGGAACGAGCCGCTTTGAACCTCTCAAGACATTGCTTGTATTTGCTCAACAGCGATCTGAAGAGAGGGGAACTTTATCATAAGTAAAACAAACATTCTCTCCCGGCAAAAATAAGCCAGGCAGTGCTGGATAACGTAATCCGTGCGCCCTGCGTCCCCCTTTCTCCTGTGAGTTCATAGTAACAGCAGCAGTGAACATGGGCTCCTCTGTCTCTCAGTCCCCATCATGTATGCTGATGTAACGCAGGCACACATTAGATCATTAGTATTAATTCAGAGACCTTTACTTTTTTAATTCACACAATCCCATTTTCATTCTTTCACCATACCTCTTTCTCTCTCTCTCTCTCTCTCTCTCTCTCTCTCTGTGTGTGTGTGTGTGTGTGAAGAGCATTTTACATACGCTCCCCAAGTATTTGAACTGCAGGCATTACTGATGCATTGAACAAATTATAAATTACCATTCTCGCAGTAGAGGAGAATCCATGAATATTGATACCTTTACAATACTATATTAGGACCTAACAAATCTATTAGTTGCCGTTCATTAAATATGCACTAAGTTTAGCCATCAATTAATTGCTGTGCTTAGACTCAAATATTGACTAATCTGTCTTGCATGCTCTTTTGAACAGTATTTCTCATTCTTGGCCAGTCTTGTGTGATACTTAGTCCATTTCAAATAAGAGGTCTTTTAGTTTCAATATTTTTCTATTATTCTTAACGTTTAACAAGTATGCCATGCGATGTTACAGCATTTTCATGAATATACCTAAACTGTGACTCAATATAGGTCATTTATTAACAGATTTGAACTCAGATGTTTAAGAATATCCTTGTAACATTTTTGTCATTGTGTTTTTCCCCAGTGGGAGGAAGTGAGTATTATGGATGAAAAGAACATTCCTATCCGGACGTACCAGGTGTGTAATGTCATGGAACCAAACCAGAACAACTGGCTCCGGACTGACTGGATTCCCCGAGGTGGTGCCCAGCGTGTCTACATTGAGATCAAGTTCACCCTCCGTGACTGCAACAGCCTCCCCGGGGTCATGGGAACCTGCAAGGAAACCTTCAACCTTTACTACTACGAGTCCAACAACGATAAGGAGCGCTACATCCGAGAGAACCAGTTTGGGAAGATTGATACCATTGCTGCAGATGAGAGCTTCACTCAGGTGGACATTGGCGATCGCATCATGAAGCTGAACACAGAGGTCCGGGATGTGGGCGCCTTGACCCGGAAGGGGTTCTATTTGGCCTTCCAGGATGTTGGAGCATGCATTGCGCTTGTGTCTGTCAGGGTCTTCTACAAGAAATGCCCTTTAGCGGTGCGTAACTTGGCCCAGTTTCCCGATACCATCACTGGAGCTGACACCTCCTCACTTGTGGAGGTTCGTGGTTCATGCGTGGATAATTCAGAGGAGAAGGAGGTTCCTAAGATGTACTGCGGGGCTGATGGAGAGTGGTTGGTGCCAATTGGGAATTGCCTGTGTAACCCAGGATACGAGGAACGCAATGCAGAATGTCAAGGTAAAAGACTGAAATTTCTATAGTGTTTTTTGAGGGTGACTCTTTCTCTATTTATCCATCACTCTCTCCTTTGAACCCCTGCCAGCCCCTAGTGTATTCTTCCTCTTGAATTTGTCCCTATTCTTATGGCCTTTCTTTTTGTCTTCATCCCCAATGTTTTGTCTTTGTCCTTCCCTCTATTCACCGATGCACTCTGTCATATATTTTTTTACCCTAGCTCTCCCACTCTCTACACCCATCTTTCCAGTGTCTGGTTGGGTGATAGAAGCAATGATGACTGTAAATGGAGTAATTAGCAAGCCCACTGGGAGGTGTTACGCAATGGGATGCATCCCAGGAGAAATGGTGACACTGGGAGTGGAGGGTAGAGCTCCAACCGGTTTGCGCTACCACCATATCTTTCACCCCCACCTGCTCTTTCTCTTATTCCCAATGGAGCCCAAAGCTGGGAAAAGAGATAGACAGCTTAATAGGAGGGAAGGGAAGGAGAGAGAAAGAGTTTATCATTCCAAGCAGGTATGAGAAGAGTGAAAATACACAGCTGTGAGATGAGGTTGAAATAGTGGTTTTGGTGGGGGGCAAATAACCCTTTGTTGATGATTATTCCCGTCTCAGCTTGCCGTGATCCTATACCAGGCTGTTTGATGAGGTTTTAAGGTCAGCGATATGCACCTCCTTCCACATTTCTTTTTGAAACAAGGAGTATTATAGAGCCTTCAGCATGTTTGTGAATTCAAACTTCAAAATTCTTATGATAAGTGGCACGTTATAAAGACTTTTTGTGGGCTGCACAGTATATCCTTCAGGCATCAACATTGCAATGTTTGTATGTGCAGTAGTCACATTGCAGAATGTGCTCTATCATTTAGCCTAAGGCAAATGAACTCAAACATGTGATGTTCCAACTTTTTTACCGCTTGATACAAAAGAAAACTCTTGTGCTTGTCATTTTCCATGACTTATCTACAAGAGAAGTTTGTCTGATACAACATCATTTACTTTGATTTAAATAACTGGTTTGACAGCGATATTTATTTTTTATTTTATTATTATTATTATTATTGTAAGATTTCACTCAAGACACTCCAAAATAAAAAAAAGTCACAAGCCAGTTTTTCCAGTAATGAGCCGCCCCAGACTGTACCCTAATGTACTTGCTTGGTTCATTGCACCCAGTAGATTTTAGTTTATGGTATGCAGCAGTGTATTGTGGATGGCATCTATAGTCGTATTGAACAGCTGCTTTGTGGATCGCATGCAGCATTTTGTCATGCTGAGACACAATTGTCTCCTGGCAAGTGGATGCCAATTCTGGCACAATCGTTTATTGGTATGCCTCACCAGCCACCCACCAGCATCACACACAAAAAAAGCAGCGAGCCACAGCAATGAGGGGTCAGAGGCTGGGCACGGATGATTAACAGGAGGACGGACCACTACACCTCTCCTAATTTACGAGGGAGCCTTTATCTTGAGAGACTAATTGCATGACAAGCAGGTCTGGTGATTTAGGGGTACCGTTGCCTGCTGGGGGGGAGGCAAAGGAGTACAAGCAGTCACAGATGGGTTTTATGTGTGTTTGCGTTTGTATTTAAAAAAAAAAAAGCATCATCTTGATTGTAAGAATTCTCTTTGAATACAGCCCATCTCCCCTGTTGCTGGGTTCAGATGGCTTTGTCCATGTTTCTGTCCCTGGGGTTGGCTTCAAAGGAGCAGAGAGATGGAGGGTCAAGGGATGGCCAGAAAGTCATTAGCTACAGACTTGAGGGAAATATACCCCGACTTGGATTTCTATCATGCCATTTGCTATAATAACCTCTCTTATTTTGAGAGTGAGAGCCCTGATCTCATTTTGTGTATCGTAACTTTCGTTTCCCGGCATCATGGAAATAGAGCCCTTGTCTCAGCTTTAATTTCATTTGAGATAAATAGCTGTTACTCTCCAAAGAAGGCAATAAAGGATTTGGAAACCTTGGTTTTATATGACTAATGCAGTCTTGAAGTGTCTGCCAGCCTTTGAGCTGGTAGTATTTCTTTTCAAGCCAATATATCCATTTAGTTCACATATCACCATATCTACCCTGACTTTGTTTAGGTTAACAGTGCCAATACATCCAATCCATTCACTTTCAGCTTCAATTAGACAGTTTTTAAAGTTTCTCAACATTTCACTTCAATTGGAAACTGGATAAAACGCAGTAATGCTGCAAAGCTGCTTGAGGTGTCAGTTTGGGTCAGATTCACTGACTGAAGGGTTTAAAGGCACCGGCCACTATCAGTCTTTAAGAGCACTGATGAAGTGGTTAATATTCCCCAAAATGACAGGCTCCATGGGAGAGGGGCTCCCCTCTATGGCCATGTTGAACAAGGGGCTTTGACAGGAGATGTGTGTGTCTGTGTGCTTCTATTTCTTGTGTGATTTCTGATTAATTAAAGGTTTTTATGTCAGCCCATGCTCACACTATGTGGCTTGATCTAAAATCTGTCTTTTTAAAGCGTTTCTATGGTGCACACAGGCACAATCGTGTGTGTGCGGTTGCATACTTGTCTGTGTGTACTTGTCTTGTGTTCGTGCAGGGTTACAAGGGCACCTCGGCCCCTCGTTCCCAGCCCAGGATGAATGGGCTCTCCTCCATCATTGTTGGGGCAGCAGCGGAGCCGACTGAGGCTGGTGATGTTTTTTTTGGGGGGGGGTGTAGTGGGCTGACTGGGCACATAGGAGTTGTATTCGCTACCGCTGGTAGAGGTCAGAGGTCGCCCCCTTCTGCATCCATCTTACTGCCGTGTCTGACAGGGTTGTGGATCCAGGATTGATTAAGACGTCAGGGTTTTGACAGCTGTGGTGGGGACGTGTGTATGTGCGTCTACGCTCGAGGTGGGCCAAGGGTGGCTAGGGTGTAGACCAAGGGCCAAGGCAAGAGGGGCAACAAGGGCACTGAGGGCCAAGGGGCCCCCTGATCTAAGAAGAGGGGGCTCTGTCTGTTTGCATTTGAGATCCCTTTCCCTGTTAACCACCTCCCCCCGCATGCCCTGGTGGGGAAGAGTAGGGGTCAGGGGAGTCCCTCGCTCTTCATCTGGCGAGGGGGTTCCTACTGTTTAAGGAGTGGGAGGGAGAGATTAGTGAGAACTACGAGTGTTATTATGGGGAAATGATAATTGCCTTAAGGGCTTTAGATGAGCCAGAGAATCATTTGAACGACGTGTGATTTGGCAGCCGCTCTGCCTCTACACATCAGTGATGTGTGTTATCAGGAAAATCAGCAGGTTGTGTCTTTATTTGACTTCAGGTTGTAGTTGGTGGTGTGGGTGTGTTTGTTGAGGATATAGCTTGGTTGAGGTGAGAAGGCGACAGACGCTTTTGACGCTGCAGAATGCTGGTTCATGCATGGTTGAGCTGCGAAGCGGCACCCCACAGGTGATCATCACCACTAATCAACACACACAAATACTGTGACGCTTACATATTTTTATCCTTTCTACATTTCTATTTATTGAGCACAAAACATAAAACATACTTCTGCTTTTAAAGATAAATACTACATTCAGGCAACTCTGAGGACAGCAACTGAATCTACAAATCACTTTTAATTTCTGTTACCTGATTAACTTGTTTGCATCTGTTTTAGTGTGGATATAGTGGTTTAGGGCCCAATTGTGATGTCAGTGTATGATCATGACATTTTCTCACCTGAGACCCCCCCCTCCACCCCGTCTAATTCCCAGCAGTCTTTGCTGAGCTGGAAACTCTCATCCATATTGGATTAAGAGGTTTTAGGGATGAAGTTTCTCTCCTGTGCTCCATTGTGTATGTGTGTGTGTGTCTGGTTATTCCATTCTCTCTCTCCCTCTGTTGACAGTGTTAAATATGCACTTGGGAGCATCATCTAAATTCACCACGTAATTCTATTTAGCCTGCTGGTCCCCAATGGCTTTAAATACACAGACTCAGTCCCTTGCTCTTTTTCTCCCTTCACTATTTTCTCCACCTCCTTCCTCTCTTGTGCAAACACACAAATTAAGTATTTGCATCTTCTTCTTGGCCGGCTGTCGCTCGCCTTTTCTGTCCATGTCGTCTGTCTCTTCAGATTTCTTTAATGGCTCTTCTTGGGCATTTTTTATTTTTTTCTCTTTTCACACATTCTCCTTTTATGCCCCTCGATTTTTCAGCATTTTCTTCAAGTTTCTGTTAGCAATTTTCACCCTTTCACACCATGTCTGTTTTGTCCTCTTTTTTTTTCTCCCTCTGTCTGCTCTGGCCTTCGAGGCGGTTAGTGTTTGTCTGACTGCCTTTGGTGGCAGCAGCAGGAAGTGGGCTGAATAATGAGATTACCTACGCTGTTGGGAGGGAGGCAGCTCAGAGCAGCACATAGACCATCATCACCCGTCATTGTTCCCACTAACACACATGAAGGTGCGCACATCATGCACAAGCGTGAGTGTGTGCACAAACCTGAATAATAAAAATTCAGACACATGCAAGGAAGGATGTCTTAGGAGAACCAATAAGTGCATGCACACACTCACAAATGTACAACTATGCATGCATACTCCATCCAGGTACACACACACACGCCAAAAGGGCATGTTAAGTAATTGTCTCAAGTAGATGCATTCATAAATATGTATATCAGATGCATACACACATGCGCAAGCTTTTAGTGTGTGTTAACACACACAGACACACACTCAAAGCTGAGCAGAGAGCAGTAGAATGAATGTACTCATCACTCTCTATGCCACCAGAGAAGCTCATTTTGTGCTGCTGAATAGAGACAAGGAATCTATTACCAACAGAGAGCAGGATAGAACAACAGATACAAAAAAAAAGGATAAAACGTCTCCTGAGCAACCCCCCCCCCAAAAAATAATTGCTTAAAGCATTATTTTAAATTCCGTTTCTCTTTAGGTACTAAAATGATGAAAAAGCTCCCTCAACACACACAAATGCCCTCATGACTGGATGGAGGAGGGAGGTGTGTGTGGGGCGTGTAATTCAGCCATCATTAGCTGAGGTGCTGAAATGTTTTTCCTGCTTGGGCTGCCGTCCTGCCTCAGTATTTGTTCCCTTTGCAGTTCTCAACACTCATCACCCCTCTCTGTTTTTCCTCGCGGTGCTCTGTTTAGGGCAGGAAGCCACCAGTGATCAAGAATGACCCGGGGCTGACAGCTGCTCCCACAGTGCCAGCTACACTGTGTAGGAATACGCTGCCATGACTCTCCATCTTTTACTAATTTATCCACTACTGAGCTTTAAAAGCTAATTTTTTCTTTGAAAATTGAGAATCTTCTGGAGCAATGTTCAAGGAAGGGCCAAAGGCATGTCAAACTTTATCAGAAGTAAGTTGATTTATCCTCTCAAATGTTGTGTGGAGGATAAGATTTCAGTTCTGGATATGAGACATATGTGGAGATGATTTTCTTTTAAATGGCATCTAAAATGCTGCCACATACTGAGTAAAGCACATAGGAACCCTAAATCCTTCATACAATGGAGCTCCAACAAATGTTTTTCTTTGTATCATGTTTTGTTCTGTTATTTGACACCAAGAAACTCGGTGGCATGAGATCACTGCACTGGTTTCAAATGGAGTTTAACGGTAATAAGTGTCATTCGAATCAGTAAAATAGGCTGATATATATTGTGAATTATCAGAAATAAATTGGCACAATAATAATAAAAAAACTTTCAAATTATGTATCATTATTATTCATGTTAAAATCATTTCAAACTTAGAATAAAAGTCAAGGTGTAATGGTTTAGTAGTTTAAATATTGTTTATTGAAAAAAAATGAAGCATACATACATACAAAACATGCTACAATGCTTAAATGTATGTATAAAATGTATGAATTTTTAGATGATGTTATTGATGGACACAGTCATCCTGTGTTGCCATGTACAGTATAGAAATGATGGAGCTAGGGTCAGACAGAAAATTTCGTGGAATGGTCCGACAACTCCAGACAATTGGAGAACATGAGTAAAATCTGTGATTTTTTGGGGGTTTTGTTTCCAAATTAAATTTGAATCTTGTCAGTGTTCCACAGTGTCATGTTGACTGCCGTCCACTGGTCTATCAGAACCCTGTATCTGCAACTTGTCAATTTCCAAGGAGCTAAGGAAAACAGATATGTATTTAGCTTTGTGATGATGAATTTTTCAGATAATCTACTGGTTTAAAAATTAAAAAAAAAAAAAAATTAGACGGTGTGGATGCACTAGCCAGATTATTTCAAATTTGAAATGCAAATTTTTATAGCGTATTAGTGTTAGGTAACGTGGAGTAAGGACAGCTTACATGATCTGTTAAAATGAAAGTTATTGTGTAACATGGATGTCAGGTGGCGTCTGCTGTGGAAGTGTCAAAAAGGGATTTAGGATGATAAAATTTCTCTCTCCTCTCCTGTCCTGTCCTATCCTCTCCTCATCTTTCTGAAAAGCATCCTCTCTTTGAAGCCTGCGATGGGAAGAGGGAGCGATTAAAGCAGTCAGCAAGCAAATTAGCATGTCAAAAGGCTCTGAATCAATACCCTAGCTCTCTACCAACACAACCTTGCAGTCCTTTCACTCCCCTCACCCTCTATACATCCCTGCTGTTCTCCCATTCCTCCGGCTGTTTCCCTTCTTCTCCTTCCATTTTCTCTCGCACACTCTCCCTCTTGCTCTCTTGCCCCTCTCTTTCTCTTTCAATCACTATAGATCTTTTTTCCCCCTCTTCCACTAAACCCCAGTTTTATCCCTCAGCTGACAGACAGAGAGAAGGGGCAGAGTTTGTAAAGAGAGATGGACAGATGTATAGGCAGAGAAAGACGGATAGAGAGAGAAGTGGACAGCAATCAAGCGGGCATGGTTGGACTGTTTCAGGGAGAGAAGTTATGAATGAGAAACAGGGCCTCTGCTGATGTCTTTGTGCTAAAAGAGAGGGAGAACAGACATCTATTGCCAAGGAGGAGAAGGAGATGAGGAGGGTGGGAGAGAGAGAATAAGAGACAAAAAACATGGGGGGAAGTGAAGTTGAAAGAGATTTAGTTCCAGTCTGGCAACCATGCTTATTCTGCACTTCATCCATCAGTTCACCATAGCACGGAAATCCGTTTGATCAAGAGCAATGTGTTACTGATCACAAGGACTGTGAGTGTGTGTGTATGGACAGACAGAATGTACAGTAAGAGTGTGTCCAAGACAATATCTGTCCTATATTTATTCTGTGCATCTGTCGCAGCAGGCATATCACATGCTGTATCATAAACTTCCATTAACGTTCCAATCGCATTGTGGGATTTGAGCCTGGAGACAAAGCAGGCCTGCAGCTCCTCAGATGGACCGCCAGCTCTCCCTCAGTATGTGACAATGGGAGGTCGATTGCGAACACCTTGACAATGTTTTATCTCTCCCTCCCTCTTTCTCCCACTGATTTCTATCTTAAGCTCCCTCCACCCTGCGGGGGCGATAGTAGGTAGTCTTTTCTTCTCTTTCGTCGTCGTCTTTTTTCCCAGAGGGCGCAGAGTTCAGTGGCCGAATCAAAGATTGCTCGGTGGCAATCAGTTCGGGGTTATGACAAAAAGCCTTATAAGAAAAGGCTGCTCTGTAATCTGGTGCGCCCTGAGACTAGACACGGTGCGCATTTTAAAGAGCTGAGATCCCCTGTTCTAATCACGATGGTGCAATCTCCCTGGAAATCCAAACACACACTTTGAATGCGTGATTTTTATTTAGGAATGCAGGCAGGTTATTGCATGGACAGATGTCCTTGCAACAGCCTGGAAGCATTTTGGGTAGTACTGTTTATTGCCTACATGGACAATGTTAGATGAGTTTGGAGCGTTTCCAAGGTTTGAATGACCATAAAACTCTCCCAGATGAATCACCACCACAAAAGATGTAGAGCTGCATTAGAATGTATCTGATTTCCTATTTAAGAGTTGACGTTAAAAGTGCACAGAGATGATTTACAAAAGTTGCATTTTGGCAAGGGCCAGCCAATGACTGAGCTTAAAATTTTGTTGCATGTTAAATCTTTCAGTTCATACTTGGGTTCATAATGCATCTCTACATGGATCTTGAGTTACCACTCTTCAGTGATCAGATCTCACTTCCCAGCTCTCTATGTACATCTGTAAATAAACATGTAGACCATTGTGACAAATGGACACCCTGTTTTCAAGTAAAGGTATACCATAAATTTGCCAAACTTACAAGAAGACCCAAATAAATGGTCATAAACAGAGTTTCACAAAGTTAATAATGTTTCTGGGCAGTCAGGAGACGTCGGCAACACAGTAATGTTTGTTTTAGTTGGTTAGTTACTGGTTATTGCATTAATAAAATTTGGCATGTTAAGGGTCAATAAATTAATAAATCTCCTTTCATATTTTTTGTACCACTGATAAAATCATTCCAAAAGCTACCAAATGTTGGCAGGTAAGGTGCAATTTAGATTAGAGTAGTAGGTGAGTTGGCACAGTGATGCTGCAACAAAAGGGCAGACAGAAACTTAATGTAATGAATTCAACGCTGAATTTTACAATTTACAAGAGGGCACCAATGATTTAAGTGCCATAGTCCTTTTGCAAAGTTTAATACATTTGTCAAAATTGTGCAAAAGTTAGCACAATTTATTGCAATTACTAGTTCAATGGTGAAATAAGATGAAACAGTGTTTCATCTTGTGTGTGTTAACAAACACACTTTGGCAGGTAAGAGAGCCCAAACACTTAATTTGCATTACAGTGAACCAAATGGAAGTTAGACAGTGTGTAATCCATTCAGACTGTTGTGGCTTCTTCTGTTGTACGCAGATGATGTCACTTAAGTAGGCAGTGCTATAATGTGGCCAAGAACACATTTGCATACATATAATACTGAGTATCCTAGATGTCATCTGAATACTATCTGAGTGATTGGGTCTCAAATGCATCCTCAATGTGTCTCGAGTGCATTCACATCCGTGCTTGTCAAATTATGATCGGATCACTCAGGATGTTATTACCAGGTCTGAACAGAGCCTTTGAGATCAGGTGGCTGACCTCTTGCTGCGAATACATATGTGTGCACACGGGGCATGCAAACTACATGTGTTTGAAACACACTATGGGGTTGCCTGTGAGGTGTAACCTCTCTGTGGGAGAGCTGCAGTGTAATTTGGGGATGTGGAGGTCTCGCAGCACAGGGGATCCGAAGCAGTAGATCCCCGGTCAAAGGCAGAGGTGTGCCCATGCTAGGGCACGTCTCTGGGATTAGAAACCTTGATCCCCCCCCTGATCCGCAGTGAGCTGTCAGATACAGCTGGAAGGAGAGGAAGGAAAAAAGGACGTGATCCCTTGAAGGCTCACACCATGGAGGAATGTGAGGGGAACGAGAAATAAGAGGAGAAGACTGAGAGAAAAGGAAGTGACCGAAATCGAACGGAGGCACATAGATGTCTAAGTAGAGCGTGAATGTGTGACAGAATGTGTGTGTGTGTGGAGTAGAGAGAAAGATGAATTGACTCCTGTCTAGAGGGCCTGATAAATGACTTGAGATGTGAAAGGTGAAGTGGGGGGTTATGGGTACAGACAGTGATTGCTTTTTGAACAAGCCTAGCGTGGTTGTATCGTGAACTCTGGCAGCTGTGGTTGATATTGCCATGAATATGACGACCTGGGTGTATTGTAGAAACTATTTGCATTGGAACTACTTTCTACTGAAGAAATAATCCCCATGAAAACTGTTGATAGCATACTCTGTATTTGATCCAGAGTAAAGGACAGTCTACAGAATTGACCTTTCGACTGTGTAAAATGGCAAAAAGAGCTGTGTGTTGGGTTCAATAAAGATTCTTTGTGTAAAGATATCATAATGCCTGTGTCAAGCAGGAGAATAAAAGAACACATTTTTGGCAGCTCTGCGGGGCATCAGGTGCTGCTTGAATCACAGATAGCGCTGCCAAGTATAGCATCACCCTAACTGGTGAAAGAAACCATAAAGATAAGGAGAGATAACAGAAATGGCAGGAAGCGAGCAGGAGTCATGCTTGAGTGAAAGAAGGCAAGAAATACCAAAGCCAGAAACTCGACTCTGGCCGTCTTCCAGTAGTGTCCAAACCCTTAATTCAAAGCTTGCTGTGCATTCGAATTTCACAGCGTTTTGTGTGCCTCGTCCCATCATCATCCCATCATCAGTGTGCCTGTGTGTGTCTGTCCTCACATCAAAGCTAAAGTCTAAAATGTTACACATTAGCAGAGTAACCTTGTCCAGGCAGCAGTCATTAACCCCAGGCTCCTGTTACACACCCTGTAGCCTCCCAGCAAGGCCAGGTTCAACTAGCCTGGGGTTAGGGAGGGCAAAACTTACACCCAACAGCAACGTTTGTGGACACACATATATATATATACCATTAACATAGGAATGCACACACACATCATGCAAAGCCAAACTATGCGAACAGGAGCCGACACAGTTTCAAGTTGAGGGGTATCACTTCCACGACAGCAGTGACCCTGATGCTGTTTTGAGGGAGAGGAGGGAAAGTGGTCTGGAGAGAGTGGGGCCTGAGTGACACCAGGAGAGGTCAAAGGTTAAAGCAGTGACAGCCACGGTGGAGACCAGTGGACCGTCATTGGGCTGACATGAGCTGTTGAAGAGTTAGTGACCCAGGACAGTTTTTTATGTGCCCTGACTGAGCACACACACACACACACACACACACACACACACACACACACACACACACACACACACACACACACACACACACACACACACACACACAGTGCATATAGCTGCATGTCTTCACACACACAATGCATTGATATGATGTTGCGCTTAGTTTTCTCAGGGACACACACCTTCATTCACACACACATGCACAATGGAAGGTGGTTAGAGGCCCCAGACAGGCTGTCGTCTGGGAGCTACAAGTAGATTACCTAAACAAACAACCTAAAAATACCCTCCTTTTTACTCATAAGTTGACCCTCCCCGACCCCTCCTACTAACCCACCGATCTGCTTCTGAGAAACCGACAAGGGTGATGTCAAACGGGGGCCCTGAGATCACAGACAGTGAGGTCATTAAAGTTTCCTTGTGTATATTTCTGCGGGCATAAGTGTTCATTAAGTGTTCACTCTGAGGACGCCACATGTATGTGAGGTGTGTAGTCTCGGTGAAAGTCCTTTTTGATTTTATTTACTATAAAGGGTGTAGCAGATCACCGAAACGCAATGTCTCTTTTTGCTCAATGCTAACGATGAAATAATACACAATGCTACTGATTTTGGCTTGTTTGCACTTTTAAAGATTCACAACTGAAGGTGACAGTTTACTGGTTTTGAGTCCATATTTATCTGGATACCAGACTGTGAAATGGAAGTAAAGGTTTGTGGCAGTGGCCCCATACTCCAGTTTCCAGTGCTATAGGAGCCTCCTGAGGTCACACTTGTGGAAAGCAGGTCAAACATTGCAGCATGGTTTGGATAGTTAACAGACATTGTGAATCTACATAAATTTGCTTGTATCTCAATTTTCAATATGTGTTTATAGACTGACAAAGAGGACCCAAACAGCTGAGTATGTTAACTGGTTAACCGGTTAATGTTATCACATGAGGCAGCACGAGAATAGAAATCAATTCTCTAAATGTATTTTGTGAGTTCAGATGCCATGTGTGAACAAAGTCACGGAACCTTATGACAAACAGATGAAATTAACTACATTTTTTTTAGATATTAAACTTTTAAATCGGTCAGATTTGACCGGAACATAACAGAAGGGTTAAGATTAAGTCTTTTCTAAGGTGTCTTGTGAATATGATGAAGAGACAAGAATGATTTTCTGTATTTTTCTGAGCTTCAACACTCAAATAAGCTCAACACTCAACTCAATCACTCCCACCCGATGCGGGACCGAGTAACAGCACTGGAGAGCTCCTTCAGCGACAGGTTGCTTCACCCAAAGTGCGTGAAGGAGCGCTTTCGCAAGTCTTTCCTTCCTGCAGCTGTTAGACTATACAATCAGCACTGCTCCCAGTAGACCAAACAATTAGTAGTACTTGTGTGAATTACTGAGACACTTTTTTCTAATAGTACTGTGAAATATTTTTGAGACACTTTACACCCCCCTCCTTTATTGTATTGTATTTTTAAAAATGTTACTTCCCCTCCTCCTGCTGTGTTTTTTGTACACTGTGCTGCTGCAATATTGTAAATTTCCCCACTGTGGGACTAATAAAGGGATATCTTATCTTATCTTATCTTAACACATATGAACGTGATAAAACTGTTGTACTGTAAATAATGCACTTTTGGGGATTTCAGTGATTTGTTATGTATTTGTGCTACAGAGCGACACATGGTTTACACTTGTTTACAGAATTGGATATGGGGCCCCATTGAGACTGCTTCCCTATCGCTTCCTCTTCCTCTTCACCTATTCTTGGTGTGTGTTTGTGTGTGTTCTTCTCACACATCCTCCCTTTTCCTGCCCCATTCTCTTAGACTCATTGCGAGTTGAACAGTTTAGCTCCCCCAATTGTTTAGTGATGTGTGCCCATGTGAGCGTCCCCTCGCACAACAACATTAGCATACTCCCCCGCCTCCCATCTCTCTGCCTCTTTTTTTCATAATTGAATTGAAATGCAGCTCTTTTCATTATAAACAATGTCAGGAAAGTATGCAAAATACACTGCCTGCTCAGACGCACACACATGTTCAATATGAGACTCAGGCCTCTGCAGATCCTCGGGGGAAACTGGACCCAGACAATACCTGGACTGAGTTTGTTTACCTCCCATCGTCCCTGCTGTGCTAATGTCCCCGCGCTCACCTTGTGTACACAAAGCCCATTTGGTGGAAGTGTTTGTGTGTGTTTTCATGCATGCATGGTATTGCAAAGTGCATCTGCGTAATCCAGAGGACCTTTGGAGGACTTTGTGTGTATACCTGAGGGTGTACAGGTGTGCAGAGGTTTGTAAGCCTCTGTTTGTGTGCATATATCTCTGTTTTGTTTGCCTTGAACTACTGTCCACTACCCATCTGTTGTATAAACCTTAGGTCACAAAAGGTCTTTAGTGGGTTGGCACAATGCCTGGTTTTGGGTGGTGCCACCTTTGCGGACCTGGCATGGGTGCAAAAGTGGAATCTGAGTGGTCCCCACCCTGTATAGCCAAGTCAAACAGTGTTCCACCAAACAAAGATGGATCTGTTTGTTGCCTGTACCGCTCCCTATTCTGTCCATGTCTTTAGCTTTCATTTAGTGCCTCTCTCTCTTCCTTACATTCACATTCTGCACCCTGGTCTCATTTAATAAGGTGTGGTCTTGTCCATTCTGAGGTGGCTGGGTGAATACTTTAGATTTTTGCGATATAACCATTGTGCTAATATTCTTCCTTAAGGCCAAGGAATTAGGGAGGAAGTTGAGGCCTACGTGTCAATAAGAACGGAGACCTTGGTCCGCAGGAAGTCAGAACAATATTTCAATTTTTCAGTTATCCAAACAGTGACAATATATGTGGCACCACAGTTCACTGTTGCTCTATATTAGAGCAGGAAATGGTTTGTTAGGCCTGTATGTAAACAGAAACCTTGTTTCCAGGCTTAAAACTGTTTCAGAAAGGTTTTGTAAACTGTTATGAGATACGTGGAAAGTAATGAACATATAAAATGCTGTAAATGAGTACATTTCAGGTAACTTTGGTGTTGAATTTGGATCAAAATGGCTAGAAATCAGTATAAAGGAACATATTTCTTAATATTTAAATGTTTTGCACTGAGGATTTAGTTTTACAAAGTTACTTTCTAATTAATTTTCATTTTCACAATGAGTTTTGCTCATCTGGTTCTTTGGCTGATGCTCCTATGCATCACACGGAGACATTTTAATTAGGCCAGTGTCAGTGACTCTTGTATGATGGATCAGTGTTGCTGAAAATATAGTTATAAATCATCCAGCATTTGACAGAAAAACTGCTGGCAACTCTTGCACCCCCTGGCACTTGCCACCATTAGCAAAGCTGCAGTGATTGTCAGCAAGGCTGGCTTGTATGTTAATAGCATCGTTAGCCTTGCTGGCTTTTGTTCTTAGTCTTCATTAACACCAGTAAGGATGTCAAACCCGATGTCACTACTTGACTTTTTTGGTTTTGAATTTTAAAAAATGGTACCTTTCCCCTTTAGGTCAAGGTCAAGATGTGTGACGAGTGTATGTCATCAATCATGATGATCAGTTTCGGTGGCCGTGTGTCCCTCATCCATCACGCTGATGGGTTTCGTTGGCTGTGTGGCTCTGTGTCAGCGTCAGGGCCGGAGGTAATTAATAACCTCCACTGACGGAATTAATGAGTTAACCTGCTCCACTCTCCTGCTGTTCTAGTGACAGATGCTAACGGTCAGCAGCTAGTTATCCCTGCTAAAATGTCAGTGGCTCAGGTGTATTGGTGTGGATGATCTTTATTATCTGTGTGGCTGTCTCAGTAGGAATAGAAAGTATACATCCAAGACTTTGAATGTTTTTTGTTTTTTTTATAAATCCAACCCAGGACTTCCACCGGGGGCTACACAAAGCACGCTTGGAAAACTAATCCTTTCTAGCAGGAGTCTCACCTGAGCAACAAGCTGCCCTCCACAGGGAAAAAAACCACAAAAAAAACAACAAGACTAGAGACACAAAAGGCAGCAGGATATGTCAGGAAGGCAGGCTGAATAGAGATTGCTGCCTCCTCAAGGTGCAGGGGAAGGAGAGACTCTCCTTGCCCTCAGGTCCTGAAAGCTGATCGCTTCGTTTTTTGAAAGAGCAGCTTTGTGGTGACGCCTCTGAGTGCTCCTCTGAAGAGCGCTCACTGTCTGTTATGACTAAAAGAGTGACCGAGTTTTCATCTCCCAAAGACGATAAAGCAGCCTTGAAAGGATGGAAAATACTGTTGTTTGAACTAAAAGTATCTTTTTTGATTATAAGAGAGGCAATTGTTCTGCCTGGGCAGGCCGAGTTATTGTGAGCCGTGTGCTGGGTGTTATATTCCTTGGGCTTTTGGGCGGCCATTGTAGCACAAGTTGGGTCTCATGCTTTCAGTCCCCGGTGTATTGGATACTTTGTTGTGTAGGCTGCAGAATAGCTTGCCTATCATGCTTTGCATTCAGATCACTCAAGGTGGGCTGCAGTGGGAGGGTGTGTGGGTAGATGTGGTTTTATTTGGCCGCAGTTTAGGGAGCATCCATGGCTGCTCAAAGCCTGGTGTGTAGGTTGTTGTCGCTCAGAGGAAAACTTAACTGGGTTTTAGTTGGCTCGCGTGTGGGTAGCTATCATTGTATCATTAGCTTTTGTGCACTCCTATTTTTTGCAGATGGCTGCATCGACGGTTTTGTCTTCAACAGGAGTTCCGATTTTCCCCTCCCCTCACGCGGTGCAGCCAATTCAGCCAGCAGAATCCCCACCACACGGACAAAACTACTCATTAACTCCCACAACCCTCTCCCTCCACCCTCGCTGCCCCCTTTCCTCCAAACGTGCTTTAGCTTAGAGACAAGAGGGATGGGGCGGGGAAGGACTGACAAAAGGGAAAAAAAGACTAAAGCCAGAGAGGAGGATTGAATGAGTGAAAGAGCTGCTGGGGGAGAAAAGGGGGAAGAATGTGATGTCCTGGTGTATGAGGGATTCCATTTTTTGCCTTTCCAGAATAGAACAGTAAGTCACCAGTCTCTTTGTCTCCCTTTGATCTCTCAGCTCAGGGATTTGGCACCTGACAAACCCCTCTCTGTCTGAAAGGAGGCCTGCCGAGAGAAAGCCGAGCAGAGTGGGAGAGAGAGATAATATAGGAGAGTAAGAGAGCGATGGGGCAAAAAAGGAGACAGTACAAAAATATGGTGTGGAAAAATTGGGTTAGACTTTTGAGAACTCCATGAGAGGATATGATGAAGGCTTCTCAGCTCAGACCCCATAAAAACTAAATACATGTGTGCTCATGTATATCTGTATTTGCGTCTGTGTGTGGGTTTGCCATTGCTGGTCCGGACAGAGATAAATCCAACAAGTCTTAAGGGAGATTCCTCTCTGAAGCCACGGTCTCTTGGACCACCCACTACTGTGGTCTCTTCCTTCACACACACACACACACACACACACTCACACTCCTAATAGGAAGCAAATTCTCCAGCTTAACTTGGATATTGACTTCTCTTCTCCTATAAACCGTTTCTTTCTGCAGGGCAGTAGCTGCTATAAACAAACCCTCGTATGTTGACATCACATTTTCAAACATGAAATGCAGAGTTTCAAACCCCAGATTGAGATGCCTCTGCATGTCTATGACAAACAGGGATTTAGAGTTTGCAAAGAAGTCCGGGACAGCCACTGGGATCGCTGGGGTCAGCCAGGGACGGCTTAATAATTGATGAGTGAAAAACTCATCAACCGCGGCACAGTTTGAGGCAGCCTGCTCTTAGACTATGCCTCTTTAATGAGGCTCAGGCCCAAAGGCTGTGAGGCGTAGGACTCAATTAACTCTCTCCAGCTTTTAGCAAAGGGGCATCGTCTCATGCAGCTGGTTGACCCCACTCTCAACTCTGGACACTTTCCTGGTCAGCGCACATGTACAAACCCTAACAGCAACTTTGTGTTTTGTCACCTGAAGCCATCACAACCTCTTAAACAATACCACAAATCCCAGTGGCCTTCTGTCTCAAGTGATGACACTGAGTGTTGAAAGATTGCTTTAAAGATAGAGAGATAACACAAAGCGCCTCCTGACTAATCTCTCCTCTTTTGAGGGAAAAAAAGAAAGAAAAGAAACCGAGGCTTCGTGCACCCCTGCAGGCTGCAATCCAAGGGACCCTTAGCTTAGCATTAGCGAGTGAAGCGGCAGGGATTTAGCCCTGATTGCCTGAGTGGGAACGGGTAAAGAACTGCTCAGCAGGTAGCACCTAGCCCAGCTCAGTTAACACCATGCTACACTAATCCAGCTGCAAGGGAAGAGTGACTGTGGGGCAGAGAGCCTGACTTTATTACTCCAAAAAAAGGTTTTTCAAGTATTTTAGGGGGTTTGTGGATATCCTCTTCTATGTGTGTGTGTGTCAGCATGTTGGGTGGTTGGCGGAATGTGTGTTTTTGTTGGAGGACAGACCTCCCCCTCACTGTGGTGGATGTGGACAGGCATTGATTTGATTTCTAGTGTGGTGAACACATATGGGAGTTTGTTTATCTGGCTATTCTTTTGTATGATCCCCTGATGTATTTATGACAGCGGCATTGGAATCCATGCCTTTCAAATGCACATTTAGATCTGGGTTGTATTTGTGCTTGTGAATGTCGGCGAGACTCTATTTGTGTGTGCAAAGGGGGATTGCTTTACCCCTGCAGACTATGAGTGTGTAATTATCTGATTTATATTTGGTATGAACTTACCCATCGCCTTCCAGTGGGTCTCTTTACATCAGAAGAAGACAGACAGACACATATAACCAACACCATTGGCCGCCCACTGCAAAACACACAGCAGCCTCATTGAGTGACAGGTTATTTGGTCCAATCGGTGTGATGACTGTCTGCGCCGCACCTCTCAGAGAATTGTTCTTTTGTCCTCCTCTTCTGGTTCAGCGCTCAGAGGGTGAAATATAACCCTGCTACATTTCCCAACCATTATAGAAACGGATAGATGAGGGAGAAACTCCTTGAAACATGAGCCCTCCAATCAAACTGTCACTCAAAAGAAAGGTGAGCACTGTTGCCAAAAGTAGGAAAAGTGTCACTTAGGTTACCAGTTCAGGCTGAGATGTGTGTGTGTGTGTGTGTGTGTGTGTGTGTGTGTGTGTGTGTGTGTGTGTGTGTGTGTGTGTGTGTGTGTGTGTGTGTGTGTGTGTGTTAGGCCCCACAGAATGAGAGAGTGACAGAGCTCCTGGTGTGCCAAGTGTGGTGGCATTTGTTTGTTAAATGGTCTGAAATGCCAAAGGCTCTAGTTTCATTGTGCCTCCAAATCTCGCCAATAGAGTATAGCTTAAATTTGTGAGAAAGACAAGAGGTAGTCATTTTTTAAATCAAAGGGATTGTTGTTTTAGATTCTAGAACATATGCATGTGAGAAAGGAGAGAGGGGAGAAAGCACTGAGGATGAAAAAATGAAGACGAAGGGAGGGAGTACTGGGAGGAGAAGCAAAAGCCTCCAGGAGCAGCATCTTGTTTACTTGTAGCTAATTGGGGGAAACGTGTAAGATCACAGAGTTCTCCTCTTCTCCCCTATTGGAAAACGAGTATTTGGTATCACGTACTATGCTATGACAACATCCCATTTTAAACAAAGCCACACCTATTCCACCTTCTGATTTCTATTAGAGAATGCATTGTTGGTTTGTTCAGTCATCTTCTTTGGACTAAACTACAATTGCAATTTCCTAACTAAAATATCACATCAGCTAATGCTATTATGTACAATCATGGTCCTCAGGGGATGCATACTTACCGGTACTTTGGCGATTCAGTGACTTTCCATCTGGCACCACCAGCAGGTCTGGACAAGATTAACTTATCCAGTGAAATATCTCATCTTTTTTTTGAACAGACACATAGTAGTTGGACAATCATAGTTCTTGGACAATAACAGATTTTGGTTGATTTTGATTCTCACACTTTTGCTCTAGTGTGAGAATGAGGTTGGCAGTTTTGGTCTCATAAGCTATTGAATGCTGCTGTGACATATGTTAAAAACTCAGTGCTTTGTTTTATGACCAAAGGAAATTCGCATGAGTCTCACCTGTGTTTTGTGGTAATAGGGACATGTTAGCACACTAAGTCACTAAACAAAGATGGCTAAAATTGCAAATATTATACTTGCTAAACATTTAGAATTTAGCTAGAGCCACTAGGCTGCTGCCTCTAGCAATGTCTATAAAAAGATATTTACATATAAATGCACATTATCTAGGAGAGAGACTTGAATTTGGTATCAGAAGTGTTCTGGTTTCTATTTGCGTTGCATTTTTAGTATAGACCAATCACATTTGAGTTGGCTTTGTTTGCATGCAGGCAAACAGTCCAAGTAGAAATCAAAAGATGAGGGACTGATTGGAAAAATATCTGCACCCATATCTGATGACATTTTAGTTTTTAATCAGCTTTTTTTTTTAAATTTAGAATTCAGCACGCAACTTGTGAAACCGCCCTTGCACAGACATCGTCTCTAACTCCATCTCTTGCATCTGAAGTTGTTAATCAGACTGTACAGACTTGTCCTGTACATGGAGGAAGATTGTTGGCCTGGATACCCATTGTTCATTATCTGTATGTCTGCTGGCAACACTGGAAGCCCCAAAACATTGGCCATTGCACCTAGAGGCTAACTGTTGTCAATCTATAATGGATGTTTCTGACATAGTATCTCTTCAACCTTCCTCTCTGCTACAAAAGTGATTTATATGATATGCTTGCATTTCAGGTTAAAGCAATACCTAGCTGATTTTGCATGTTGACATCTAACCAAAAACTTACCCTCCTGTGTTTCCCTGTTGTCTTTCAGCCTGTAAGATTGGTTACTACCGCGCTCTGGCCACTGATGGCTCCTGTTCCAAGTGTCCGCTCCACAGCTACTCTGTCAGGGAGGGATCCACCTCCTGCGTTTGTGACAAGGGATACTTCCGCTCTGAAACAGACCCGGCGTCCATGCCTTGCACCCGTAAGTACACCCACATGCAACACGCATTGCGCATTGTGATGCATAGGAATACATAATAGAATATTTATCAGCAAAAGAACACATAACCCAAAAACAGTGATAGCTTTTGCCTAAGGCTCTCTCTCTCTCTCTTTCGCTCTTTCTCTCATGCACACACACACAAACACTCCATCTCTCTCTCTTCTGCAAAGGCCAACCCGAATTACCCCCTCGCACACAGACAGTCTTTCTGCACACATAAAGCAGGCGGCTGTTGGTTTAATAGCTGTCATTTGATTCCAGGTGGTACTTAGTGATCAGTCATGGTGACAGAGAGCTAATGAGGGTATAAACCGCTGCATCCCAGATTCAGTCTTCCACAGAGAGGCTGCAAAACAGCAGAGGAGGGTGTGAACAATAGAAGCCCCATTTACACAGCCTGTTCAAGGTGGGACTGGTGCGCCTTAATTCCGCCCCACCGTTCTGTATAAAAGCAATAAAAGGTAGTGGAAAGTCTGTGTTGTTCCACCTCTGAGACGGCAGCGGAGGTAGCAACAGAATTGAGTTAGAGATCTGTGTAAAGGTGAGGCAGAAAGGCAGGATGAGGGTGTGACATTTTCACAATGTATTATGTGCAGTGCATGCCCCAAAAGCAGAGGACTTTAAAGCAGCTTGTAGAAATTAGCAGCTAACTCAAAGAAAAAGAAAATCAACCAAAAATGTCTTCAACTTGGGTGAGACATGCTTCTGGGTGCTCCTGACCCTCCATGCAGAGGCTGAGATCAGCCGCCATGTAACAGGGAAGGTAAATGATTGTTTCTGCCTGGTTAATCCATTCTTTACACAACACTGCTCAAGGCATATGTTAAACGTCACACTAGACGCTGATGCTGCTGTGTTATATGTCACCTACTTTTGCTAGCAGAGCGCCAGCTTGCTATTTGAAATCACACACCAGAGCGTCATTGTTCCGCCGTTGTTCTGCCGTTGTTTTGTTCAGTGTAAACAAACAAAGCCGTCATAGAGAAGGGCCTTTGTTGCAGCACTATTGCACAATCTCTGAGTAAAACTGGCTAGAGACAAATAAAGATAAAATATCAGCAGAGACCCAGACAGCTAACAAGAAAGGTGGAAAAACAAGGACAGATGGAAAGTATGCAGAGGATGAATAAGATGTTGTGATAGAGAAAAGGGGTAAGGAGCCAGGAGAAAGAAAATACAATATTGCATTCAGCTGAAGAAAGTTCTGTTTTTTATTTCTCATTCTACTCTGAATCTCGTTCCTCCGACTCACCATGACTGTGATAACAAATACAAACAATCCTGCTGCCCAATGACACCGCTTCCTTTGTTAGACCTCATTCTCTCTCTCAGTCTCAAAGCTGGGAATTAATGCTGGTTGAAATCAACACAAACAGAGAAAAAAGCCACAACGCTCTCTCAATCCCAGGAAAATAGCAGCCACACATTACATTCAACAGCATTCATGCTTGCATATGGCATACGTTTGTGTATGAGTGAGTATGTGTCATAAAACAATTTCTACAACCAAAACATCTGCTAGGCTACTTAGCTCATAGTTTGCTTGCTATTTGACCCACATGATCTGTCCAGTTCCTCTGGATTCCTCACTCAGCAAAGCAGTTTATTAAATTAGACGAGCAGCTGAATCCCTCCTGCACAACACTCAACTGTCGAAGCAGCAGCAAAACCGAACGGCATCTAATTATTCCCCTGCCATATGGTATCAGCGCAAGATCATGAAGAATGTTCTATTGTAGCATATTTTCATGATTAAGAATATAAGCAAACGTGATACTTGAACAAGATGGTAATCTGCAACTTCCTTGACTTTTGGGGTACATTTCTGATGCTATGTGGTGTTTGCTTAGCTATTTTTAATTTGCAGATCTCACACTCAACACTAAAAGAGTTCTAAGAGAGCTTTAGTGACTTTCACAGTTATGACTCTTCTTTGTCAGATAAATGGGCAATATAAAGTAGAAGTCCTAGAAACGTGATGGAAATGCAACATTGCAGAACAGTAAAGTAACCGCGTCTGACAGAAATGAATTAACAATGATTTTAATCGTTGATTCATCATTTGAAGCAAGAATACCTGTGTTTTAGGTCGGTAGATACTTTATTGTCCCCATAGGAAACTGTGTCAGTGAGACTTTCACACATGATGTTACATACATCTTTGATTGTCTTACAGTAGAATACATTTTAAGTACCTTTGGACTCTAAACTTTAGAGAGCTGGTCGGGCAAAATGAGTAATTTCATTATGTCATCTTGAAGTTGTTATGGGCATATTCCATGCTTTTCTGCATAATGAAGCAATCAATTTATTAAGAAAATATTTGTAATTATAGATCAATAAAAAAACAACTGTTATGTGCCATCCTATACAATGTTTTTTTCCCCAGGCATCTTTGCAACGTGCAAGTTGATGTTTTTCATAACCATTAAATTTAGGGCTCATTATTTTAATTATTAAGCATTTTTACTGCAAATTCTCTGATTTGTAAAAATGACTTTCACCTTGATTTTAGGTCTTATTTAAATTGAGAGCTATTTTATCCACCTACTATACACCTACATAATATATTTTCTATATTATTTATTCTTTGATACAATTTTCACCTGTTTTTAATATATAACTTTATTTAGCCATAAGAAGTGCCTCAGTGAGATTAAAGAACACTTTTATAGGCGTCTCTGGGCCAAGACAGACAGGAACACATGGAAGCAGAACATGAAATAGAGGTTACCAAAACATAAACGACAAAAAAAAAACTTGTTTAGTTTCAATAACTCACTAACTAACTAAACAAATAAATAAGTAAATATTTTTTTAATGAAATTATAAAACTGAACCCTTACAGCTATGTCACATGTCTACCTACTTACAGGTTTGTCTGTCACTAATAAATTGAGTCACTCTTTAAATGAATGAGCTTTGAGCTCATCCCTATTGTCCAGTTAGTCAGTGAGGTATTTGAGTGTGGCCGCTGCAAGCAACAGCTGTCAAAGCTCATTACTAGGCTTATTTTATTAGAGCCTGCTATGCTATCTCTCCGCTCCCGAAGCCACAGTTAGGAACTGAACATTAGCTGGACTCTCTCACCGACCTCTGCCCCGCCTCGTCAGCCGGTCAACATTTGATCTTTGAACTCTCCCCCTGTCTGTCTGTCGTCTGCTGTTTTCCTTCCTCATGCATTTTTTTTTTTTTACTTCTCAGCCACATGTTAGAGCTGTGTAATTACAGCTGTCACTCACACATCCCTCATCATCCACATTTTGTTTTCGCTCTTTCTCTAAACCCACTCAGAGTCACGAACAGAGCCGATGAAGAGAAAAAAATCATTTCCCAGTTTGCCTTGTTGAAGGTCAGGCTGGGAAAGAACTAGCACCTCTGGTAATTGGTGTGTGTGTGTGTGTGTGTGTGTGCCTGTGTAATTGAAAACGCTTTTCCCGTCTCTTAGCTCAGAGTCTAGCGATGCAAGATGATGATTAAAACTGGTTGTTGTGTTATTCCTTCATTGTGGGAGTGTTTGTGTGCAGGCCTGTTATTCCCTCTGTAATTCATCCGCCATCACCTTTTTTTTTGCATCTTTGCTGTTTTGCAGCATTTGTTCTTTTGAGCAGTAAATGTGTGCTACATTGATCGTAACCCCCGCTTTCCAGATTAGAAACAAGAGACAAACCAATCGTTAGCCTCCCACACTTTGGACCAGCTTGCCTGAGAGTCCTGGCAAAATAAATTTGTTATAACAGATTTTCCGTGCTGTAAGAATATTTTTAAGCACTTTTTGATGGTTTGTTTTTATATTTCTTGTCTTGCTCTTGTGTTTCCTGACTTGCAGCCTTTTTTCCTTTGTTGTTGTTTTTTGTAAACTACTTCTGTGGCCATGCTTTTTCATCTTTCTGTCAAGATTGTTGAGCCTCTTGACATCCATAACGTTTGCATATTGTTCATATATGTTATGTGCCGGCTTATTAAGTTATTACAACGCTCAATCATTGTTCACAGTTAAAACATCCACTGCGCACAATTTGCAGCACAATCAGTTCATAAGCATGCAGTTTATGAAACAATATCGTAATAATTTTAGAGTAAAGTAGGCAATACACATGAGTACAGATGGATGAGTGTAAATCCACACACCTCAGGGTAGTAATGAGGAACAGGCACTACATCTGGGGGAGCTGGTTGCTCCACTGTGTTCAGGCTGTACGGAGGGAACTGTTCTCCATTTTGGGGTTTCTGTTGGCTCTTGATGTGTTTCTCAGATTTTCCCCAGTTTTCTTAGCGGTGTGGTAGAGGAAGAGGGAGGGATGGAGTGAGGAATGAAAGCAGAAAGTGGAGGACTCGAGGGGGGCATTGAATGAATCCCAGCCGGATGGTAATAGCGAGGCCGATGTTCCGGTCAATTTAGCCTGCTTTCCAGCTCGGACCTGTGCAGCGCTCAGCTAACAATTACAGATAGAAAAATACAGAAGGAGAGAGGGATGAAAGAAGGAGAGGAGAATAGGAGGGTGGGAGAAGGTAGGGAGGGCAGATGGAGAGTGTGGGGGCTAAGTAAAAATGAGAAAGACAGATTAAAGAAGCGGTAGATGGAGAACAGGAAGCGGCAGGAAAGAATGAAATAAGCCTCTGAGTAAATTGCAAGGAGAGGCGGGAAAAAGAAATCACAACTTTCTTCAGGAGAAACTTTCTAAGACTCCCTCTGGAATCCGCCGGTAAGGAATGTGAATTTTAAGGCCATGTTGAGCCAACGTTGTACGAAGGTTGTGTGAGCGTTGAGCTCCCGTCTCCTCCCGTCATTCTCTCTCCTAGGATTAATTACCGGGTGTCAGTCACAGCCGACGGCTCTCCCACGCTCCTTTGCTCCCACTGGTGCATTCTGGGAGAGCGACAGGTACAGCCTAAGGTAGTTTATGTATGTGCGTGTATGTGTGGCATGTGGTGGAATGTGTTTAAGACTTTATACAGTCATAAAGTTGTATGGTATGGTTACAAGTCTAGCCATAAGTAACAAACAACCAAACAAACAAAATAATCTTCCTGAGGTGATAACGCTGCTGACACACACACTCAAATATCTTGTGCATGTTTGAGGACGTTACTGTCATATTGAAATAAATGCGCTTTCTTAACAAAAGTTACATAAGAAGATTTAATACCTCTTTTATGACTGTACTCTAAATTTGAAGCTGGAGATAGTGAGCTTTGCTTAGCATAAGGACTGGAAGAAAGGGGAACTAGCCAGCCTGGCTGCTATGCATAAAGGGTATTTAAATCTGCTTAGCAACTCCACTACTTAACACCCTGCATCTTCATCTGCTCAACCTTGTGAAGACAAGAACAAAAGAACAGCACACACATCTTAAGCATTGACCAGATACATTAATATTACTTTTGTTCTGTTAGGTTTATGATGCAATGAATCCAGATAACAGCCTGGTAATGACTTTATTAGTCTGAATATGAGGCAGCAGATTATTGGGTATTGAATGGGACTAGACGTTAGCCGAACCTTGTACGCTGACAAAAGCTCTGTTACAAAGACTGTTGGGTGTGGACACCTTAATTTAGAAACTTCTATTGTCTGAGAAGCAAAGAGTGAGGTAAAAGAGGACGAGTGGGTGAGGAGGAGAAACATGGGGAAGGAGAGGGAGGGATTTATCATAGCTTTTAATCAGAATTTATTAATAAGTGTTCATTGAGGACTGTGGTTGGTAAAGGGATGTTAAGTAATGCTTATATTAACACATTGTATGCGTAATCCTGTGTCGTGTCTTGTGCTGTTATTGACCCATCAGGACATTTTTAGTCAACAGATAGACAGAACCTCAGGCGCCACCATCCATTTCCCTCCTGCTTCTCCCATACTACCCCGTGGCTTTCTGCTTCCTGGATGTACAGACCGTGTTCCTCCCCTTCTTCCTCCCCACCACATTTGCTCATTCACAACCATCTACCAGACTGATTCTACACACACAAACACACACACTTTGATTGATGTGTGAAGACACATGCATCATGAGTAAAATTGCACTTCCACGTCGCCATTAATACACCAACACTTGTGCACAGAAGCACATTTATTTCTCATCAGGCAACCACCGCACACTCTCACACGCTGTCCCCTCTGCTGCTCTCTGTGTCTCGGTGAAATCATTCATTGCCACACTGCTCCTCCAAAAATAACACTGATAATTAATTTCCGTTGTGAAATGATTCGTCTGTGGACTGACTAGCATTCATATTTCACCCTGCATCGATCCCTCCAGCCTACTCGTGTGCGCTTCATTAGTCAGGGAGAGAGTGAAGCAGACACAGAGAGAAAGAGACAGAGTTAAGTCAATTACCACCGCTTCAGTTTGAAAGCAATGCAAAAAAAAACACATTAATTACAATAGAGCTGACATATAAATTGGGATTGATGAGCAGATGAGTTTGTACATAAATCTGTGAATCTTCTCCTCATGGGTCAAAAGCAAACTTTGTCAAAAGTTACTGGTCTCATAAAGCCCCACTATTCACAGCAGGCTCTGACACCTCCAGCTGATTCGACATATGAATAGGAAAGAAATCTGCCTCGCTATTGGATTTCAGTTAACGTGCTGAATTAACTGAGGGTGAAACTGGATCCTCTCTTGCTGTAATGGACAGGACATTAAAAGGGAATTCAAGAAGCCTCAGCTCTCAATTAAGGGAGAACCATGTCAGTGACGCATTTACATTAATTACAGTTGAGACTTTCTTTGCAGTACTCATAAAAAAAAAACCCAAAACTTTTTAATTCTCTCCTCTTTCTTCTTCCTCCACAGGCCCTCCATCGGCTCCTGTCCACCTCATCTCCAATGTGAACGAGACCTCCGTAAACCTGGAGTGGAGCCCACCGCGGAGCTCCGGAGGACGCCAGGACCTGACATACAACGTGGTGTGTAAGCGCTGCGGGCCCGACGGCCGGCGCTGTCAGCCCTGCGGTAATGGCATCCACTTCAGTCCCCAGCAGCTGAGCCTGAAGGGAACAAGGGTGTCCATCAACGAACTGCAGGCACACACCAACTACACCTTCGAGGTGTGGGCGGTGAATGGAGTTTCACCTCAAAGCCCTGGGCCTGAGCAGGCCGTGTCTGTGACCGTCACCACCAACCAGGCTGGTAAGTTGACCAATGATGGTTTGATTGATAAAGGTTGATGGACAGGTAGAGCAATGATTAGTTCAAGAATGAGGGTCATGTCAATGACGCTGGAAGTAGGCAACTCTGACTGGACGATATATTGACATACCATTAAATTTTTTTTAACCCCATTGGATATTTTATAGTATATCGTAATGAGACGCTGCTATTGGCATATTTTAATCCAAGAGTCATGAATATAGCTTTGCTGGGATCGTCATACCAGGTCAAGAATGAGTGTAGAACAACAGTAAGAGGAAACAAAGGAAAATGGGAGTAATTAAATGCAACTTCGTCTTTATGGCCACAGAATACAGGCATTGGTGACTAAAGGCTAAAGCTTTGTAAGAGAAATAGTTTATTAGGACATATCAACATTCATATCAAAAAGTATCGTTGCTTACTTTACTGAATTCAGCTTGTCAGTGTGAGCATGTAAAGGAAGAAATACATGTTAGTAGAGAAGCTCTGTGGCTGTGTATGGGGTCTTACACTCGATACAAAGCACAAGTTACATTGAGTGTTTTAGTACATTTAGGCACAATCTGCATGTCAACACATGTTTATTAAAGCTGTAAATAATTTTAGTGAAGGCTGGGTGATTACTGAGGAGGAGGATGGTTTCTCTGCACTGGGAAATGATTTTTTGCAATATTTCGCTTCAGTTTTGCATAATTAGGCACGAGAAGCCTAGGCTGAAGATAGGGGCGATGTGCTATATTTAGCTCTCAGGCTAATGAATTAGATGAGCTGTATTGATCTGTGGAGGCTTCATTACAAATGCTGCTGGATCGTGTGTGTATGTGTGTTTAATTATTCCAGTAGAGCACGCTCATGAATGCAGTCTCTCCTCCTGAGCAGGAGAAGAGCCCTCTAGCCTGAGGGTGCGTTCAAAGCCTCCCGTTGTTTTGTCATTTAGCTATTTTGTAGCCGGTTGTTGTGTAAATGGATTTTACAACCCTGGCCCTTTCTCTTCATCCCTCCCAGTTCTCCTCCACTTATAGCCGATCATTACTGTGTCTTCTTTACTGCCCTGCTCTTGG
Organism: Chaunax sp. Z400; assembly: GCA_037577475.1. NCBI lineage: Eukaryota > Metazoa > Chordata > Actinopteri > Lophiiformes > Chaunacidae > Chaunax > Chaunax sp. Z400. The sequence goes on along the minus strand of CM075192.1, from coordinate 21,251,242 downwards.
GTGGCAAACTAAGTGCCTTTTTGTGTTTTTTTTCCCCTGACTAATTTCCATCCCTGGGAAAAAGCGAATATCTTGAATAGGGCTTGGACCAGCAATTTAAGGTCAGAGTGACTTGATTTATCAGCTGGGGTCAGGAAGATAGAGATGAATGGGTATGCTGCCTGTGGGAGAGCTGCGAGTCCTGCCAGCCAAGCATGTTGGGGCTATAATGGAGCACACCCTGGAGTCCAGGCCGTAATAGCATGTCAGTATATGGTCATACTGATGTGCATTTGTGCCAGTACTCCAAAATGCACACTCTCACATACAATGGCATAGTAACACACACACACAGACACACACACACACACATTGATGTCACCCTAAGGTTGCTCGAGGCTAATCTGCTGACTTCTTGTTGTAAGATACAGATGATGTTGCCTTTGGCTCGTCACTGGTGCATGTTTCACAACTGTTCCCCAGGATTAGTTACATGAAGCTTGCAGCTGGAAGCTCTATTATGGTATGCATGTATGTGTTTGCACATGTGCAGGGCCACCTGCACGCTTGGCTAAAAGTGAGAAAAAATGTATTAGGCAGAATGTTTGTGCACTTGTTGATGGAGACGAACAATGTCCTCAATGTATCCCTGGGCATGCATGTCTCTTCTAATTTGTGTGCATGTGTGTATGTGCGTGTTAAGTAGAATAGCTCCAGACTGATTGGATTTCTTACTGCTAATGCTTGGTAGGGGCTTTGGAAGCTCTGGTTTCAGCCGCTGGTAATCCAGCCAGTCATCTGTGGCTGTCCCTCTCTCTGTATCGCCTCTCCTCATCCAGACACCATGGATTACACATGTATTATGATAGATTTATTGGGATTTATAAGTGCTGTGGAAAAGACAGCCCACCACCCCCTTTCCATAAAAGTTAAAATGTCAGCTAGAGAAGAAGTGAGGCATGTTGGAAGGAAGGAGCGTATATGTAGTTTTGCACCTGAGGGAAATGGATGAAGGTGCAGCGGAGAAGTACACCAGGAGATAAAGATTAAGACATGAGTGTTGGTGATTACATGTGAATGTGTGTGACCAGGCATACGTTTGTGTGCGTACAAAGAGGTCAGGTTGTGTCTCACAAAGAACAATTTCACTGTCGTAAATCAGTCAGGACGTAACCCTTTCACCCTGGCAGCATGAGGAAGAGGAGGGGATAGAGGGGGGATGTCCATGCTTTGAACTGACCCCTGGCTGTAAATGGATGTTTTTTCTACCCCTTTATGCCTTCGAGCACTTTGTGTGAGTGTGTATGTGTGAGAAAGAGCGACAGAGGGAGTCAGAGAGAGAGGTGTTTATGTCTGGATACAAAATACTTGGCAGGCTTAGGTGACTAAAAGTGAATTAGTGCATGAGAGAGTGTGTGTGTGGCCACGTCTGTCATTGCACATGTGTGTGAGTTTCCATCTCTCTGGCAAATCGGACAGACGTACGTACATGTGGAATCGGGGAGAAGGAAGCAGGTTTTATAGGTGGGGGTTGGGGGCCTTGTAAGCATGAGCCGTTTTTTTGACACGCTGAAAAACGGCTCCCTCCTCGGTTATTTTTCCTTGGCAGCAGCAAAAAATCGAGTGACTTCAATCTGGCAACCAGACTCCAATCTGGCAACCACATGTGCACAGCGGCCTCTGTCTCTTTTAATGTCAAACTGTAATCGACCGCATATTTGCACAACTGCTTGAGCCGACCACAGCTGCTCCTTGCTGCACAAATACTTTGTGATGAACATGCTTGCAAAGACAAACTTGCTCACTTCGCAAACTGTGTTCCGAGCAGGGGCGAAACCTCACAAACGTCTGCAAAAATTATGCATAACCTCCACGATTGTCTTGGCAGGGTGATTTTTTTAAACCAGCAAAAACCTTGAGCGCTATTTGCCTCTGCCAGGTTTTTACTCATTATTAAGTATGCTGAGGTGGTATGATTGAGTTTTTGGCTGTCAGTTTGAGATAATGGGACTAGGTGACGGGGTGGATGTTTTTCTCTGTTTCTATCATTCTCTTTGTGTAATGCCATCCTTTGTGTTGCTGTATATGTGTGTTTGTAAGTCTCGAATGCACGATAATGAAATGAGATATGAATATTCATTGCATCTAACACTTATTATTCCACCAGCATTTTTGGCCCTCATATTCAGCAGGCAGTATAAAATTACAAGTCTGCCCTACATTTTTAAATTCTTCTCCAAAGGGGGCAGCTTGTCAAGCATAGTTTGCCCAAGTTGCAGCCTGAGGTTAAACTTTTTTCTTCTCAGGATAGACACGTCGGGTTTAATCTGCACACACTACACATCTGTAAACTACACTCATGCATGGTTATATAATATTTTATATTTGTCTGTGTATCCGTTTTCATTTTAATCATTCCTCTCACTAATTTACCATTTAAAAAAATCCTAACACCCAAGCCGTGTTTTTTACTGTGCCTTCTCATGTGGGGAACCTCAGACGGGACTACTCTGAAAATCACTCATCTTTATCCGCACATTAGTCAAGGGAAAAATAAAAGTGCAACAAGAGGAGGCAACACGATTAAACTGCCATATCTGTCATCTTTGGAGGAAAGATGGATGTGTGGATTACGTTGGGTGAACGAAGGCCTGTGACCCCTCAGGGGCTTTCTTTCTGAGCCAGACTGTCCTCGGCCAGCCCCAGGAGGGCCTTCAAATTGGTTCTTGCTGCCGAGTAAGATTGATCGGAGGGATACAAATGGCCGCCATCTAATTGTTTAACGGAGACGCAACACATTAGGCCAACAAGATTACACAACCTTGGGTTAATCTATTTACCAAGAGATGTCTGCAATCCCATCCCTCTCCATCTCCATCTCCACCCCCACCAATCAGAAACCCTCCACTCCCCCTCCTGTCCCTTTTTTACCATGCTGAAACTCAATCCGAGGCTAGTGCTTGAATTCCAGGCCTGTTTGAATTCAATCCTTCGCTAAAAGCAGGGTTTTGTTAGCGTTAGCTTAAAGGCTAGGCTCCCTGGAGCCCCTGGTCAAAGTGATGGGAATGTATATAGTGTCATAGATAATCCAATCATAATCGGTGGACCGCGAACCCCTCATTAATCATGCCAACTGTAATTTTTTAAAAGGCAGATGGTCTGGAACGAGTAAGGTTACAGTATCACTGAGGAGCAGAGGTCAAACATTCACTCCTTGTAAGAGCTGACGCCACAATGGAATGCTACCTGGGTACCAGTGTTATGTGTTTTTCTTTGTTCTGGCTCTGTGGAGATTAAATGAGTGATATCCTTAGAACCTCCTTGTTCTGGAGATGTTTGTGTGCGTCTTTGTCTCTTTTTATACCCGCGTTGTGTCTCTATCTCCCCCTTGTTCCTTGGTCTATAACTTCACCTGTCCCGCCATATATCTTGTCGTCTGCTCAAAACTCAATTTGTACACAAGTGTTTCTCTGTTTACAACACTATCTCTCCTATGTCTATGGGGTTCTCTTTGTAGCATCAAGTCAAGTGTGTATGACCCAATTTTAGGGCTGTCACACTCCCTGAAGATAGAGGTTTGATTTGTGCAGCGGCGTTATACTTGAGGGAGAGGATGAGTGTTCGCCATTATCTGTGCTTTAACCTTCACATGTTAAATGCGTCTGAATGCAGATAGCACGGCTGTTTGAAATATGGCCTCATTATCAGCTGCAGCAGGAAGGGATTGAGATAGGATCGCTCACTGTAGCTTTAATGAAAACCAATTGATTTGCTTTCTTGAAGGCAAAAAAAAAAAAATAAAAGTGTCAAGCTCATTTCGAGCTTTTCTATGGGGGCTTTGCAGCCTAAGGTTTCCCAGGGTGACCTGCAGAAATGAATTTAGACGTTGTTTTGCTATCTTGTAGGAAAAGTGTCTGAGACACTAGCATCAGCCAAGGAGAAATTAGATCAGTTTTATTGATGCCAACCATTAGTTCAGAAATAGTATTGCCGTACACTCACGCTTTGGCCATTCTGCTGTGCAGCCAAACAGCTCTGTAACACTTCAGATTGAGAATGGAAGCCAAGTTCAAAGACACATGGAAGTCATTGCCTTTTGGCCTGGCCCACTGTTTGACTTTCCCAGCAGAGGCAAAGGATGAGGGATTAAGGAGAGCAACACAAAAGAGATTTGGTACCTGTCAGGCTGAAAACAACATGGAGAAGAGGGAGACAGAGAAGCAGTGGACTAAATAGTTTTTTTTGACTATTTTTCTGTCTTTATTTGATCATCTCACCAGCTCCTTCGCCAGTGACCTCCATCCAGGCGAAGGATATCACAAGACACACCATCTCACTGGCCTGGCAGCCTCCAGACAGAGCCAATGGGGTAATCCTGGAGTATGAGGTCAAGTACTATGAGAAGGTGAGGAGTCGCATTGGAGATGTAGTTTCTGCTTATGAAACTTTTCTCTTTGTGTCTTTTTCTATCTCACTGGTACGTTTCATCCTCAGGATCAAAATGAAAGAAGCTACAGAATCATAAAAACCTCTTCAAGGAGCACCGACATCAAGGGTCTCACCCCTCTCACTTCCTACGTCTTCCATGTGCGCGCTCGCACAGCGGCCGGCTACGGGGAATTCAGCGGCCCGTTTGAGTTCATGACCAACTCCGGTGAGTTCACTTTTTGCTCCAGCTTGCCTTGATGACGTCAGCGCACTGCAGAGGCAGAGAGGCTTCCCTGCCAGCTTTTATCACACCCCTTTATGAAAAATCCTGCAATGATGGCATCTTTTACTTTCATTGCAAAGTCATTAATCAAAACAACTGTCTTCTATAAAAAAGATAAATGATATTGTGTTCCAGCACCTGACTGGCAACTTGAGTAGCTTCCATTATTCACGTTGCAATGAGTCTCAGTGGAAGTGCCAGCTAGGGTTCAACCTTTATGGGTTTTTGAAAAATGATACATAAGCTGACATTTTTAGTTTGGCGCTGCTGAGAGCTAAATTTTGCTCCTCGTTAGTAGCCTTAAATGTTATAAATTTAAAGTGTTTAAAGTTTAAAATGTCTAAACATTATTCCTAGAATAATAGCAGCTCCAGCCAATCTACATGGGTGGACTCTGATCACAAATTTAAATGAGCCACTGAAACCCAGCTGACCCACTAGTGGCTCCATCATTACAAACTGATGCAGCACAGCCAGAGATTGTTAAAACCCACAGATTTCTTAAGCCCAGTGAAGATTGCAAAGTTTCCAAATATTTCCATCTGATGCCAGACATTGTTGTGCAACATGATTTTAATAACTCTAAAGCTAACTAAGGGGAAATAAATGGGGTAAAATTGAATGTAAAAGAGTTGGAATTAATTAAAGTGACACAAACACAGCAGGTAATCAAACAAGCCTTACTTTTTCTCAACACGTCTGATTTCTTCCAGTAAAAATGATGCACTTAATGATGTGTGAATGTATCTCTTTATGGGGGATTGTGAGTTAGAGTTTTAAAGGGAAGCCCAGATGTCTCTTTTGTAATGCATATAGCGAAAGCAGTGCATGATAATGACATGGTCAAGCACACTTCCTAATTGTGTCTCAGTGTTACAGGAAGAGTGACACGTGGGAGAAGGGGGAGGGGAGGGGAGGGAAGGTCGATTGACGGCAGCGATATTGACTTTTCTCTTTGTCTCTTTCCAAATTTTCTCTTCTCTTCCCCTCTCTCACCCCGTCTCCTTCTCTTCCCCCCCCCCATCTCTCCTCCCATTTTCCTCAGTCCCAGCACCCATTATTGGTGATGGCGCCAATTCCACAGTGTTACTGGTTTCAGTGGTGGGAAGCGTGGTCCTCCTCATCATCCTCATCAGTGCTTTCGTCATCAGCCGAAGGTGAGCGTCATCCCTCTGTCCCTTCTGCTTTCTGTCTCTACCTCTCTCCTCCGAAAATGAGGGATGTCTTGCTTATCGGTGGGAAAAGTAGCTGTCAAGAGATGGACGTCACTTGAAAACACACACACACACACACACACACACACACACACACACACACACACACACACACACACACACACACACACACACACACACACACACACACACACACACACACACCAGTACCACTCAGCCAGGCAGCCTGTGCGACTGGCTCACGTTGAATGAGTGATGACTCGCCACACCGGAGACGTGATTGACAGCTCTGACAGCTGAAGAGATGCAATCAGCGACCCCTCGCTCCGTGTCCTCTGCATTCATCCCCGCTCCTCGCATCCCTTTCCCTCTATCTCTCTCAGCTCATGGCTGTAATCCCGGCTGCTAGTTATTTTCTCCTGCTGCGCCTTGCTGACCGCCGTGAAGAGAATGAGAGAGAGAGGGGAGTAAAAAAAGAGAAATAAGGGGAGAGAGATAGAGGGGTGGACAATGAGATAAGCAGGCAATGAAAAGTAGGGGATAGAATAGACAGAGAGTGAGAGCGAGTGGCATCAGGTGGATTTGCAGTGACCCAATCTCAGGGTGTTAACCAGCGAGCAGGACAATGCAGGATTACATGCAGATGGGGCTGCCTCACCTCAGGGTGTGTGTGTGTGTGTGTGTGTGTGTGTGTGTGTGTGTGTGTGTGTGTGTGTGTGTGTGTGTGTGTGTGTGTGTTTGTGTGTGTGTGTGTGTGTGTGCGTGTGCGTGGTGGCACTGGAGGAAGGGAAATGTTAATGTGCGTTGATTCTTGTGCTTTTGTGTGTGCCTTTTGTGGTGTTTATTGATACCTTTATGTGTGAGTTTGCCACGCATGCAAACAATGATTTGCATGTGTGTGTGTTTGTGTGTGTGTGTGTGTGTGTACTGGTGTTCTGGTGTTGAGGATGATGGGGAGTGAAGAAGGCTGTTGATTGTGTGGGTGTGTGTGTCCTCCCTTCTCCATGCGATTTCCTCTCTGCTCAGCCAAGCAGGTGGTTGTCTCTGGCTTTTTTTATATGCATATGATGGCCACTGTCATTGTGCTGCTGCAGCCCTTCTGTGATTGTGGGGAGGGACTGTAATCACGTAGCCGTTTACCATCATTACACAACCATAGAGGAGGACAATGCTTCGCACATCTGGTCATTTCCACCACTGACCCAACACATCAATATAAGCCCAGGTGTCAGGCTGCCTGAGGGATTCGGAGAGATTTAAGTGCATCTCGTCTAGGATTGATTTTCTGCTGTATTATCAGTGCCCTTCAGAAACCTTAAGTTTTTGACTTAAAGTAATGATTTCATAATATAAAAATACAAGTTAAGTAAAAGTTACAAGTAAAAGTTGCTTAGTTAAAAAGTACAGAACTGTTATCAGCAAAATATACTCAAAGTACCAAAAGTGAAAGTAATCGTTATGCTTTTTGTATAAGCAGCAAAAATGCATAGACCATTTTTGTGAGAATAAAATACTGCATTTAAAAAATATTTCACTCAAATGTAACCAAAGCAAAAACGAGCAACATGTGAAAAACACATCACCTGTGCATTTGAGCGATGTGCATGTGGAACATGGGGAATCATTTCTGTCTTCATGCCAACCTTAAGCCCAATTTCCACTGAACTGAATTGGACCACTTGGTGGAAATGAGGCTCAGAAGCTATTTTACCATTCAAAAAACTTTATGTGTTTGTTATGAGCTCCCTCTTAAATAATAAAATCAAACATAATATCAACGTCTCATCAGTAATCAGTGATTATGACATACTTTTATTGATGATAAGTCTTGGTAAAATTTAAATTTTGGTTCACTGAATTGACACTCGTGTTCCATTATTTTTATCATTATGATAATTTCTCATTGTTACATGAGATGCTGATGTCTTGCTCTTTATTCTGACACATTCTCCCTGCCATTCCAAACTTGAGATTCGACATGTACTGCTGTCACTGACCGTCCTGCTTGTTTTTGCCCCCAGAAGGAGTAAGTACAGCAAGGCCAAGCAGGACTCTGATGAAGAAAAGCACTTACATCAAGGTAACTCATAATGAACACTCCACCTACACACTCTGTAATTGAAAAACGTTAACGGTGTCAGGTGTGCTCATGTGTATGCTCTCTAAACCGCAAATGAAGCCCATAAAATGGAGGGAAAAACTGTTTTGAAGTTAATGTACTTGCATCCTAACATGCTCCAAACACCTCATTATCGAGTCATCAGCATTGTTCAAGTTAATGAGCTCCATCTTCATTGGAGTCAGCCATAGTTACATGAAAAGCAAAGAGAGTGAAGCGAAGAGATGAAGAGGAGGAGGAGGAGGACAAGGAGGAGGAGGAGAGGTTCCACAGAGGAAGGCGATGTAGCCTGCAGCATGATGGAAATAAAGAACAGATGGGAGTCTAGTTGCTGGAATGAATTAACCTTCACTTTTCACTCCCTTATTTTTTTTTTTTTTTGCTTCATTCCTTTTTTCTCTCCAAACTTCCCTTCTCAGGAGTGAGGATATATGTTGACCCTTTTACCTATGAGGACCCGAACCAAGCTGTCCGTGAGTTTGCCAAAGAGATCGACGCCTCGTGCATCAAGATTGAGAAAGTTATTGGCATTGGTGAGTTTTTGGATTTCCAGCAACTACAATTTATTCTGCCATTTTATAAATCAAATTTTGATAGTGCAGTTTTATTGGGGGCCTTCTAAGTGAGGCATATTGCAACATACTTTGGATAAAAGCATCCACCTAATGGGATAATAGTATATTTTCTTTCATGCAAATATTCTGCTGCCAGCATATCTTCCTCAGTGAGTCATGTTTGTGTGTGACTGTGTGCGCTCTCATGTGCACTACCTGAGAATAAAACGTCATGGCAACTTGGATAATAACATTTGGTTCGCTGCTTCAGAGGTCAACGAGTAAAAAAAAAAAAAAAAAAAAATCAGGGGAGGCTAAATATGTTGTCTGTGCTACTGCTGTGGCCAGCGAAAAGTCATCCAATGACAAAATAATAAAGAGAAAGAATCAATATCTATTTCTCCTCTCAGCCTCTCCAGTGGCTGAGGGGAGGAGGAGGCGAGTAAGGGATTAAAGACCCTAATCAATGTTTAAAGTGGACCCCTTCTAACTGGCACACACACAAACATAAGCTCACACCGTAGCCTGTTCCCTTCTTGATTTGATTTGTAGTCCAGCGTAGTACCGATGTCCTTGAGTATCATCAGTCCACATTTTAAACCTCGCCATGTGTTTCCAGGGGAATTCGGGGAGGTCTGCAGCGGCCGCCTCAAGATGCCAGGCAAGAGAGAGATCTGTGTGGCCATCAAGACGCTGAAGGCCGGCTACACCGATAAGCAGAGGAGGGACTTCCTGTCCGAGGCCAGCATCATGGGCCAGTTCGACCACCCTAACATCATCCACCTAGAGGGCGTGGTCACCAAATGTATGTCAAGCGTGTCATTTTGTTAACTTCTTGTGTACAGAAAGAAGCAGGATAAGAATCGTTCATTCGGTGTATACTTATTTCACTATTTGAAAAAACTTTAACTATTTTGGAGATATAATTGCTACAGGAAATTGCAGTAATACTCAACATGCACACACACAAACCCATATACACACAAACCCACACACACACAAATGACAATTATATTAAAATAACACAGAGAGGACATTTATTTCTGCTGTCCCCTTCCTCCCTTACAACAATAAATCATTCTGTGGTTTATGGGTGACTTTGGAAAAGGGTGAGCATAGGGACAAACTAATCTTTACAAGCCAAAAGTGTGTGTTTGTGTGAAGTTGTGTGTTTTACCTAGAGTGTCTGAAGACATATGAACATTTATGTTGAATTATGTTTGCGGAGACCTGTTTTTGGTCATATATCTGTTTGTATTTGTGCACATGTGTTATCTGGATGTCCCATCCGGGTTATCCCCAGGTGGGCTTTGTCCAGATGGAAGGGCTCCAGCATTAGTGGGAAGGAGAAGGTGGTGCAGGGAGGGGGACTAATGGGTCCAGGAACAGACTCTGTAGCACAGCACCAGGCTCATTAATCATGGTGTCAGCTGTAAATGTGTTTGGGGTTAGGGAGTGATACCCTATCCCTCCTCTATCTGCTGCTGCATGGCCAAATATCGCACCCTCTGCCCTTGGCACTCTCACCTCCTAGTCTTTTTCTTTCTCCCTCCCTTTTACACCTTCCCCCGATGCTATATGTTAGCCTAGATTTGCGTGTGAGAATGTCTTGTCAGCACATGTCGGTTTCTGTGCATTTGATTGCATGCATGTGTGCATGAGTGTTACCATAGCTGATGGCCAGCCTCGCCTTGGGATAGATGGATGAAGTGCCTTAACGTGTCGTGACACAACAGCCTGGCCCTATCTGTGCTAGATAACGCTGTCTCTCTGAACAAACTGAGCACGCGCACACACACAGATAGATGCACACACACATCACACACTAAGCCCAGTCGAAGATGCGAGTGAACAGCAGCACAGGCAGAATTGCTTATCACCTATTACACCTCTCAGTGCGAGGAATGGCCTCTCAGACTTCACAGAGAAAAAGCAAGAAAGACAGAAAAGACAGACATACACACAGGAAGAAGAAAAATAAATCAGGGAGAAAAGTGGCAGACAGGAAAGGTGCAAACAGAGACAGAGAGAAAGAGACAGGGAGGTGGTTAGGAGCTGATGGATTAGAGGAAAGACAGAGAACAACAGTGGGCACGACGCAGAGAGAAAGCAGAGGGTGGTGGGTCTGCTGAAGCGGAGGCTGAAAAAGAAAGAGACAGAGCAAGACGGAGGGGGAGAAGTAGAAGCAGATGAGGTATGTTGCATTTGCAGAAGCCGACGTGACATGATGGTGAGCCAAAGTAAGGAGATTATCCGATAACTCCCACTCACCTCCTTCCACTCTTACTTTTGAAAGCTTGACACAAGGTCTGGGCAAAGTAGTCCTTTACACTTGAGCGAGTCAGTGGAATCTTTTGAAAATCCATTATTTGATTGTACTCCTGTCTAAATTACAATCAAGTTAAAATGATTCCTCTATCTGGCTTCAGAGTGCTGGCATGTCCAACAGAGCCAATTAAATCTTATTAATTATAGAGGAATTCTAAACAGGCACTGAAATACATAAAGGTGCAAAAATCTCAAGCTGTAGTCCACCATCCTGAAGCTTGTATATACTTAATGCTTCTATCATGCTAGTGTGTAATTAAAATCTAGCCTCTATTAGACCTTGAAATCAGACGTGATATGTTTAACAGCTGATTTACATAAATTAAGAGCTTGCTAATTTAAAAAAAAATCTCAGTTTAAAAGCTAGATCTTTGTTCACTGCAAACGCCAGGGCCTCTGGAGAGCATTTGCCCAACGTTCCCCTCAATACTGTCCCCCTGTTGAATTTTTTTTCCCCCAACTCTCCTGTTTTGTTGGCAGGTGATAATCGGCCCACTGGCGGGGCCATTGCCCAGAGTTCATTGCCAAAGGCAGCAGGGCGTATTCAGTAAACAAGGTATTAGCATGCAAATGAGAAGGGAGGAAAAGGGCGGGGCCGGGAAGGCGAGAGTTTAAGGTCGCAGGTCAGACGCTCCTCAGACTCGATTGGGGAGCTGTCAATCACTGACAGCCCTGGGGCAGAAGCATACAACAAAGGGAACAAAGATGGCTGACAAAGAGAGCCCCCACTCCTCCGACTTAAACTCCACTTCCTCTTTTTAGGGCATCGCCAGGGCGCCCCGTAATTAATGGAGTGCCAATCACGCCCTGGGTAAGGCAGTGACTGATGGCCTCTTGGCACGGTGAGAGGCTTGCTGTGGAATGGAGGAACTGTACCTCCAAGACAGCAGCTGCCAACCACTCGGCTGGCACTCTTTTACTTTTGGCATTCTGTTGGAGTGCACAAGATATTTTACACAACCTCCCCTCAAGGCATTAGGTTTAAGTCAGCACTTTTCTCCAACAAGTCCACCTTAACTGTGCCACTTGAAATGGAATGCAAAGAACAGCAATGTTCCAGGAGGAATTTGTGGCAGCACTTTTGAGCATGTGTTGTTGCCATGGCTGGTTACGCACCAGCTTGCTGCCATTCTGGGACAAAAACAAGACACCCTCCCTTCCTTTCCTTTTTTTCCTCTCTATCTTTCTCTATCCTCCTCTCCCCACTCCTGCTATTCCCCCTCATTTGAAGAGACAAAGACAGACAGAGACCCAACAGGGAATGTCCACCCTCCCCACCGCCTGCCCCGGCTCAGATAAAGACACAGACACTCTCCCAAGAGAGACGGAGAGGGGAGGACAGAGGGATGGGGTGAAAAAGGCCAGAGAGAGAAGTGGCATGGATGAGCGAGAGAGAGTATGAGGGGACGGAGGGAGAAAAAGGAAAGCAGTAGAGAAGAGCTAGCAGGAGAGTGACAGATGCGTCGAAAGTTGGCAGAGGAGAAAGAGGGCAAAGGGACAGTGAGTGACATAAATAGAGTGTCAGGGGCATTCTGGGTGGGTGACTCCGATGAGACTTTGGATAATGCGTCCAACGTCAGTGCATATTTGCATAAACACAAGATGGTGTGTGTGTAGTGATGTTTTGTTCCAGTGGGGATGCCTTTACATGTGCAGGGAAAGATGGGGGACGTCAGGGTAACTGTAACACTGAGCTAATTAAATCACTACGGGACAGAGATGGATCGCCTAACACACACAAATATGTGCGTTCCCTCCCTGCTGTGTCAGGCTGTGATGTGCATCGTTTACCTTCATAATCATCTGCCTTTCATTCTCTCTCTCTTCTCTCTCTCTCTCTCTCTCTCTCTCTCTCTCTCTCTCTCTCTCTCTCTTTGTCTAGGTAAGCCAGTAATGATTATCACCGAGTACATGGAAAACGGATCGCTGGATGCATTCCTGAGGGTCAGTCATGCCTCTCTCTCTGCACACACGTGTGCGTGTGTGTGAGAGTGCGAAACGATCGTAGCTCGTTGATCCCATCTTATCTTTGTAAAGTCATCCCCTGATATTACAAGCGTTCTTTCACAAACATTCGCCCTAATCTTCATCCTCTCCTTGATCGACTTGATGTGTTTCTGACAAGGAGGTCGGTGCAGGTTTCACATCTGTGCTTCCAGGGTTCACTTTGGGTTTTAAGATGATGCTTTGCTACTTTATCCAGTGAAGATGGGGTTAGAACAAACAGAAAAACATTAAAAAGGAGTGCACTGCACTTGAAAAGGTGTAATGCCATTGTATACAGAGCAATTAACTTGTTGCACAGTGGCAGATGATAGCAGATGAAAGGAGGTTTGTGTATTAACTCCATTTCTAACTCCTCATGAGTTTTAAACACATCTATAAACCTGCCTGTGAATGATTTATGCAGACTTATAGACACTTAACAAATACATTAAAACGTAATATGTCTCAAACATTAATACTTCAAACTTACAAATATCCTTGTATTGGCTTACAGCTAGTTTACATTGCATTTTGGTGTGTTATAAACCATTTATTACATTTTATAAAACCACTTTTAAATGATAAAATCTTTTAAATAACACCATGGCGTTTGTTTATGTCAATAAACATTTAATAAATGCTTCGGAGCGTACTTTAAGGATCTGTTTATATGTGTATTCATCCTGCAATGATATATTGTGTTATGAAGCTCTCTTTAACCTTTTATAAGAGGAGTTATAATTATTGACATATCCATTGTTTAACATTTTAAAAAGTATGTATCCTTACAGCTACATTATAATGTGTTACAGTGCACTGCAAACCATTTAATACAACTAAGTCAGAGTTACTCATGTATCATTAATTATAACGGACAACTTATCAAAAAAACAATTATTGTTGCAACTAAAATAAAGGTTGTGTTTTTGCAAGGTCAAGACTTCTGCCATGAAGATGACATAATATACGATTTTTTACAAAAGTTCCATTTGTTCTGCAGAAGAATGACGGTCGCTTCACAGTGATCCAGCTGGTTGGTATCCTACGGGGTATTGCGTCAGGCATGAAGTACCTGTCAGACATGAGCTACGTTCACCGTGACCTGGCGGCCCGCAACATCCTGGTCAACAGCAACCTGGTGTGCAAGGTGTCTGACTTTGGCATGTCCCGAGTGCTGGAGGACGACCCGGAGGCTGCATACACCACGAGGGTGAGTGTGTCTGTGGTCTGTCTGTGTGTCACCTTACTTGTCGGCTTTGTCAGCTTTCATTAAGCAGCCTATCGTTCAATTACAGGGAGGGAAGATCCCCATCCGCTGGACGGCCCCGGAGGCCATCGCTTACAGGAAGTTCACCTCGGCCAGTGACGTGTGGAGCTACGGTATCGTCATGTGGGAGGTGATGTCATACGGAGAGAGACCGTACTGGGACATGAGTAACCAAGATGTAAGTCTGTAGAAATGTAATTATATTTAGACAGTCTTAAATAACATACAGCTTGAATAAGGTGGAATATTAGAGCCAAATTAATATTTCATGTTGCATGGACACCCTCACACAGTTTTTATAGGTACTTTATCATATTAACTTGGTTATATGAGCAAATTTCTTGTAGGAGTGATAAAACATCAGTGTATTTTTCTGTTCTCATTAGACAATAAATTCTCATTTCTAATTTAATTTGAGAACAACCAAATGTTTTGCGTAGGTGCCTCAACTAACTAAACAATAAGCTTTGAGAATTCAATTAGAGAGAAAAAAAAGAACACTGCTGTGATCAAACTGCCTACAGTTTTCATTTCACTACCCAGACAAACAAATTCAAAAGTGACTTACAGCAGCACTGATGCACTGTTTAGGTGATCAAGGCTATTGACGAGGGCTATCGCCTGCCCCCGCCCATGGACTGCCCCGTGGCGCTCCACCAGCTCATGCTGGACTGCTGGCAGAGAGAGAGGGCTGACCGGCCAAAGTTTGGACAGATCGTCAACATGCTGGACAAGCTGATCCGCAACCCCAACACTCTGAAGAGGACTGGGGGAGAGACTACTGTCAGGTGAGAGGACAGGATATAGAATCCAGAGAGACAGATATGGTGTAAAAGTGTCAGCTTTCAAACATCACAAACACATAAGAAATATTGCCATGCAGAAAGTTTTGGTTTCTATTTAGAGCAGAACATTCATTCATTGAAACTACTTTTTACTAAGAAATTGTCTCTGTAAAAGCTGTTAGCAGCTTGGTGAGATGCCACTAGACTTAAATCTAACGCAGGGAAATACATTATGTTGAAATCAAGACAAACTTTTGAAATTTGGCGATTTTGAGAATTCTGTTTAGAGAGGTCACATTACGAATATGAGTATTATTCAAGTTTATTTTTGTATAAATAATTTTTACAAAAAAATTTTAATTTAAATTTAAATCAAATTTATGACAGTACTAAGTTTAAAATAACACATTAGCTTTGCGGCTCCACTGATGAATTCTCCAACTGCCTTATAAAAAGTATAGGAATGTTGTGGAATCTCACTTTGAGCTCACAGTGGCAACCCACAAATATGTTGTGTTAAAAAGCGTATGTGCATGAACACATATGCAGCCTGTTTACTGCACAATTCGATACTTGCACATTATTCCGCCTCAAAACAAACAAGCACACACTCGTATAATCTCCTTTTCTCATGCTGGTGTTAACAGTCACCATTAAACATTATCTACCAGCAACATGAGGCTCCTTTCACCACAAACACCCTCCCATAATGGATTTCTCTGCAAACTAGCTTTAATGGTGCTGTACACTCAGGAATGCAGCCGCTCTAACAGGAGGGGAGAATTACGACGCAACGCCGCGTTAAAAACAAACACGACCCAGCGGCTTCATCGCCATTACTCTCGAGCGGCTAAATGCGTTAAGAATGACCTACGTGTGTTTACACACTCGATGCATGCCAGTGGAAGTCTGTTTAAGTTTAACAAGCGTGAGTGCACGCGAGACGGTCGCACATGCACTCACCTAATGGGACACAGTGAGCGCGAGAAGGGAGTCCTAGTGGAGTAATTAGCAGAGCTGAATCCTATAAATGCAGCTCTAATTGTTACAAGAAGGAAGGGAAAAGTAGAATGTGTGTGCACGTGTGAGCATGTGCATGAAAAGTGGTCCTGACACATAAATCTTTTCCACCCACTGAGTAGAGATGACTTATTAAAGAGTCTGACATCCTGTTCTCACAGTTCGACTCATCATCTTTTTTAAACAAGAGAGAACGATAAAGAGTGTCAAGAGTAAGAGAGTCACCAGAGCGGGACGAGACCGCCACCGACTCAGACTCACCGGCCCCGTGTAAATGTTTCATGGCTGAGGGCGCTGCTGCAACGCTCCCCAGAAAGAAAGGATAGGAAAAAAAAGGGAAAGTAAGAAGTGAAAGAAAGAGGAAGCTAATAAATATCTGAACGTGCGGAGGAACTCCGCTGGGCAGTAAAATTCACCAAAGTGTGGTTGTGTGTTTTCTGTAGAATAAGGATTAACTTAGTGTGTCGGAGAAATCTTGTTTGACTTGGCTTGGTTTCCGCTGGGACCCAAAAAACAGGGACACAAAACAGAGCTGAACTTGACAGGCCTGCTGAGTCCATCAAGGAGGAAAAGCTAGAGAGAAATGCAGCGTGAAACGTTTTACAGTCTGTGGATAGCTCTCTGTCTCTGTCACAGGGTGTATCTGTCATGCCTCTCTGATAAGTACAGCCTTATAGCCAGAAGAGAGGGAAACTCTTCATTCCTGCATTGCTGTCAAATCACTACCTTTCAAATTAAAATCACATAAACAGGATCTAACTTTTATTGTCTATTTGCATGGACAGCTGCACACATCATGGTTGGAGGCTTATGTGTAGGACTGCAGTTCAGGAGCTTTAAACACTGACTTCCAATACCGAACCAAAATGGCATTTGTTGGGAGGGTGTTGGTGCGACCTAAGAAAACGTAAGTTGATGAAGTTCATTCTCCTCCTCCCTCCAGGCCAAACACCACCCTGCTGGAACCAGGGAGCCCTGAGGCGTCCTCTGCTGTGGGCACAGTGGAGGACTGGCTGCAGGCCATTGGCATGGAGAGATACAACGACAACTTCACCGCCGCCGGCTACACCACTCCAGAGGCTGTGGTCCACATGACACAAGAGTGAGTAGTGAGGGGGGGATTAGAGAAGTGAAGGGAGGAAGAAAAAATTGTAAGCACATCAGCAAAAAGTATTCATTGAAAACACAGATATCTCTATTTTTTTTTTTTCTAAATCATCTTTTTTGGGTAAGGTTTAAAATATTTTTCTTAAATAAATTAAATAATATATTTTTATAATAAATTGAAAAATATTATCCAACAAAACTGGACTAGGTTAATGTTTTTGGAAATGCATTTGACCTCTTTCCTGTCCTGTAAATATGAAACTCCAGCAGCCAGTTAGCTTAGCTTAACATTAAAACTGAGAACAGGTCAAAACAACTAGCCTGGTTCCATACTATAGGAAATAATATCTTAAAATTTTTACTAATCTCATGTTCATAATTCATAAACCATTAGAAATGTAAAAAATAGCAATTAGTGGTTCTACCAAGTTATGCTTCACACATACCTTCAGCATATAGCTAGCTACATAAATAAAAATCTGTCTTATTGTCTGTCTGTAATATTTTCATTTGTCACCAATTAGGATTTCAGAATTAGGATTGCTGTGTTGGCATGTGTAATTCCTTCTTCTGTTGTTAAACTGGCCAGTTTCCACTGGAAGGCTGTAAAATGAATCATGTGGATCAGGCCTGTGTGCGTTTGTTATTGTTGTCCGCGTTCCTAAAAGGCCTCTTTTCCCCAATCCTTTTCAGGGACATGGCTCGCATAGGCATCTCCTCTGCAGCACACCAGAACAAGATCCTGACCAGCGTCCAGGGAATGCTGTCCCAAATGCAACAGATGCAAGGCAGAATGGTTCCCGTCTGAGATATTTAAACAACGAAAAAGGAAGCAAAGCGACTTTGTTTCTTCTGAAAAAATAAATAAATAACAAAAAAGATGAAATATAAAAAAAGAGACAAACAAACTATGAAGAAATAGTTTACCTCATCCATGCACTTTAAATTGGATGTAAAATAAAAGAAGATGAAGAAGAAAAAAAGTGGTGAAAATGGCACTTTTTTTAAAATCAGACCTTTACCTTGCCCTTTTTTTTTTTTTTTTGGAAATGGAACGCTCCTGCTTGCAACATTTATGGATAGATGGAGGGACGGCTGGAAAAGTGCTTCCGAGAGGCCAATCTGGAGTGCCTTTAATGGTCTGGAAGGAAAAACAAGGGAGGGGAGAATCCTACCTTTCTTCCTCTTCTTGGGCAAAGTGTTGTTTCTGGAACTTTCTTTCTGGAATAATCCACGGAGCAGATTTCTTTGATTTCCTGAAACTGTGTTTATTGTACATGCATTGTTTCTGTAGGACTCACAGTCTGCACTGGCCACCATTGTTCTCTCTCAGCTGGATCTGTTTGATACATCTCAAACAAAATGGAGGATCCTGACCATCATATAAACAGTGAATCTCTGAGAGGTTGAGGGTTGGATTGCATCAAGACACGCTGGTGCAGGGAGGGCATACTTTGAGGAGCTTTTGGTGTTTTTTTTTTTCTTTCTCTGTTCTGGCCTTGTTTTTCTCGCAGAAAGCTGTATTTTGTCGCTCTCAGGACATTGCTGAGAATGTCTTTAATCTTCCAGAGGAGTCTTCCCACTCCCCTGTCTTCCCAAAAAATGTCCTCCTGTACCCCAGATAAACACACAGTTCGGATTCTTCCATTCAACTCCTCATCCGAATCAAAGTCCCAGTCCCCTGCTACTGCTGGACCCACCAACTCTTCCTGACCACTTTTGATGGACCCACCGACTCTTCCTCACCACTGTTGATGGGCAGCTGTTTGCACCATTTGAACTGGCTTTACAAATTGGATGAAAGAGTGAAGGGATTTATCGGCAGGATTTATTTAAAAAAAAAAAAAGAAGGGATTCGACAAAGTCAAATCGGATGCAGAATGAATCAGAATCACCATCGGCAAGAAAATACACAAGAAAAAACGGAGAGGATCACTCAAACTATCATCAAGGTGAGGATCAATAGTGTTTTATTTCATCCTGAAAAAAAAGATATTGGAATAAACTAATTGTATTATTGCAGTAAGGTTCTAGTATAAACGACGTCTAGCTACAGAGTGCCAACAAGATTAATTAGAACCAACTCTACTCTCTCTCATCACTGGGCCCTCAGTTGAAGAAACTGTTAATTAACATGTGGGTCGAGCCACCTCAGACGGCCAGAGCAGATCAATAACCACTGATCTGTGATCAGTCTGTAAGCCTGATGCTGCGGGAATGTTAATGAGAAGAATTAATCAGCCACTGACTCCAAGCCAGCCTCACAGAGCTCACCAGAGCGCAGAAACACTTTCTAGGAAAGTCAAAAATGGACTTTTGGTCAAAACGTCTTGAGCCATCACACCATGTATATATGTAATAGTATAGTATAGTATATATATGTAAGTCAGATATTAAATGTTGCTCTCTGTGCTTGGTTGATCCACATTTATATTTTTGTATTTACTGACTGAAAGATCATAATTCATGCACACAAATGAATACCTGCTCACAGGCAAGTTCATTACTGATCTCACCTGTTTAAATAATATGTTACTCGTTTATGTGGAGGCATTGATTCATTTCAAGACATTTTGTTGGCAGTAGTGCAAAATGCAAAAGGCATGAAATAAGCCTTCATGATTTAGTTGTAATTTTCAGCTTTTGTTGTTCAGAGAAGTTGGAATTTAATTACCTCAGCCAAGGAGTTATTGTTTTTATTCTCATTTTGAAGGCTATAATTTGTGAAGGTGTTGAATAGTCCTGCAAGGAACAATTGTCATCATTAATCATCATTAATAAAATGGCTGACATGATGAGATGAATTTTCCGTAGATCAGAGGACTAATCGTTTCCACTCTTCTGATGAAATATTTCCAAACAGGTTTTTCTAATATTTTGTCCATTATATTTATATCAATGTGGACAGATTAACTATAAAAAAAAACAGCACAAAGCAGTATGAAGCGGTCAATCTTTTTTTAAAGCATGAAATAATGCCTATAATCAGTCTAGAAAGTGCTGCAATGAATCAATATGCTTGAGGAATGTTGAAGAATATACAAAAGACTTGTCTCAGTTGGCATTACAGAAAAACATGGTGCAGTTGCATTGGCTGTATATTTTATAGTATATACATCTCATATACAACCTATTTAAATGGCCGTTAGTTTGCTTTTGATGTGTGCCAATAAGTCAAAAGCATGTTTCTCATATTATGCACACACAACAGCATGTGGTGCGCAAAAGTTAATACCTCGTTGCCACGAAATCCATATTTTCCTCCTGCAGGGCGGCCGCTCACAGTCTCTGGACGTTCTGGCTTTGGCATTTTGTTTAGCAGATGATTCGAATGTTCCATCGGGCTGGAGCTGGAGAGCCGTATTGTTGATCAGGAGAGGATGCCAAGTAGAAACTGTTTATATTCAAAACCACCATGACTGATGCAGCCTCTCTTTTCCTCCTCTCCACAGCTGCTGCTGTCCATCATAAACAGGATCCCGGGCCACAGCCACAATTCCTCATCCTCTTTCCCTGCGTCTTCCTCCTCCTTCTTTCCCCTCCTCTCCTTGGATTGTCCTGCAACTGTGAGATAAAAAAACCCGAAATCCACCCCCAAACATCTGGGACGTCCACTGTCACAACACTTCAACTTGACAAACTAGCCACCACGTGCTTGTGGCCACCCAGTAATGGACTGACATTACGAAGAATGATTAAACAGCATAACAAAGAGACAATGAGAAGAATGTAATATAATCGAGAAGCCCTGCTCCAGTGGATAATGTACTTCTATTTTGAAAGTTTCATTTTGGTGATATTTTTTATTGTTTTGTTCTGTTTGCATGTCAAATTTTTAAAAAAAAGAAGTTCGAATTGAGCGTGTGATTGCGCAGACATGTGTGCACGGGTGCCTGAGAGTGTGCGTCTAACTGTATGAGAGACGTCTTTGAAGTACTATCAGTGATTGTGTCTGTTTTCATGCCACTATGGAGGAAGAGGAGACAACAGAGACGTGTTGTTTTTGGACATAAAAAGAAAAACCCTCCACTTTTTTGCTTTCGCGTCATCTCAAACAAACAATGTAAGGTGTGTTGCTTGCTCTGCACGAACTCAGCAACAGCATTTATTAAACAGATTTCTGGCAACCCGTTTCTGCTTTGGCAGTAACAACAGGCTTGCGAATGGACACACAGAGTCGTAGACAAGTGTGACGAAAAGCCTCCCGTGCATAGAAACACACCAAACACAGATGAGAGTTTGGACTCTCCCAGCTCATGACAATTGAAGGAGGAAATGTGGAAAACATTTATCTCCTCGTGGAAAAGGAAGCAGTTTAAAAAGACACACCTGTACACTGCAAAAGACCAGAAAAGTGAGGAAAAGATGTTTAAGAAGGGAAAACTGTTGCTTATTTAGGTGTTTTTTTTCCCAGAGCACATCATACAGCTACAGGTTTACCCCAATGGACTATATTGTTTTTCTTCCTTTATCTCTTTAAACTATAATTATGTGAATGTTTCTGAACTCGAAAGTGACGCTTCATATACAAAAACACCTCCGTCCTTAATACAGCTCTACTGCGCTTTCCTTTTTTGGCAACGCTCTTTTGGGTTTTATCTAGCAAAAAAGGACCTGTTTGGAAATATGCAAGACATGTTTGGAAGGAGAAGGAAACCAGAATGTACTGTAAAATATTTTTTCCTTTACTTAAATGTTGGAAGATTTGAAAAACGATAAAAAGGAAAAAAAAAAGAGTTAATGTTTGTCATTGTATGCCTTCTGATGCCATATGATCTAGCCATGTAGGTCTAACATTCTCTCAATCTTTTGTTTTGTACTTTTTTTTGACATGATCATGTTTTTTTTTGGGGCTTTTGTTTTATTTTTGTCAAGGAGCTCTAGGTACATGTAACTTATGTCATTTATTTATGTCCTTTTATATCTAGTTTGTAAAATAATAGCCTAAAGTGAAGAAAATATAGGGGTGCCAAAGTGCATTCTTAATAAAGTAGACACCATATGATGATCTCCCTGCCTCTCATTTATATGCAAACATACACTAGAGTGATGCAAAGACCATCAGCATTAACAGTTATTTCTCTCATTATGTCTGTTAAGGAGAAATGATTACCTAACTATCATACATTGATTATTGCATAAAATGTATAAGGGTTGTGTAACAGAAGGAAGAGGAAGCACATCAATCACTCCCTTGGCCTCGTTTCTGTTTAGTGTTTTTAACAGTCACTCTATGCAATAAAAAAACACACACACACATAATAAAGAAATGAGCAGCCTGGTATGGGTTTTCCTCTCTGCAGCACACACTGAGCAGAGATCCTGACTGAACTCCTTAGACTTTGGCCCTCTACTCCTGTCACTCCTCGAAGCAGCAGTGAGTGCCACTTGGCATGATGCATGTTTGTGTGTGTTTAATCAGAACAACATCTGCTTCCTGCACTCATTTCCCGCCGTGATAAACTACTGATTGTCTTTAGTCTTTGATAAGGGCCGGGGAGAGAGGGGAAAGGGGGAAGAAAGGACAGTTTAAGAAATGGAGCTGAGGCGAAGGTACAGCCAAATGGCGTTTTACACATTTCCTGAGAAACTACCAGTGCAAGACATGAATACATAAAAGCTCTGAAGTTCGTAGTCGGAGACTTTTATCGGCCTCAAAGGGAAAATGTGTCTCCTCTGCAGATTGTTGGCGAGCTTAAAGGGAATGATGAAAGGAAATTAGTGAGTTTGATAAATATGCCCCAAACTGACAACGTTTGGTTTTGACAATTTGACATGGTATTTGAATGTATGCCAAAATATGAATACCTTAAATTAAGAATAATGCATGTGATATGAATGTATAGACAAAGGTTCAACTGCAATTATAATCCATTTAGATTTCACAATTCAGAGGATCACTGATCTACTTATCCTCAATGGACCTTGAATATCTGCCAATTTCATAACAATACATTCCAAAGTGGTCAAGATATTTCATTTAACACAGATGTTATCCTCATTGTTCAATGGCACCGGCTGTGCCTCCTAGTTTTCTCCCTGTGTTCCCTGTCTCCCTTATGTCACCTCCCTCCCGTCTCTGTCAGTGGCCACTTTTTACACAACATGTTCAAGGCAGGACTGTTGTGTCCTTATTGCACCTCACTGTTCTGTATGAACCTTTCAAAGGTGTGACATTTAGATGGCTTATTATGCCTAGGATCCACAACTAGAAGATTTAAAAAGCAGATTGTAGCAGTTAGCAAATTAAGGAGACGGCACAATGGCAAGATCAGCTGCCACGGAAAAAGTAAATGAATGTTTTTGCATTGTAATTTTGTTGTTTCCTATGCAAAATGTCACAGTACACCAACTCTCCTGTTTTATAAGCATTATATCTATTTTGATTAAGGAACGCTGGCATGTTGTTGCTGTTGTATTGTTTGGTGTAAACAAACAAAGGCGTCATAGTAGTTTGTTATGGCGCTGTGGCATTAACTCTGTGTTAGCATGTGTGTGGTGGGTGTGGCTTCCTGATTCCTGGACCCTGGGAAATCTCCACACCTGTGTTCTATCAGCTCATCAGTCCCAGTATAAGTATTGTATTGGGATGTATTCCGGTTCTCCTGAAAATCAAACTTGACATACAGTGGTGGTAGTTGTTAGGATTTGTAATCTGGGGACCATGCATAGTTTACTAAATTCAGCCCTGACTGCTTGCAAAATGACAAGACAGAAAAGGACAAAGTGGAGAGGGTGCAGGTCACACAGAAAGGAAAAGCTGTCTGTCTGCTATTGGCAAACCAAAGTAGGTCAGGTCATGTTGAAAGTTCACCTTAGTTGCCATTATTCAGCTGGAATGATGAATCTCTAAAAAAAATCCAACATCACTGTCAGCAAAGTCTCGCTTTCTTAACCTCGACCAAATGGTCTCCCAGGTATCCCAGCCCATGGTCCTATTTGTGGGTAGAAATACAGCACAGATGATTAAGAACTGTTGAGTTTATCTTTCACTGAAGTAAAGCTGGAGATCTGCATTAAATTAGACATACTATGTTATGTGCCTCATACCTGGTTGACCTCTTACTACCGACATGGAATATTGTGTTAGTAGGTGGCATCCTAGGCAGAGGAAAGGAAGGAAGAAAGAAAGAAAAGAAGGAAGGAAGGAGAGAAAGAAAGACCAACATATTGTTGCCAAGCAGAAAGTAAGGGTGTGGGATTTGCTTCTATGTATGTTGGCTTTTCAATCAGCTGCAGCTGGAATCTTTTCACAATCCATGTGCTTAACTTTCAGCAAGTGTTTCACTTCCTATCCCTAACAATGTCCAGAGCCAATTCTGACAATCATTTATCAATAATGTAATCTTGACACTTAGATAATTTGAACCAGGATCTGAGGTTTGTACTCTAAAACAGGATTTTTTTTTTTTGCTTAGCTAGGTAACACAATCCTGGGCTTTCAGCATTATAATAACCATTCACTTTTTACTGGGATACATCACCATGGTAACTTAAGATGCACATCTAACCGGCTTGTCAGCAGGTTATGTTCGAGATAACAGATCGTGTATAGTACCACTTACTGACCAATCAATTGTCATGGAAAATGTCATTATTATTAATAGCAGATGCTGGGGATCAGTGTGCGGATCATGAGAGGAGTACTCCTGTGTAAGAGGGTCTTCTTCATTTCATCTTTATCCTGTTGACTTCAAACAATTTCAGTTATTTCATTGTGCTTTTCTAAACCAATATCCCACCTACTGTAATCATACAAGAAAAACTCATTGAAGCCCTAAAGCCATGTGCTTTATGTATTTACAGTTTATTAAGAACACATCTAAGCAACACATTCATTTGATGGATTTAATGGACTAATTACATAGACAAACCTAATTATAGTCAGATCTACTTGTGTCCTAATGATGGAGCAGTGATATTAGAAGCTCTTTCATTTACTCATTCACAGATTCTGACATTTTTTTCTAGATCTTCTTCTGCTTTTGTGTTGCTTTTAGCCTGGATTATGTGTTTAACGCTTTCATATTTTACCGATATTATAGTTTCCTCTTGGTTTGTAAATTATACCGCTCCTCAGTTGGTTTTTCTGTGTTGTGACTGGGATTATGCTGCAAACACTGGCTCCTTTATGAGAAAATGCTAATCGCTGTACTTTGAAAAGCAGGGTTGACATATAAAGCTAACCACGTTTGTGTGAATTCTTAGTGTGATTGATAGACTCATTGAAACCGGATAATGAAAAGTAACCCTGGATGTTGAACTTGCTGCATAATACAGGTCTCTGCAGGATTTGGTTGAAGCAGCCCATGAAAAATACAGTTTGCCAGATTTATATGGTTTTTACTCCACAATCTGAATATAACCTTAACCACTCCGTCATTGGATGTGCAAATAGAAGGTGAGAATTTGAAAAAGACTCGTATTGAACATCATCCAGGGTTTTCCAGAATCATACAATATTGACATTCATGCCTGAAAAAATGTTGGCTTCAACATTATTGATACAAATGAACAAACTTTGTGATCCTTAAGATCACCTTAAAACTCCCAGCTGTGACATCTCAGTTCAGCGGACCTTTTCACACCATATAAAGGGGCAAAAAGTCAAGAGAAAACAATCCCACGACGTCAGACCCTCTTACACACACACACACACTGCTAGAGGCTTTTGTCAACCAATCTAATTAAGAAACCTTTAGGTGAAGTGGCAGTCCTTCAAACTGGCTTAACCCTGGCAGCTCCATACTGTCACTTCAACCCTTTTCATTGGCTCACTTTGTTTCATAATTCAATTTCCTGATTCGACAGATAAAACCCCTCATGGCCCGTCTTTTAAGCCAGTCACAATGAGGCGCCATCCTTCACACTGACATTATGATTACCCTGTCCTTTGTATTGTTGTACTTAAGTACATCTTTAAGTCCACACAATATTATAATCCATAATCCAAATGCTACACCCATAATCCTCATCTTCTTCAACCCATTCTCAGTTTTCTTTTCTTAACAGTCCAGGTGGAATTTTTATTGTAGTGAAGGATGATTCGAAGGAGGATGAAAGGAAAACGGAGTGCTCTTATGACATGCAGGGAAATATCTGACAGGTGGGGGAACAAAACAACGCAAGCTTAAGGCTTCAGTGGGAAAATAGCTGGGCAGAGCCTCTCAAACGTCTGGCCATATTGATTTAGAAGCTTCCAGTATCAAGTGGACCTTGTGACTGGTTTGTGAGCTGTTACTTCTGAAGACTTTTGATGGTCAACACATATGCAGCGCCAGCGATATAGAAACATACCTGTCCTAGAACAAAACAGATGTGAATTCTGGCAGCATTATAGAATATGTCCTAATTTGTCTTTTTGAAATCCCTACAGTCTATCTGGCCATCAAACGCAACTTTGCTTCAGCACACTAGAGGCAGAGACGATCGCAGACAAACAGCCTACAACATTAAAAAACACTTAAGAGAGAAAAACCCTCTCTTGGTTGCAGACTGTCTTAAATTGTTGTCCTCATTGTGCTGTGAGGAATGGAAATCAATGGGAGACGAATTAGAATTGGGGAACAAAGACAATATGGGAAAACAAGAGCTCTGAGTCAGAAAAGGGAGACAGAGAGGAAAGTGAGTGAGAACTGGTGGGTGACAACTTTTGGAGGCAAAGTAGAGAATGTCTTTTGAGTCACGACTTCTAAAACCGACTGCAGATCTGAGGACTTTTCTTTTCTCCTCTTTTCTTTTCTTTTCATTTCTTCAACGATACTTGGAAAATATTAAATAATTCATATATTTGAAAATCTTCAATGAGGATTTCTCATAGAAACCACACAAAATGTATACTTTCTTTTGCAAAAGCATATTAGAGTATAAACAGACAGCAGGAAAAATGTTCCCCTATACATTTTTCAGAACTTATATGGCTACAATTTTCCAAATTTCTGGTCTCCTGGTGCATTTTCAGCCCTTTGAATGGAAATGTACATCTAATGGTCAGTCGATCTATCAGTCACTGTCATCCAGATACAACTGTTAATGGTGCAGGGCCTGTGGCTGGTGACAAGACTCGTTTGTGACTTGAGTTTTGGATGGACAGGAATTCATTGTCCCAAGAGGATGTATTTTAAAAACTAGCACCATCATCTGGTCAAAATCCAATTTTCTCAATACTTATGAACATATTTCATGTTTACACTGAGGTCGAACTAGGAGTTGGACATGGAAGGATGATCAAGGGATTTAAGGGAGATATGGCTGAAGTGGCTGAGATGTTCCCTCTGTTTATGAACTCACCGTTCAGCACCTTATAAAACACAGCTGTTGTCAAACATATCATGTCTCTGAACATCTGTCTAAAGGTAAGGAGGACAAAACTGAAAGACATATTTAGAGTGAAACCAAGCAATGTGCTGCTTTAACATGCAACCAGTCAATGCAGTCTGCAGCTGCTTTTCTGGGAAAACAAAATCTATGGTTTGACAGTGACGAATGCAACAAACCTAAATAGGTATGTTTTTGTCTACCTATTTCAATCTACAGTAACCAAAACCAGCAACAGGAGCTTTTACTTTAGTCATCTTTGTCTTCCCGCTGGCTTTGTGTGGGAAATCATCCCTTTCCAGTGGCATAATCCTCAGTGATTGTTTGGCTGTTTGGAGAACGAGGAGCTTTATCAGCCCCGCCAGACTAATCTCACCTCCAAGCCAAAGGGTGCCGGCGGGTGGCCTGTTCCCATATGAAGGCAAAAGGGAGGTCACCTACTTGACCACTCGGTCTCTCCTTATCCAGATCCACTGGCCACACTGCTAGCACCACCTGATAGGTTGACCTTTAGCCTTACTGAACACACATATGACCACCAGAGCCACACACACATACACAAACACGATTATCTCTAGAGCAAACCACTTTCCCTCGCCACCAGGTCTCTTGTGTTGGAGTCCTCGCTTCACAGGATGGAAGGTTGAGTAGGGAAAGTGCATGTGCAAGTGGGTGATGTGGATTTGCTGTCCATCCCTGCCAGCAAGATGAAGGTTAATCAAGTCAACCCCTACTCCTCCCCCTTTGTGTCTGGATGGCGGCCTGATGACGGCTCCAGAAGGCTATCAGCTCAAGCAGAAACCTGGTTATCACAGTAAAAGCAGTGTTCAAAATCCCTCTGATAGCTGGCTGATAGACCGAGATGGACAGACATCTATGTGGATGTGTGGGAAAGAGAAACAGCGAGACTCTTGTAGGTGAAAGTAGAGATTGAGAGACAGGCAGGTGATTCAATTCAAGCTCCTTGCAATTGCCCCCAAACCCCTTTCCTAGCCTTATTTTGTATTAAAAAGTTGGAACAAAAAAAAGTTTTAAAAAAGAGGGAAAGATGGAGTGAATGTAAGAAAGAAAAGGCCCCTTGTAACAGAACGACCATCCATCATCTGCTGCTTTGAGCCCTACAGTGAGAAAAAGGAGGATAGATTAAAGGAGACAGAGCTCAGGCTTGGGGATTTTCTCTGTTCAGTGCAGGACTGGCCTTTGGACCGTTGACAGCAATAAGATTGTTATCAATGCTCACATGTGGGCTATAGCACATGAAAGTGAGTATATACACACATACAGACATATACAACACATGCACACTCGAGCTTCACAGTCTTAATCCTCTGTTTTCAGCAGGTTGGAGAATGGAATTAAAATAGCACCCATCCCAGGGGATTCTGGTACAACATTTGGTGATAACATCATGAATAGAGAAATACAGTATGACACAGCCCAGCTTGTCTGTATGTAAGAGTTCTTTCATGCATGGCACCTTTTTGTTAACAAGGGATATGTGTGTTTGCATGATATAAGATAATGTAGTCTTGTATTCACATTAAAAATGCATTACAAGTATTACAATATAAATTCCAGTGCCACTATTGGAAATATTGGGTTTTATTGCATCATAAAACAATGAACACATAACACATTGGATAAAATACTGTATATACAGTATAATATATATAACAAACAACAAATAACATGCAGAAAAACTGATTTAATACAACAATACAATGTCAAACTGAAGCATGGTATATAATAAAAACACTCCTACTCATAATGCCAAAATGGGCACTATTTTCATGACAGTGTAACAACCAGTATAAGCAGCACTCTGACGGTTAGGTAAAACTAATTTCAAGGTCTTTAGGTGCAAAGAACAGTATACAGTATCCAGTGTACCGGTTGGTGGTGAACTTCAGGCGAGGTTCATTGAAATGAGGAAGAGCTAAGTGAGTTGTCAGCATTTTTTGGGGAATCGGTTCTTAAACATTGAACTGAGAACAGATGTCTCAAAAGCCTGGTGCAATGTCAATTCTGCAGCCAATCTGTGTATTTTTTATTTATTTTTTTTACAACATGAGCAACAGCAGAAAAATGCTCAAAATTGATTAAACAGTCAAAGAGGTAATAACAATTCAATCAGGAGAGACAAGTGAATGAAGTAAAGATAATTGTTTACTGCAGCAGATGATGTGTGATAATTAGTCAGATAGTCTGTGGTGCTTGGACTGTTCAGGGAGATTGTGATCGAAGGGCATCTGCCCTGAGCAGCAGCGAGATAAATCCACCCATGGAATCTAGACGCTGGTGGTGGTGGCTGATGACTCTGCGGAGACTGATGAAATGATGAAGCTGATGAATCTGCAAAGACTTTGCATTGATGGGAAGGTGGAGCCTGCACATAACATCAACATGAATGAACTAGAGGTACAGAGAGCATTATACAGTATTCAATAAGACAGCAGCAAATGAATGGTGTGTCACTGTTCTGTTGGATAGGTATGACCAGCTGCTGAGACGAGCTGATATCTCAACATCCCCAGACAATGACAGCAGAATGCATGCATGAACGGTGTGAATGACAGGATCACAAAAGAATTAAGTGTGGAAAGTAACAGTCTTCCAGCTGAACTTTCACTACAGCTTCATAATAAAATACCAAAATAATAAAAGCATTGACATATAAATTCATATATGCTTCAGTTCATTAAATCCCTTCAATCCACTGATCTGCAGTACTGCATTAGTATATTTAGATCAATCAATTAGCATTTTCTTCCCTCATATTAAACAAGCATCTTAAGCATTAAAAGTTTCCCTGAGGGAGACCATTCTTGGTTGAATCATGACCAATAATGCTTTTAATAGAGCCTTTAATGTGTGTACTTAGAGCCTTTAATGGGAGTTCATCTCCACTTTATTGGAGTCTGGTTGCCACATGAACTCCAGTATCCCCCGGCAACACGGAAACATGCAAGTTTTGTGAACTTGAGACTCTAAATAAGTCATGTTGTTACTACTACTATTATAACTGCTGACCTCTGAAGGGTGTTTCCATTCCTGGTGCATGATGCATGCTGGGATTGGCTCCAGCTCCTTAGTGATTGTCACTTATTTAAAAGTAATGTCTTAATGAATTTCATTTCCTGCCATATTCTTCAACTTCTCTGCCAATTGGAATTCAACAAAACAAGTGGAGAAAACACAGAGCGATATAATCCAGTGGCAGCTCTAGTGATAATGATTTTTTTTGGGTGGATGCAAAATTTCCGAAATTTTCCATTACTCTGCAAAGTTGAATAAATACTGATGTTAATTTTCCAATAACTCAGACAGAAAACAGTGTTCAGTCAGGAAATAATAATAAATAAATAAATACATTTTTTATTCAACTGTGCACACAGAGGGAGAGAGGAGGTTTCACAATGAAGATTCACCATGTCTTTAATTCGACAGAGAAACAATCTAAGCTCAAGTATGGCTAACAGGTTAAGTGTCAATCATTAGTCTCAGCCCTAAGTTATACATGCGAATTTTCTTATATTTCCACTGATCCACTTAAAATTTGAAGTCTTCTTTAAAGAATACTGATTAGCTAACTGAGGGGTAGGAATGACATTTATGTATCCGTTGTTATATTAATGGCAAAGTCAGCATCAAGACTAGCGCAATGAAATTCCATCAAAAAACATGAAAATAATGCCAATAAAATTGGGAGGATTCGGGGAGCAGAGACCTGCATTTCATGGTGAATCTGAAACAACCAATTAGAGAGTAGCCTCAGGTCACCTGCTTATCAAAAGTCGGAAGACTTCCATAGCTGACAGACTACCAGGTATGTTGCATGAGTAAACATTTTTTGTTTTATAATTATTTTTGCATCATCTAATTAATTTATGTTCATTGTGTTTCAGTAGATTTTCTCCTCTTCCACACTGACGAGCCGCTACCGGTATAATCTAATGTGAAGCAGGAGTGTGTTTTTCAGAAATAATAAAGCTCAGCATGCATTCCTCAGACAGTGAAAATTGAGTACCTAATAAAGCTGTGTAATAAGCAGGGCTGGTAACAGGCTGGTGTTTGCCTCCATATTTATTTGCAACTCTTTCATCCAGCCTCTCTCAGCTTGCCTCCTTACATCCTATTTCAAGACATCATTCAATTTCCACCCGCACCACCAGGGCTCCTCTAACCCCCTGGAAGTGAGGGATTCTGGGGTTCTTCACCCACACACGACCCCATCGACTGAGCTGCTCGCCACAGGCTAAATGATTGATACTGGCCTTTGTTAACTAGACTCCTGAGTCCAAAAACAACTAAGGCTGACTGGCCAGTCGGCTGCAGCCTGTGTTTATATGTGTGAGTGTGTGTGTGTGTATGTGTGTGTATGTGTGTGCACGTACAATCAGCCCAGGAGACTCAGTAAAAATATGTGTGAGGGAATGAATGTGTTTGTGCATGTTTGTGAGAAAATGTGCTTGCAGTTTGAAAGTTTAAAATAGCAAAAAAAAACCTTTTGAGTAGTTAAGGTGTGTATATTGGAGGAGTGTGTGTTTGAGTATTTCTAGTATGCATGTGTTTGTGTAAGCTCAGCAAAGCCTTTTCAACTTCATGTTTGCACTCAAATCCCAACAGTACATGAACATTACATGAGCTCTTTGGGGTGGGACTATGTGCATATGTTTTTGGGTATAAATTTGACGGGTCGACTTGAATTCAGTGGGACCACACAGAATCTACTGATGGAGTCAGGGTTTTGTCTTAATAAGGTTACAGCTGAGCCTAATTGAATGAAATGCTTTGTGCTTTGGGTCGCCGTTCAGCCTGCCAACGCTTTTCGAACCCATGATACTAATCGTACAGTCCATTAAGTAGCTCTAAAGGGCCAATAGCAAACATGGCAAGGGTCACATAGCGAGTAGAAAGAGTTTTACCTGGAAATATAAGGGCACAGATCATTCCAAGTGACGTTAATGAAATACCACGAAGAAAAACACCATTCCCTGAAGATTTAAAGTTTGATTATCTGAAGGAAAACCTTTATTTTCTGCTCAGCTCTGTTCTTGTGAACCCCGAGACTCTGCACCTATTTATAACTATTACTGCCGTATCTCTACCACCATTACTGCAGGTCAATGGACCTATCTAGGGAACTTATGGCTAGATTATTACCAAGGAAACCAAAGCATCGCCATTTATTAATTGGCAATTAAACTGGGTCAAGAAACCTTTCTAACAAATCATGGAGGTCCAATAAATTCCCTTCTTAACAGGCCCACTCGGTCTCATGAGTATTTGTCATATAGCCTATTCCTAAATGAACATTTTGTCAGAGTCAACAGAATTCCAGTCAAGCATTAAGACAAGATTGGATTTGTTTTTTTTAAAATTGGGGATTCAAGTAACCAAAAAAAACCTTAAACAAATAAATAAATAAATACATTTACAACATATAAAGTACAGTCTTGGCAGCAAATACAGTATACCATCAAATCTAGACAAGTAAATGATTGTAGAGAAAAACAACAACAACAACAACAACAACAAAAAAGCAGTCAGTCCATGGAACTGAAGAGAGGTGTATAAGAAGAGTACAAGATTTTTGAAAACAACATGGATCATTTTTCAGTCATTCCCACCCCCATCCTGGTCAAAAGCTTAACTGATCATGACTCATGTTTCATCTCAGATAATCCATAAAGCGTCCCCAGATCTTTTCAAGATTTGGATTTTTAAGTGCAAATTTTGTGGAAGGGTTCAGTGTAGGAAAATAAAGAAAGAGGAGAAAGTAAAAGTTTTAATTTTACCCAAACACACCACTCTAACATATATAAAGACACATGTTACTCCAGTTGTGTCTGATCCTTCATCTCAGAGGGAAGATTAACTGGAAGATGCAGACAGCAATAAAAAAAAAAACACATACAAAAAAACTGCTTTATTACTTCAAATGATGACACACACACACAGCACACATATTTATTACTCTGCAAGCTGTTGCACCAGCTATGTGTCAAAGTTTAAATGAACCTTAGTTACATTAAACAGGCTGTGTCATACAAGTTGGTTACATTGTGAAGCTATGACTTAACTTTTACACCTGGAAAAATGTAATTAACTGCTATCAGGTCTGAACGGTTGGAAAGAGCTAGAAAAAACGTTTGCTCCGGGATTACATTACAGACTGCCTCCCATCACATTTTTGCTAACACTGACATGTACGCCCTGTACTGTGCGGTACTGTGACTTGGACTGGTCAGGGCATAATAATGATATTATGCTGCATTCAGTTGTGAATAGAAGTTGGCGCTGACATCACATTGTCGTCTGTAACATAAACATGTTGTGGTGTGGACTTATTAAATATTTTCCAGATGGAATAATTTCTACATAACCTCAAACAATATAGTAGAACAGAGTTGACAAATTAGTTCAAGTATATTTCTGTTGTCAAGTGAAAACCTATAGGGTTTGGTGATTTTCAGGTTTTCACTTCATTTGAAGGATTGTGTGGTTCCTCTGTGGGTCAAGAGCAGTCTACGACCCTCAAACTGTTGAAACGCTGTCAAAAACCGCACTTGACTAAAACAAACGTGTTTTTCTTTAGTCGACGTTTTATCATTTTTCATCCAGAAATACACATGCATCGATTAATCAGTGTGATGAATTTTATTCTAAAAAACTATTTTTTTCCACTGCCATGTACTTCACTTCACCTCCCTCACCCACCATTCTCTCCTCCCTACTTTCTCTCTCGCGCTCTCATTCTTTTTCTCTAATCTAAATAAAGTGTCTGCAGGGGTAGTTCAGACCCTGAAACTTTGGAGATTAACGTGTCCATTGGGGACAACAGTGAGTAGAGGAAGAAAGTGTGCTCGCGGTGTGGAATTCAGTTCACTTAAAAATAGGCCTCTGGATTTTCTCTCAGCATTTTTTGTTGAGGGGCACAACAGCCCTGTGATTTAACAGTGTTTGTGCTAACATAATTCATAAAATGTTCTGTCCATTAAAAAAAAAAAGTTTAATTATGTAGTTTATAAAATGTCAAACTGAAATCAACCTAATTTTTCACTATATTGTCTGACCAATAGTCCAAAAATCAAAGAGAAAAAAGAAATCCAGTTAATGTTTGACATTATAGCCATATTTGAAATTTGGTACATGCATTAATCTTCTCCACAGGATGAATAGTAATACATTTTGATTTGTCTAATATGTCAGTTTCTAACCAAATACCTGCAAAAACCAATGACATTCCCATCAGCTTCCTTGAGAAGTGGGTGGAGGGAGAGGTTGTTACCTCCTAGCTAAACACTCCCAGCCATCTGAAGAAATCAAACAGGCGGCCTGACAGACAATCCTCCAATTTATTTTGCTCGCAGCACGCTACCAGCGGAAGGCAAAGCTAAAATGGAAACCCAGTAACTGACCTTTAATGTAATACGGCGCCGATGGCTCACCAAAGAAAGCCTCTGGAGTACGGCGGCTGTGTGTCTCTGGGTGTGTGTGTGTGTGTGTGTGTGTGAGAAAGTGTGCGTGAAGAGTTATGACCAGCTCTCATGTCGGCATTTGGGAAGTTGAGAGCCAAAGCCAGGTGGATTAGTTCAACTCGCCTCTGTGAGAATGCTCCAAATGGGTTTAAGAGAGTAGGAGTGTGTGTGTGTAACAGAAATACACAACAGGGGCAGACACATAAAAATACCGCCTTAAACAAAAGAAAGCAAAATAAAGAAGGCAAACCGCTGCCACTGCACGGAAAATAAAACATGTACAAAATAAAACGTGGCTCTATCATACTGAGAAAAACTTACCCAGAAAAAATAAACAGCGGTTATATGGGCTGAGGGCTGCTTTGAGCCAATAAACTCATGAGTGGACATGTCAGGTCATGACTCCATTGACCTCTAAAACAGGTGGGTCAGCAAGGCCTTATATATAATACCTTTGTGCTGGAAACATAAGATATTCATGAATACATTTCAGTCTAAGACACAGGGAGAGGGGGCTGATGGAGGTGGACTAAAAAAAAAGTTTCCATTGACTGAAACTGTAGAAAGAAATACAGAGCTACTGTATATAGACCGTAAACTAGCTTAATGAATAGTTCTTGTTTCCCCATTATGAAAAAAAGCAGTGAAAATATCTCATAGTTCATTCCAGTGATGTATTTATATCATTTCCCTTCTTGTAAATGTTTGCAAATTATACACAATAAAAAGCTCCATAAGAGCTTCGTATTAAAGCTGTTATAGGGCGTCTATTTTGGACTCCATTCCCTCAAATGTAAGAGCAGTCAACACAACGGATTCACATGTCAAAAATCACCAAAATTTTAAACTATGTTGAAAATCAGGATATATGTTGCTCTTGCAAGTGAATTGACAAATGTCAGATTTAATTAAAAACATCCTGCGTTGTATTTTGCTGACATAAGAGAATAACAGAAATCTTTCAGACAAAAAAAGGGAGAACTGCCAGGATGAATACCAGCACAGAGATCTTCCTGTTTGGAGAAAAACAAACATGCGGCCATTTGAAAGCCAACATGCACTATATGTACAAAGGTATTCTGACACACCTCTTAATATGGAGGGATAATGGTGAAGGGAAATCTTAATGCTTCTGCATACCAAGACATTTTGGACCATTCTATGCTTCCAACTTTGTGGGACCAGTTTGGGGGAAGGCCCTTCTCTGTTCCAGCATGACTGTGCTCCAGTGCACAAAGCAAGATCCATAAAGACATGGTTTGGTGAGTTTGGTCTTTGGAAGAACTTTACTGGCCGGCACAGAGCCCTGACCTCAACCCCATCGAACACCTTTGGGATGCACTGGAAAAGATATTGCATGCCAGGCCTTCTCGCCCAACATCAGTGACTGACCGCACAAATGCTCGTCTGGATGACTGGTCAAAAATTCCCTCAAACACACAAAATTCAAAAGAAAGCCTTCCCAGAAGAATGGAAGCTGTTATGGCTCTAAAGGGAACCAACTCCATATTCCATACAACTCCTTATTAATGCCTATGAATTTGGAATAGGATGTCATAAAAGCTCCTGCAGGCGTAAAGGCCAGGTGGACAAATACTTTTGTTCATATGTACAATTTGAATTTTTAGAGTGGGAATTTGAAAGTGGAGTGGAAGCAACTCCCTTCCCTCTGTAGGTTTGACTGGAAGACGGCCATTGAGATTGTCAAAATCTCATCAGAATACTTTCAAAAGCACTACATTAAATCACATAACATATGACACATGGTGTTAAACAGTGTTAGGTTCAAGGAAACGTGGAATGCAATGAGATGAAGACTGTGGATCAGAGGGAAGACAGAAAAGCACTTCCAGATAGGGCCAAGAGCTGATCAAGAATAATAATAATAGGTCAACAAACAGGAAGAAGCATCTTAAAAACATTCCATTACAGATAACATGAGCTTTTGTTATTGCTATTGCATCAGTTTCTCTCCTTTCCACACTTCATTTTCACAGTGACAGAGAGACAAAAAAAAAGAGCGTCAGAAAATGCTCCCTTCTTTCTCCTTTCAAGCCATGAATAAAATTGACTCATTCATCTGTTCATCCGCTCTGAGCGACACATGAATGCATTCATCAAAGCCACACTAATCCTGTGTTTTGCTCACATGTGTTTTTGTAAGTGCGAGTGATGTTGCATCAGTAAACACTATTATCCCTGGACGAGGAGCAAAATGACAGCGAGACACAGAGAGACAGAGAAAGGGAGAGCCAGATGAGGGAGCTGCTTAGGGGAGATATCATTTGTGTCAGTTGACGTGAACACCTATCGATTTACATCCAGCGCTCCTCCGCGCGCCACAATGAGACCTCATGTATAATTCATTCAGGACCTATGAAAGAGCCATAAATACAGTCACTGCTCATCAGCACAGCACACTCTCAGCACTTATACTCACCCAGCACGGTTAGTTAGCACAGGAAGAGGGGAGATGTAGGAGGAAGAGAGGATGCACTTGAAGCAAAGATTGGATGATATAGTGTTCCTGCTCAGCCTCCAGTATGTTGTTAACATTCAGATTCAGTGCGGATGCATGCACCATGTGTGAGTGCTGTCTGTGCTTTAAAAAAATGGTGTATCAGCAGGGGGTCCATCATGTTTGCTGGACATCTTTTGTTTGGACTTGTACCCCAGAGTTGCGGAGGCCTTCTTCAGCCCAGGCTCGCCTGCTTTGACGACCCAGAGGATTTACATTTCACTCCCTGCCATAAAACAGCCCCTCGCCTTTCATTCCTTCCACGCCGCCTTTACGGTCTGGAGTGGAAAGGGTGCCTGAGTTATAGGTTTTGTTTGGGACAGAAGAAAAATAAAAATGCTATACAGCCGCAGCATGTCAGAGATGTCAAGTGGGATTGTCTGCCTCGCATGTGTGGTGAATTTAGAGGGGGGACCGAGGTGGTCGTACGCACGCAGTGTGTGTTTGCAGTGGATGCTGTCTGCACGTGTGTGGTTTTCATCAAACCGTCATTGCATCCAATTAAGTCGTCGAATAAATCAAGCAAATGAGAAACACACGACTCTGAATCAAAATTTTTGAGCTGAAAATCAACAACAACTTTACTGGATGGGGAGAAGCGGAGGATGGAGTTACTGAAACTGAAGAGAGGCCGCTTGTGCACTTTCAAAAAAGAGCAATGTATGAACCGCAGACTCTCTTTTCAACACAATACACACACTGTTTGCCCCTAGTGGTGGAGTGGGTGCTGTCTAATGACTTGAAATACACACCGCGTCATTTGTCAAAAGAGCACATTGCCCTTATACACTTCACTAAATCCAAACTACTGAGGTCATCACCTCACAATAGCCATCCCTCTAGTCATCTATCTCCTCAAGCTCTGCTACTCCCCCCCCTCCCCCCCATGAAGTCCACTTTCTCACACACACATACAAAGTAGAACAAACCTTCATTTCAGGCCGGCTCCTCTCCACCGTAAAGCACAAAATGACTGCTCCGTCCTTGAACGTAAATGTATGAAGGAGACAGACGAGGCGTGGGAGGAGGAGGAGAGCGAAAGCAGGAGAGGGAAAACAAGGTAAAAGAAAGGGCTTTTTCATACTGACAGTCAGCGTAATGAAAAAACAGTGAGGGCTCGTATATCTGCTGGTCTCAAGGTTCAACATCCCCCTCTTTCCCCGGTAAGAGCCGCTGGGCTGATGCAAGCTGCACCGTGCCACAGCAGCCCCACCTGAGAAAGGTCAGATCCGGCTGAGGAGAGCCAAGCCAGGGTCAAACAGGCCTAAAGAGAGTTAACCCAGGTAAGGGTTAAGCAGTTCTTGAGTACGCTGCAGTTGGGTGCATCAATGCAGCAGTTGGGAAAGATGGCACATTAGTCACCGGAGCTGCAAAAAGCTGCACCACGACACACGGTTACACACATTGATGAGCATGTACACTAACGCACAATCACACACGTTCTCTTTCTTCTTCTGCTGCACCAGATCTCTGCCAATTCGACTTCCCCCCCCCGACACTCCACTCCTCCGGTAACTGATGCACTGCAGAGTGAAACCCTTAACGACTAATTAGAAGCTAACGAATACATCAAGGAGGTCACTAGTAATGAACTACACACACACGCACGAGTTATAATTCAACATGACTACAGTGTGATTTAATAGCCTGATACATTGGGCTTTTTTACTGCTACCGAGCGAATGATGAAGTCCGTAATGTTCAACAGCATGTGAAACAGCCTACATGGCTGACATGTTGACGTGCATGTAATGAGCTGCAGATGAACTGGGCCAAGGGTATCTGCTACAGTCAGATGAAAAGCCATCATGTACACAAGGGAGCCTCTATCCACAGTAGAGCAAACTCATTTTTAGGCCAAGAAAGTTAAAGTGTATGCAAGAGAAACTGAGGGAGAGAAAACTTTTGCACACGAGGGAGTCAATAAAGTGGCTGTTTGTTTGAGGGTGGGAGAGTCTTCATTCATGGTTTGATGGTTAATTATTAGCTCATGCAACAGCCATTCAAACAAATCATGTAATACATCTGAATGCATAATACTCTTTGACCTTCCCTCTCCAAAGACTGAGTGCATTACATCAATGCAGAAGTATTTCAGCCCAGGAAAGACAAGGCCGGGGTCAACCAACTGGTCAAGGAGCTTTGAGGCATCCTTTTATCATCAAGGTAAATAAAAAAAAAATGTTAAGGCTGAGGAGAAGAGGGAGATGTAGTTTGAGGATTTTTCTTTCAGTGGCTTTGAATGCCTCTCTCTATTAAAAGCATTTGCAGCATACCATTCACAGGCAACAATAAAGAAGCAGAGTGGATGGTAGCAGACAGGTACGTCTGGAATGCTCTGAGAAATAAACCCTCTGAAAATGATCTCTCTCTTTTTTTTTTCGACATCTCACATTCCCACTCTGTCTTTTCCTTTTCCCATACAGGTTAGGGTAACCAAATTACAAACCATTTTTCTTACTTATCTTACTTACTCATGCAGATAGTTTGGGATTTATTTGCCCAGGTCTTGAGATTAAAAACAAAAAGACAATGTGGGAATTTTATGTCATATGACTGTAATCCCTTTTTAAACTTTTTACTTTTAATTTTCTCTTTCTTTCCTTCTCCTTTGCCTCTTTACTCCTGTTTATGCACTGGGAATGTCAGCGCTGAGTTTTCCGTTCAGAAACCTGCATAGCAGCCCATTTAATAAACACTAAATTCCAGCCTTTGCCCTATACGTGAGTTATGAAAATGTAGGAGTGTAATAAATGTAAGTGCACAATAATAAACACTGAGTACATGTGTGGGTTTATGCTCCGCTACTGACCCTGAAACCTGAATGTGTGATAAGACGTAATGAATTTGTCTGGCCTGACATGAAACATAGCACTGACTCAGTATTTACGCTGCAGTGGAATGCCAGTTACATGGAGCCGCTCTTTCTCCAAGGCTGTGCTGGTGGTTATATCGAATAACACACACACAAAGACGGAGACACACACACACCAATCAGAGCTATGAAATTCATCAGTTTTTATTTATAATCCTCACAAGGCTGTAAAAATGAAGACAAGGTGTCTGGGCATGTGTGTGTACAGGAAGGTGTGTTTTTGCACTGTACATACAGTATATGACTTTTCTCCCTCTGGAAATATTTATTTTCCACCATCATATATATCCCCCTGTCCATAAGTATGCTATTGTCTCTAAATCAATTCGCCTCTGAGCCGACCTTCACAGTTACAGTACGTACTTTTTCCCAGGTGCCAGGATTGATAACTGGATTAGAGGCTCAATAATAAGTACACAATGGCTCTCTTTGATAAGAGTCAGAATGGGAGGCTGAGAGAGGAATCTGTGCCTCGTAAAATCCGCTGTGGATTACTAAATAAAAGAGCCATAAAACACAGCCCTTTGGCTCTAGCAGAGGAAAGCTTATGCTAACACACAGCGGTAATGGTTTTAATATCTGCGTTTAGAGAGAGAGAGACCACACGCCGTAAATTTCAGATGCACCTAGAGTTGTGAGATGCACCACTCTGATATGTTTTCTGCCGTGCGCTGCCTTTTTTCACCTCCCTTCTGGAACATTCCCTTCACTTTTGAGGGAGTAACATGCAGAATCAGCTCCTGTGTTTCTCTATATTTACACAGGGACAAAGTCTTTTTATTCCCCCCCATGCTTTGGAGCAAAACAAGGATTTCGTCATTGCAATGCAGTCAAGGAAATCTGAGCTTTTCTTCTTTGGACCAGTTTTTAAAACATCAGTTGCGTAAAGTCATACAATTTTATTTTGTACTTCTGTTTTAATGTCTCCAATCAGACATTCTTTTCCCTCTCTGGTTGGGAGCAGGATTGTGAAAATGAATCTATTTAATTCTTGAACACACAAAAAGAATAAATCCTTGAAATTGTGGCTCGACTTTGGAAGCCATTCAGGCATCTAAGGAATGTCACAATTCCAAAGTCTGTCGGCCAACAAGTAGCCAAAACAGATAATAAAGAAGAAGTGAAATTACAAATGTCAGAACAGTGCCTCTGTTCTCTGTGCTCTGTCTCTGCATTTATTTACTGATAGCAAAATAATGATTTCAGGACCTCTTAACTTGTAAAGCAATGTTGTTCTCATCCAACTGTCAGTTTTCAAATGATTTTTAGTTTCGTTCCACTGGCAGGTATCATGCAAACAAAGGACATACATCACTGAATTATCAGTTAGCACTAACTTATTGGTCATCTATCTATTAACACCATTGTATAAATGATACATATCTGCACACCATCTAAACACAAAATTATACTGCATTAAGTCACTAATTACTTTTGCTACTTTATGCATTATCTTACTTAATTTTGTGTCATGTCTTGTGTAACAAACATTTTTTTAATGTTATAATGTAATATGGTGTTTTACACTTTGTGCCTAATTTCTTTTGGACATCTAAAGCATTGTACAAACATGATGGTTGCCTTTAACAATTATAGTACTTAGGTGAAATTATATTAAGGACATTTCATTTTTATATGAGAAAATTCTGCTAATGAATCAGATGAAAGTTGAACATCCACAAAAAGCTCAAACATTGAGTTAAGAAATTTTTGGACCAAAATATTAAAGAGATTGAAATTCAGTTCATAGTGCTGAGTATATGATATAAAAAGGCATTATGACAAGATATATAACACAGAATAATATGAAATTATAATTATATCTAAAAACAGTAAAATAATATTTTAGAGCAGTGTTCAATTTTGGAGTCACCTGTACAAATATAGCAAAGCAAGGACAGGTTTTTGAAGTCCTGCTAAGGGAAAAATTCTTCACCTCTTGATTTATTCTCAAGAATATAGTCAGCCCATTTTGTACAACAAGATTTCTGGTCCTTAACAACAGAAAGTGAAATGGACATCCGAAGGACATTGGAGCACACCTAGTCCCTGTTATGTTCAATATACAGAACTACTGATGTTCATAAGAGACCATAATCACTTGGTGACTCATAATCTGCCCTAGATAATGGAAAACAACAAAATAAAAAACTGTGCTTGCTTACTGTGTGAAAATATTTTCTACTTCATCTAAAATATCTTCTGATGAAGACTGTGGAACATGGATAAAAGCTCTGGAAAAAGCTAGTGAGTAAATACTGATTAATGTTACGAAGGTAAAAACTGAAGTAGATCAAAGTTTGGTCAAAAACAGATGACAATGCATGTTATATGCATTAACTCATGATAATCTATCATTCTGTTGTTGTAAAATTCCCCATTTTCCTTCCTCTCTTACTTTCCACGGATGCAACAACTCATGCACATGCAAACTCAATCGCCTACACACTAATAAACCCACTAAGAAACATATATAATCTTACACAAAGCGCGGCCGTCCGCTGGCTATAACTGTCAGTAGTGGTTTATAGTGGGAGCCAGGCACTTCATTAGTGGCCAGCTGCTGCTGCTGCACCTCCTTCCATACCTTCACTTCCTCCACATCTCCATCCTCTCCCCCTTGAAGCTGCCCTTACCCTGAACCTGTCCTGAGGGGCAGGACAGGGAATGAGGGAGGAATGGGAGAGGGAGAGAAGAATAGAAGAGCGGGGGAGGGAAAACACGGTCAAACTATTACTCTTGCATCAAGAGAGGGAGTGTGTGTATGTATCTGTGTATATTTATGTTTGTGTGTGTGTGTGTGTGGGGGGGGGGGGATTCCCTGTTTATCTGTGTGGGTGAAGGTCCATTGGAATATGATGAGAAAGTATCTGTTCTGTGTGTGTATTTTATACACTACACTGATCAAAGTGCAAGCTATATGAGTCAAACGGAGTCTTGTCACCAAGCTGTCACTCATGAAGGCCTGCTAATCCACCATGACGGGCCAGCAAACACACACACACACAAAAGAAGGAGACAGAAGCTGCCAGTATCTGAACGTTATTTGCAGAAAGAGAGAAATAAACATGAGCTTTCTGATATGAAACATTATATCAGCCCGGTATCATGTTTTCAGCTACATCCATCTGACA
The DNA here is from genome assembly GCA_037577475.1 of Chaunax sp. Z400. Lineage (NCBI taxonomy): Eukaryota > Metazoa > Chordata > Actinopteri > Lophiiformes > Chaunacidae > Chaunax > Chaunax sp. Z400. The sequence goes on along the minus strand of CM075192.1, from coordinate 21,207,886 downwards.
AAGCATTTATCTGTCCCATCTTGTGTATCGTTTTCACCAGTGGAATAAATCCAAGCTGTTCTGCTCTGAGAGCCTTTCACCAAAATCCTCCCCTAAAGGGCCAGCATCAATCCCAGCTCCTCTTTCATGTCTAATCGACTTTTACAAGCCCTGTCCCTCATAGGCTGACTTTTACAACCCTTGCTCCTGATTGGCCGGATGACTGAGTGTCGCAGGTGCAAGCCATTACTCCCTTAATCAGAGCTGATTACAAACAGGTGTGTCGGCAGCGCAGACAGGCAGGCAAGGTGGCGCTCTAAAAAGGAAGCAGCAGCTTCTTAGGCAGGGGAATCGCTACATGACTGAACAGAGAAAACGATTCGTGAAGTGAACGGACTTGTTTTTTTAAGCAAAGCAAGGTTGGGTGGACGCCAGTTCAATCACAACTGTAATCTCTGCTTTCATGCTGTTGTGGCCAGGGGCAGATTTAAGGAGGCTGAGCTGGACTGAGTCCCTCTGTTACTGTAACTCAAGATAATGTATAAGGAGTTAAAGGCTATCAGTCACTCCTGTCAGCTGATAAAATCACCAGCATTCAAATATGTTTTCTTTCATTTAGAAAAACCTTTGTACCTTTCTGCTGTTATTTCTAATCTGACTAAACAATCTGTGAAGACAGAGACTTCTGCCCCTAAATTTAGGATCTGAAAATCCTTATTCAGATTTTTGTGCCATTTAAAAAAATTCCAGTAGGCACTAGGGTTAATTTTGGCAACAGGTTGGCTACCTTCTTGACCTGTTACACCAAGAAGCTGCATCTTCTTTTACATCAGTATTGTCCCTAACACATGCTTAATTTGAAACAACACTTATTATTATTGCACTGAATCTATATTTTCACTCAGTGCAATAATGTGTGTGTTTTTTACATAGTGTGCACATGTTTACATTGTGTTGAGTGTGTGAGTTTATTTATGAAAAGATCAGTGATGTATGCTTTCACACAGGACACAAACTGGTTTTCCTGGTTGAACCCACCACTCGAAACTGAGCTCCGCCCCTCTTGGGGCTTTCTCGCTTCGTAAATTGCATTTCATTGTGCAGTTGCTCTTATTTTCTCATACTGGCTCACACGTGTTTCCACTGGAGGTATATTAAAGTACAGTGTGTCTCATGCAGACAGCAGAAGGGCACCTTGTGACACACAAAGCTACTGACAAAACATCAGGAAGTGATGAGCTGGGAATGAGACCAGGCTCTTGCAGGTAATAACGGCAGAGGGAGATGGGGAATAACATGCGACAAGCTGGGCATGATGGAGGGTTGTTGAGATTCCTAAGTGTTATGTTTACTAGGAATATGTGAGGATAATAGAAACAAATGAATACACTAAACATTAAAATTGGACTGAAAAAAGATACACCTAACAGTTGTCTATTAACTTATCTTTCCATATATATGAGGTCATGTGTAACCGCGGTGATACTGCACCACATATGATTACTGTGCTCTTATAGCAGTACATAGAATATTTCTAGGATGTGAAAAATAAATATGCAGAATTACTCCAGAAGGAACAATAATACCCTGATTGCTGTGTGATTAAAGCAAATATACTACAATGATATCCACTTTTGTTAAAGACTAAAATGAAATCAATCATGCATCATGTTTCCATCCAAATATAGCTAAAGGTTTCAACTGAATTTTCAGCTAAATCTAATTATGTACAATTAAATCCACCACTGTGATGTGAATGTTAGAAGATGCATCATTAGTTAAATGCATTTGCAATTGCACAATTGCACCGGCTTAATTGGAAAATTAGCTGTGTTGGCCACATTGTGTCAGTTAGCTGACAGAAAGATGTACAACATATTCATTTTAGCACGCCCTGCCTGGAATGAGACGTTTACTGCCAAAGAACGGAAACAAAACTGTTTATTTTAGTTTTGGACTGCATTCAGGCTTTAAGACAAACATAATTTGAAATCCAGATGTAAATGCACTCAAGATGTATCCAACATCAACCAAATCAACTGCTAAAGAGAACGCTGATGCCTTTGTTGTTATAGAAATGGAAATAAGCTTTGTCGTGTAGATATAACCAGGTAACACACAGCTTTGTAAATATAACATATTGTTAGGATAATGCAATAATCAAGACAACTGGCACTTTTACAACTTGTAAATACAGTATTAGGAGAGGGAAAGTTATAAACAGCAAGCCTGCGTTTTGGCGAAGGAAAAAAAAAAGTCCAATCCGACTAGGTTGGAGGCAGATTTGAATGTCAAGTAAAAATGTAATTCATCTTAAATAGACACTGTCCAGATACAGTGCGAGCTGTGTGTTCATGCCAGATTGAGAGGGGGATAATTCTAAGCAAGGACATGTTCTGAAGACGGAGCAAGAGTTCAGTCAATACACATATGTGAAGGCAGTATATTTCAGCGGAAGATCCATAATAACACGGACAGAGACAGAGAACAGTCTATGGTGCAATTTCCACGAAAACAATTTAGTTTTCCCAGAGTTTTGCCTCTCAGGCTCCATACAGGCCTCTGATTAGTGGCGCTGGTTCCGGCTGAGAGGCAGGTTTGCAGACGCTTCCTTGTCCTGACAACACATTATCAAACTCCTCTGCTCGTTTGTCAGGCAAAACGTCAACGTTTCTGATCCTTCAAATCCGTCCAGGAAGCAGCACCACAGTGTCAGAAAAAGGTAAGATCACTTTCATCATTCCACGCATTTGAATCGAGATAAGTCATTGGAGAAACATAAGCATGTATTTGAAATCTGTTACTAATAATGAACTTTATTTCAAATCAAAGTACTTTAAACATAAGACGTAGTACACATAGTCAAAGAATAACTAAACATAAGTGGAAAAACAGAGAATATAGGATAAAACTTAGTCAAGATAAAACAAGAATATGAATTAATGAATTGTACAGTAAGATCCATAAAGAGCAAATCTAAAATACAGATACGTTTTGAGTTTGCTAGCCGTAGTTCATCAGGCAGAGAGTTTCACTGTTAAGAAATGTATGTAATAGTTTTAAGGAGCCTAAGAGCATCATTGTTTAGTTAACCTACTGGTATATTTTATGGTCTAAAGAGGTGAAAGGGACCTGCTACCCCACTAACCCCATCAGGTTTTAGCAAATATTTGTAGTAACCAATTTACAGCCAAAAACCTTCTACTGAAAAATCAGCAGAGCAGAGTGGTAAGAATTAGGAACCTTTTTTTTTTACCTCCATAAAATGGAAGGCACCATCACCATTATCATGGAAAACACGGTAACCAATTTCCATTACATTGTTCTTCTGGAGGAAAGAGCATTCTCACATCATTTTTTAAAATTAAACCCAAGCGTTCCACATATTGTGTACCTTTGAATATACTGCAAATTAAAGCGTGTTCTTAAAACCTTGACCTGTGATTCACTGTGATAAAACGTGGCCATTACTTAATTCATTAGGTATGATGCTGTAATTTATTATGCAGCAGATGTTAAATAGTTGTCCTGCTTCAGTCTTTCAGTAAATTGGTATGGAATCAAACAAACAGCAGAGTGACTAATTCGCTGACTAAGGCCTGAAGCTGTGTGAAGCATAAGCTGTTTTACAAGAATGATTAATTCAAATTCCTCCACACTGATCTGACCGAATTTATCTCTGGTTTTACAGCAGATCTTTAAAATGGTGACTGATGTGTGTGTGTGTGTGTGTGTGTGTGTGTGTGTGTAAGGCAAGGGGAGGACGGTATGCTTTACTCATAGACCATGCCAGAAACATGTATAAACAGAGTAGCGGCCACAATGGCTCCCCTGCCAAACACTGGGTTTCTCATCAACCTCAACTAACCATACACAAACACAAAGTGCACAAACACAAAAACACACATAGGGATTGAGAGAAGTGAGAAAACATTTAGAAAGCAATGCAAACAGGGACATAAACAAACAAAAAAAGAGAGAAAACACACGTGCAGACACACACACACATGACCTTGTGGCTCACATCACATTACATTACAACTATGTGAGATTGAGTGCAGGCCAAGCAAATCATTGTCACAGGGGTTTCAAACTAAACATGAAACCACATATCTCTCTCTAGCCTCCTGGATCCACAAAAAAAGAGACAATACAAATATATGCAGATCCAAAAAGATCCAATCTATTTCCATTTTGCTTACATTAGACTAAATAGACCTCAAACACCACAATGCTAACAGCAGAAAGAGAACCCTTAGAGATGAAGGTTCTGAGTGAGAGACGGAGGGATTTCCCAAATGTAAAAAGTGAAATTTGAGGATAGAGTGAGAAAGGATGAGGAATAGGGAGTTGTACGGGGTCTGATATCCATCCAGGAAGTTTCTGTGACAAGTGAGAAGAGCAGGGAGCTGGAGACCGGCCTTCCTCCGCCTTGAAACATGTCCAACAGCATCCTGGCTAGAGTTCAGAGTGAAAAGTAAGGTTGGAGGCCCACAGTCAAGGCCTGAAGGCGCAAGTCCAATGCTGGGTCCATCCCTTTGGTCCTAACAGCTGGGTGCAGTGGGGGTGTCAGGAGATGGAGGTGAGGTGATGTTAGTGGAGTGAGGGTCCATGATGTAAACTTTTACTATCTGGGGCTCTGGGGAAAGAGAAGCATTGGCAAGTGTGTTTATATACATGTGTATGTATGGAATCAGAATTAGAATCAGAATGACCTTTATTGTCATTTTACGCAAGTACAATGAAATTTTGCAATGGCTTATCTCCAGTGCAGATAGAAGAATATAAATAGGTAAAAGCAGTAAGAAAAAGAAAAAGAAATTTGAGCATTAAAAAAACTAAAACAATCAACACAAGATAACCATAGGTATAACAATGGCAGTACCTTATTATTGTGATTCTAAAATATTCAATTGTAATATTAGATGAAACAGTAAAGACTTGTAGCAAATATCACATGTAAATGTAGCTTCCATAACATTAATAAAACTTTTAGGTAATCAGATTTAGAAAACCACAAGAGCCCATTCAGTATAAGTTACTTTACAGTTTCTGCATTACTGTTCTATTACCTCCAGTTCTTGGATGTTTCTTTTGCCCTCATCAGAAAGTCTGACTGGACAAATATCAGACAATGAAGAGGTTGGAGGTAAGTCAAGAGTCAAGTCAAGAGAGCTTTATTGTCATTTTAAACGTGCAAGTACACAGTAAGATAAAATAATGTTTCTCAAGGGACTACATAAGTGCACAATTGGATACAATACGTAAAAAACATAGGACTACATGAAGTGCATGTTTTTTTGGACAACATGTGCAAGACATCACCATAAAACAACCAACAGGAAACAAAAACAGTACAAGCAGCCGACTAGTCTATACAGTATTGTCTAAAGTCCATATGTGTGAGATGATGAGAGTATTGTCAAACTAGCCTATGGGAAAAATGTACACATGTAAACAATGCTGAAAAAAAGAAATGTAAACAGAAGAAAATGGACAGTGCAGAAGAGTGTCAGTTGAGTTGATAAGGGTTTGTATGCATCTGTGTTTCTGTGTGTCGTGTCTGTGTGTTATGCCTACAGCATCTTGGTCTGTGGCTTTGAGGAAGTCATGTTTGGTAAGTAGAACACATGCCAGCAGGTTATCTTGCTTCTTGTCCCATCAGCCTTTTATTTTTAAATGACATCTCATTAAGTTACGTGAATACAAATAGAGATGGTGCACAAAAGTTTAGAGAGGAGACCCGTATAATAAAACATTTATGAGACAATTGTTCTTACTTTCTATCTTCCACCAATCAGAAACCAACCTTCTCAGAATGGTAGTAAACCTATGGGTTAATGCCATAAAGTGATGTGGGAATCTAATTTTGAAGGGGTTTGGTGTTGAACTTGGCCACCTCCTGCACACATGACTGTTCATCAAAAGCTTGTAGGGCTGGGCTGTGAAATGGAAAACTATCTGGTGATCTTCTCTCCCTCTTTTCTCCCCCCTGGCGAACACCACTCTCTCTCTCTCTCTCTCTCTCTCTTTCTGCCTTCACAACTCTCTCTCTGACTTTGAGCAGTCACAGGCTGCTCTCACAGGAAGTGATGCAGTCCATCTGGGGTGGTCGTTAACATGCTCGGCGGAGAAAGCGAGTGATTGGCAGGGGACACATGAAAACATCTTATGCACTGAATCCACAGCAGAACCCAGGGGTGCATTATAATGGGGAAAATCATTTGGGGGGGAAACGTCTGGAAAGACAACAAAGCTGTGGGGAATGTTCCTGAGACAACCGCGAAACCACTTTATTTTCTTCTGGTTAGTCTCAGCAAACTGGGTCGCAATTGTTAAGGGGAAAATCATTCATAAAGCATAACTTCTTAAATGCCTTTCATTTGCCTGTGAAAATAATTGGCTTAGATGATTTTTCGTCTCTGCCGTTCCTCTTGATCCACTTAAACTCTGTGGCAGATGCACTCAGCGTGACTTTTAGTACAGCAGCGCTGCGTCATTGGCTGGCAGTAAAACACCTACAGATTTTTAACACCGTCCTACTTTACCATTCAAGATCAAATGACACACTGATGACCGTATTACACGGATGCTTACAGTGGCACACATAATGTCACACAGCTGATTAAATCTAGTCAGATCCTGGAAAGGTGATATATTATGAGGTCACACCAGTTAAAGTTACTCGTATGCAGATTTATGCTTATTAAATGGGGGTTTGCCGATATAATGAGCTCAGCGGTGTGTGTCACGCTGGATGCCCGCATCTGCCTTGGATCTAGTGCTGCTCTGAAATATAAAACACTGTTCCACATTGCTTTCAAGGAGAGGTGATGGCCTACTACTGGGCTTTACTTTGCATACTCAAATAAAATCACACATACTGTACATAAAAATACTAGACTAATGGCAGATTAACTCTTTCCCCGTTTTTTGTCTTAATGCTAAGCTAATTTTGCTGTTTGATGGCTATAGCTTTATATTTAGCTTACAAACATGAGAGTGGTATCGGCCTTACCTACATCCCAGCAATAAAGCCAATAAGTGTATTTCAAAAATATTATATTAATATTATTATTATATTATTATAAATATACAATATATGGGTATATTTATCTGTAAATCTTTCTTATAGTTTCCATTCCCATTCTCGTCTTATCTGCGTTTTTAATGTCTGAAATCTGAGTTAATTTCCACGTAGTCATTTACTCTACATGTAAGTCATTTTTTCTGAAACCTAATGCAGGGGCATAAGGTCCCTTATGTGCTTTAATGTGAGTGTGACTTAAAATAAGGTTAAATGATGCATAGTAAAATGTAAATCAGGCTGGAGTATCTATTTATATGCACTAAAGCAGCTGTAACTGCTAGCCAAGTGATTCATTAATACCTCCATAGGAACGCCACTTTCTTAACCCAGGGGAGAGCAGTAAATGTAACATAAGCAAGTGTGTGCACACATCCCACACACACACTCGCACATTCTCATTCCACAGGAGACACATTTGGAGGTGTGCAAATTAACCTCAAACTATCATTAGTCACAAACAGCACATTTGCACTGTGCTACAGAGAGCACTTGCTGATTAATTTGTTCTTTCCGTCAGAGTAAAATATATTGGTAAACACTAAAGAGTGAGGTTGTGGGCGGTAGAGCTGGTAGAACAAGAAGAATCATCCTCCATACTGTGTACTCCCTCAGGAATCTAGTCAAGGCTCACACTAATGGGCCAAGTTATCAGTGTCTACTCAAGGCTTACACTGCTTCTACTGAGGGTGTTAAAAGGCATGTAATAACTGTACATATATAATGAGTACACACACTTACAACATGCCAATGATACACTGCAAAAGCAGCAGGATTTCTGCATTTTGATAGGAGGCTGAAATAGTGTTGGTTCTCTGGATCAGGTGAAGGAAGGGGCTGTCAGCCCTTACTGTTATCCTTATGTCTATATTATCCATATGTCTATGTTGATATTGATAGATATTTACATTGCATTCACACATTTAAATTTTTTTTTAATTTAATTTAATTTTTGTATTTTTATTAATGCATTTTTCGCACCCATATACAGATCACACAAAAATCAATACCCCAACCCAACTTAATCACACACCCATAGAGTCACGCACACACACACACACACTCCAGGGGAGAGAAATACAAATGCAACATAAATAGACAAGATACAAGCAAAAGTAACTCATCTTGACCAAGTGTCAAGGACACAAAAGCATATAATTGTACATATCCTCCATATGTAACAAAACAACAAACCAGTCCAGATCTAAATACAAATACAAACACATATACACACACACATTCACACATTTATTAAAGCTTTCTTGTTGTATTCATTCTGGTATATTGATGATCTCAATATGCTGGCAGATTTACTAACAAATCTTGTGAGTCACAGGCTGGGGAAAGCAGCTTTTCAACTTGTTGATCAGATTTTTTCATTAAAAATTAGATGTAGGATTTCCCTGAAAACAAAGCACTCATTCAAAAGTAATACCTCCCGATCATCACTTATTATTCAAAAGGAATGTGTATTTATCTCCAGCAGCCCTACCTTATGCTTGATTCAGGGTGTTTCTGGGCGTCATCCTTTTGGTTGTGGTGTGAATCCTCCAGTAAATAACACCACCCATGATTTTTCTATATTGAGGAGGTTGAGGACGTTTCTGTCTTAACCAGCTGATGATAGGATCACGAGAGGTGGATGAGAGGTGTGTGCCGCATTAAAGATAATACTTACATGCCGGTAAGTACAAAGGATTATTAGTTGCTGTGGTTCTTCTTTCTGGACCAGCCACACAGCCCCTTACTGTAGTGATTTCAAAATGTATGGGCAACAAAACTGCGGTCTTTATTTTGTGTAAAAATGAATTTTAAATTTCAGCTGGAGGTAATATAAGCCTTCAGCTGTCTGAGTCAGAAAAATCAAATAGCTATCCTCCGGAGTTTCCTCTTTGTGATGCCACAGATTATGATTTCTTGCTGAGCTGTGATGGAGTTATAGGAACATAAACACATGAAGAAAATACACACATTCTCTCACACACACAGTGGGAGCAACTGCAAAAAAAAAAGAAGAAAAAAAGTTCTAGTTCTGGCCAAATGTGCATTATTCACACCAAAGAAGAACATCCCAAAGTGGAGAGTCCTTTTATTATCCTGTCCTTTCTTGCTTTTCCATTCTTGTTTTATCACATTTTCTATTCTACAGGTTTTTCAGAGAAGAAAAACTTCAGCCTTAATTTGCTGCTTAAGTTTTGTCCCATATCTTCAACAAAATCCTGAAGTCTCTATTATTTTGTAAATCTATATTAAAGCTAGAATTACTCAGTGCCCGTTTGAAGCAGGAACATGACAATTTGAATTAAATCATTGCCAAACCTCCTCCCATTCTCACTCCCTTTCCCCAAAATTACTTTGTTGTTTTTTTCCCTCTCTGCATTAGTTTCTACACACCCTCCCCCACTGGTTTCACTATGGGTCCGATAATCTGCTTAAAAACCTCTGGGCTGTGCTGTCTTTGCAGTGCAACCAGCCATGGCCAAACGCACCAAGACATGGGAGAGGGGGGGCAATGAGAGACTAATGGGGGGTGTCTGAAATGAATCTGGATTTGTGCAGAGAGGGAGTGCAGATAGATTTTCCATTTAAATACATCTCACTCACAGGATTTGGCAGGTTGTTCCCATGGCAACAGCGCATGCATGTTCGCTTGTGTATGTCTTATTATATGTGTGAGTCGTGACCTCTTAGCTTGACACCTTTAGCTAGTTAGTTTCACTGCAGAGGCTGAGGCCAACCAGTCGCTCTCATTTCAGTGGAGGTTTTTCTGCTGCTCTCTTCCCTGACATTAAACATTACTTCTACTTGACTGAGCTCTGAGGTCTTTTCTGAAATACCACTATACTGCAGTTAGAGTATAGTATTTAGTATTAAGTATTTACTGCTTTTGACTCTAACTGACAAATGCATGGGGTATAATACTTACAGCATGCCCTGAATAGAAAGTAATGGATGGATGGATGGTAGAAAATAAAATATTTAATATTAAAATAATTTGTGTTGTTCTGTAATTCCTCTGGTCTAGATGCAGAAGGTTTACAGCAACGTGTCATTTGGTAATGGCACATTTTCTATTCTACGTGACTCTTTTGTTCAGTGGTGGTTTAATATCACTGCTCATGCAAACAAAGTCCTTTTGATTAATACTGGTTAGGCATAGAGTAACGTAGAATTATGAATCATGTATTTAGATACTGTACCTAAAGGGATAGGGCTACAACCTATCCTGTCACAGGGATGGGTTTCTGGTCCACGAGCAGATGCATGCTTCCCTCTGCTCTGTTCTAAGGCGTACAAAGAAAGACAAATTTGCACACAACAAGGTCTGTAGATCACCTTGATGAGCTGGTCAGGATTTCTGGATAGAGACATTGCAGGTGAGTTTATCAAAATTATCTTTTGGCACTTAAAACACCACAATCAAAGTGGCATCTTTTTGCATTATATTATTATATATATTATATATTATATATATCATATTGTTATATAGAATATATTATAGCCTGTTAGCATTCCGGCTAAAGTAGCCTACAACGCCTATCCAGTGCGTACCCAAAGTAAATTGAAAGCTATTATTGAACGATTTGTAGCACATGCATAGGTTTGGTATCTTTTGAAAGGAAACACTCTGAATTTCTTCCCCAAACAGTCAGAATCACTCTGAGTGCTACTGTCATAGAGTTACAGAGGTTTGAACACACTGAAATAAATTTCTTTTTTTTTATTATCGCCTGAATTATTTTGCAAGCCGACGCCTGCAGATGACTGCAGCTGGCAGTTATGAGCTGGGACACACACTGGAGCCATAGCCTGAAGTCTTACCTAGTTCAGGTCCAAAGTTGATAACAATACCACAGAAAATGAGTGTTTTACACGTGTTTTTCTAAGATTATGTTTAGTAAAGTACATTTGGAGACTCCAAAAGGACACTTAGTAACCACAGCCACATACCTATGATAAAAACGCTAAAACTCTTCAACAATCTTAGTTACCATCCAGATTCACTCTCAGTATTACTGAAACAGGGTAACTGAATTATAAACATATTATGCTAATTTTTTTTCCTCCGTGAAACCAACGAGCTATAAGGAACAGGTGGATGTTGCGAGCTGTGTGCCTTTAAGCTAGGCATAACGTGTTATCCCTTAGCTCAACCCACTGAACCAGGATATCATTTTTTAAAGAATTTCATTGGCTACATGAACTGTCAATCACTTTCAGCGTCAGCTATGATAGGTCCAGTCTTAGATAGAAAAAATCAATGGGAGTCACTTCTCTCAACGCTGACGCTGGTTGGCTATTTGGTCTTATGTCCCGAGATTGGAAGCACAAGGTCAAGCATGGTGTCAATCAAAAAGGCCGCGTGTGGCAGCCATTTTGAGACCCAGACCATGTGTGTGGCTAGCAGCGGTCGGGAGTTATAGTTGAAAATAGACGGAAAAATGAACGATCTGAAATATGAAACAGCAGCCTGTTTGAATTTATGGACGGATTTATGGATCTAATAACGTTTTGTGGACTAAACATTTTACTGTATTTGATTTTTTTTTACCTCTACCAATGTAACAGGGTTGTTTTTGTGGACAATGATGTGGAAATATGGACTATATGGACTTGGATTGTTGGAAGACACCATAGGTGAGTGACGTCATCGGTGTTTGTTTTTTGCTGGCGTTGATTGTACCCGCTGCGGTACTTGTATCTTGAAATGGTTTGCATAAATCAAATCACAAGAATCGTAACTTTCAAATGGTGTGCGGCATGAGCCCCACTGAAACATATTGTTGTTACAGTAAACAGTTACAGTTACAGCTCATGCGCTGTGACGTCAGACGGCCCGTCGGCGGGCCGTCAGATTGTCAGGGGGATGGAGAGCCACACAACACTACAGCCAATATTTCAAAAACTCAGCTAATCACACCAAAACCATCTAAACAGTTTAAAGGTAAGATAAAAACAGTAATTAGGTTAGAGGAAAATAGCATACTGTATATTTTTGATTTTGAGATAGACAATTAAGAGGGGGCCAATTTTCTTGTCTGGAACACCTTGTGTATTCACTGTGCTTTTCACAACATTAATCTATGGGTGAAAAGTCATGTAGATAAATTTGTACAGAAGTCTAAAAACAGAGACATATGAAGCAGAATGCAAATGAAAAATCTGCACTGTGATCATGCAACAACAACCACTAATTTGAATACCATATTTGAAGCAGATTATACACATTCCAAGAATAATGACCCAATCCAGCAGATGTCGAAGCATGCAACAGAAATTGACCTGGCTTATTCACAAGGCTGACTGAAAAGACTAAACCAGCCATGCACTGATCAGTTCATCCTCTTTCAAATCCACGACTGCAAAATCATGAGACTCTGCGATGAGGGCAAGCGGGAGGGGGCGCGTTGTGATAAAAGCAGTAAAATGGAGGCCGCGTGCACAAGCTAAATGGATTACTTCCCCTCAAATTGAGAGATCATTGTGTGTCAGGAAACTGGTACCCCATGCTGGCTTTCAGGCCAGGGGGTGCATTGAGGGTTGGGGTGCGGGTGAGCGGTTGGGTTCACTGATTTGCAGATGGAGACAGAAGGAGTCGGATCTGACAGACTGCAGGAAGGCAGAGCTGGGAGGGAGCAAGAATGTCTCAAACAGAGGAGATAGAGATGGTGCTGATTGAAAAATCCACAGATCTCCCCCCTGCTGTGAGGGCGCAGCTGCGATGGCGCATGTTTAAAGACTGGCGAAGAATTGGGGTGGGATGGGGTGAGTTTAGGTGTCAAAGGAAATGTGAGATGAATAGGTGTGTGTGTGTGTGTGTGTGTGTGTGTGTGTGTGTGTGTGTGTGCGCACCAGCCTGTCTGCATGAGCTCCCAGCCCCAGCAAAAACAAGCAGTGCAGCATATTTCAATTTGGGTAGTCACATTAGTTTCAAAACTGAAAAATGAGATGTGACTTCTGTTATAATAACCTCTAAATGTCAATCTGGAGCTACACGATCCAAAGCTATCCTGTCCACCTGCTATTTAATTCTTTTTTTTCTCATCCTCTATCATGCTGACACAAGTTTACTCTCTGGAGGTGAAAGGACAATTTTTATTCTAATAAGCAAAACGGGAAACAGTGATTAAGCTTAGAGGCCAAAACCTAACCCAAGTCCTAGCAAAGGTACCAGAACAAAAAAGTCATGTACCGAGCAAAACATGCACAGTGTCTAAAAAAGATACATTTTATTTGTTAGTTATAATTTTTGCTAACAGCGGTGACATTTTAATCACTGGCTTGGGCTAAGTTACTGATACTTTTCATTATTTCCTTTAACTAACTCTGTAATATCAATGTTAAACAAAACAGAGCCAGGAGCTTGGTGGTTCGATCCCTGGCCCCTGCAGTCTACATACAGTATCCTCTACATATCTTAAATTGCACTCAAGGGTTGTTCCATGGTTGTGTGAATGATTGTGGGAATGGTTATTTGCATACTTTGCATACTAGCCTCTGCTACGTGTGTGTGAATGGGTGAATGCTGGCTTGTGTTGTACAACACTTTGTACAGTGGTCGGTCAGATTATAATGTGCAGTATAAGTCAATGTACCATTTACCTGATCATATTATATATAAAATAATATACATAATTGGTCCAATGTTTTTCAGAAACAAAGACTATTATTCTGCACACTTAGGCCATAGTTTATTCTCATACCTGTCATTCACACCTCTTATGCTCAGTCTTAATTTCCTGCTGTCATTGTCTAGGCCTGTCAATTGAGATATCAGCTGTTCACTTCAGTATCATCTATCCAATTGTACAGTGACACACCAACTTTGTTAGCCTATCGTGTTGCTGCTGTCTTTTTAAATTTGATTCTCTCTGTACCTCGTAGTCATTCATGGTGCTGCTATGAAAACCCTTCACGTCCCCATCACCACCCAGTCTGTGCAGATTCACTAACTTGATCATTTCATGAGCCTCTTCAGCCTCATCATCTCAGCAGAGTATTCAGCCACCACCACCACCACCAGTGTCTGGACTCTAATAGAGAATATGCAGTATATTGCTGCTGCTAGAGGCAGATGCCCTTGGATCACAATCTCCCTAAAAAGGCTAAGCACCAAACATTTTCTGACAGACGCATAACATTCGCTGTATATCCAATATACAAATATCTTTACCTTGTGACTTGTCTCTTCTGATTGAAATATAGTGCAAATTCCATCATTACCCCTCATTATTACTGCCTAGACTTGTACGATCTTCATCTTGTTCACTATTAGACTAACTGTCTGTTCAGTCCCTGTGAAGCTGCACGTTTCACACACCCTCTAGCTCTGAACAAAATGTAACTAGCCAGCAAGCTAGCTAACAACACACAACATACAAATTAGACAGCATTGTTGTTAATAGGAGTAGCATTTCTTCTCTTTTGATTTAGCCTGATCACCTTTGCTCACCTCAGTCACTGTGCCAAGCTAATGTGGCAGGTGAGTCTCTCCACTGATACATGAAATTATTATAAACCCTCCATTGCAATCAAACCAATCACTAAAAGTGGATTACTAACTGTAATGTAATTACAAAATTTTATTTGATCCCTTACTCTGCTCATTAATGAAAAATGTAATCACTTTACTGGAACACTCATGCTGAATATCTCTCTGCACCTAAAATTCTACTTTTGCAGACACACAGTGTATAATGTGATACAAGGTCTGTCTTTCCATCAGTTTCTGCCTCCTAAATATTACATCAACAGACCTGACAGCAGGCCTCTGCTTGCTCAATCCACCGCTACATCACAGGTGATTGACAGCCGTGAGCATCGTGGAAACTAGGCCTGCAGATAAACTGCCTATGTCCTCAAGGGTCACGGGGTCAAATCGAGGGCCACCTGTTTGGGCTGGGTGTGCCATTTTCCTGCTTAGCCCCGACACACACAGGCACATGCAGCGCCGCTGAATGACATGGTTCTCTTCCTCCCTGGAATGGCAGCAGACAGCGGTAAATTAAAAAGCTCTTTTCCTAATAATTAGCCCCTTGGTGGGGGCGACCTTTGTGCCTCCCTCACCAGGAGAAGCACACAGGTAATTAATGCCCCCCAGCCCCACCCTCTTCTCCTCATTATAAGTCTCTCTCTCTCTCTCTCTCTCTCTCTCTCTCTCTCTCTCTCTCTCTCTCTCTCACACACACACACACACACACCCCATGGGACAAGGGCTACACGGGCCAATGGGTCCCCTCTGAAAATGATATCCTGTCCTCCATGCCCCCCTTCAGGGCATCTCGCCTGGGCATCCATGGGCAATGGTAAGGAAACAGTGTGTGTATGTGTGTGAGGGTGTACTTAGTGTAGTGTTAGGAAAACACAGAGATCACTTGCATGAGGGGGTTATTGTAGAAATTACTATGGTTTGGAAAGGAGAATAGGTTGTCTGGAACTACTGAGTATCTTTATGTGTGTTGTTGTGTATGTGTGTGGGCATTGTGTCTGTTCATGCATGCATCCATATGGGTTGTGCATGCGTATAGAATGTCTGTGTGTGCTCAGGCAAATCTACTCAAGCATGCATCCATATGGGCTGTGTGTGAGTCTACATGCTTTGTGTGTCTGTGTGTGTGAGTAATGGTGGGTTTTAGGCTGTCAGAATAGCTGTGTAATGGTGCGTAGTCCCTTTTGATAAGTCTTACAGTTGTGACCATGGCCCTGTCCTCTTATCTCCAGAGGACAATGTTGCACTCAGAGCAGCTGCCGCCACAAGCACCACACACACCAGCTCACACACTGCTGCCGCTTCACGGACTCCAATTCATCTCCACACGCTCAGCTTCACAGACACACACACAGATTATTCCAAGCAGAGAAAAGCGTGCACATGTTCACATAAAGCATTAAGGGTAGACACAACCTAATGCTACAGCGCCACAGACAAACTAATGCACAAATGCACTCCATCCCACAACACACACATCCTAGCAGCCTAAACAACTTAGTTCTTATCTCTTCAAGTCTTTCTGACTTCAAATTACTGCGTTATTATCTAGCACTCACCTCCTTAAAATGGTAATAATTGATAAAATGAGATTGATTAAGCATGCTATTAGTGCAGGATAATTGGCTTGATAATCAGCAGATTGCCTGCTAATTGTTGCGCAGATCATAAGCCTCAAATCTGCCTCAGGCCATAACAGTAAAATAGCAGATATTCACACTGTGAAAACGAGCAAACTGCTGGAAAATGTGCCGTGATATCAGACAGTATCCAGCATTAGCTCACAATCTGATTGTGCCTCCATATGCATTTGCTTGGGGCAGGTAAGGCTTTAATGCTGGCAAGTTTCCTTCACTTAGATCTCAAACGTGAGCCTCTCCTCCTGTGCACCTTAATGGATAAACATTGAAATTATTATTGTGTTGATTGATTGATTTTGATGTACAAAATAGAAATAACTGGCAGAATGGTTGGGAAAGTTCTAAAATTTCATCCCATTCTCATCCCATTTCAAATGTCTGGCCCTAAGTAACCTTTCAGACTGACATTAATAAATAAACACATTAATTTCAATGAGACCCACATCAGCAGGGGGGCAAACAAATGAAGGGTTGTTGTGAAAAAAGTTGTCCCAATTTATGCAGCATTCTGGAAGGTCTTGCAGCCAAAAATCTAACAACATATTGCATGTTGTATGTCGTCTCGCATGTTGTAAATTTTGTAAAATGGGTCCCAGAGTTGTAAAATCCATCTCTCAACACTATGCAGTGCTTTGGCACCTGCTGACCCTTTATGTCCTGATGACACAGGACATCGGTGCTACTTCTACACTAACTCCACCTTTGTCAGGACAATGAAGAAAATGACTTCTGCCGCATAACAAGTTGTGAAATCCAACCACATCCATTCCAATTTGCAGTGTAATGGCATCTTAAAGCTTTAAACTCAAAGATTATGGGCTCAGAATTGACTTCCTGGTTTTTACTGCATTTCATCTTCTCACAAATACCTGTCATTGTCTTTATTTTACACCTTTAAAGTAGGTGGTAGTTGTGTACATAAGTGAGGAGTTTAGAAAGGTGGCAAGTCATTCACTCTCCATATCTTGCCGATTGAATGGCCTACAGCTCAATACATTCTCAGTAAATGCTTTTTCTCCCAGACTAATATCTTTTAAATGAAACTGAACTTGGGAGATAAAGGCTGGCTTTGCTTTACTAAAATTAGCATAAGTGTTCCCCCTAAACAGATAATCACTTCATTCCCAGAAATTTAACTGTGTATGTAAATGTGTTCATAAGTTTTGATGGCATGAAAATAATATACTGCTAAAATACTGCTGGTACTTTGCCTTAGCTTATAGGATTTAGTGAATTGATGTCCACGTGGCTCATCTTTTTTCCCATCCATTGGAGGGATCCTTCAGGATTCCTGTCAATATGCTGGCTATCAATGGCGCTCTGTCCTCCTCCCTGGGCCTCTGTTTGCCTTAGGGCTTTCCCCTCGCTCCAAGCCGTCTCCCTTTGTGTGGGAGAATCACAAGGCAAGAAAGCAAAGATGACAGGGGTGGGAGACAGCCGTTGAGTTTTGGTAAACAGTAGTCTGTCACAGCTCAGCGGGGGATGCTTTAGCTACTGCCTTCTCTGCTGCTACCAGGGGGATTTTTAATCGCTGGGGCATCTTACAGGGCCAATTAGACAAAGGAAGGCCTTGTTTTGTCTCTGCAGTGTGGTCTGGACATTGACAAACAACTGTGTGAGAACTGAATGATGTTTGAGGTTGTTGTTTGGGGGTCTGTTATGGTCAAGAGCTGTCTGATTAATGCCTTATTGTACACTGAACTGACAGATGGTCTGGGTAGTCTCAGCGAGCCTTCTGAGAGGGATTTGAGTAGCATTCACCTATAGAAAGTGTCTGAATATTTTAACTGTGAGGCTATGCATGGTTTTGCTAACAGGTGGACAGCAGAATCTGAAATTACAAAGCCTTTATCCAGTTATATCATTCATGGCATTTCCAAGTCTCTTAAAACAAGACAATTAAAAGCATTTTTTTCCAGGTTTATCCAATTTAAAATGTGATTATATAAAGCTGTGGTTGCTCAGAGCTAATCAGTGCATACAGTATACAGTGGAAGAGGATGTCAGATGTCCTAGTCTGGATTCCAGGCGTGTTCCCAGACACCAGGCGACTGTGGCTGACACAAGTCTCTGCTGTCATTAACCTACATCGCTCTAAATTACTCTCTGTTCCCAATGAGGGGAGACAGAGAAGTGTATAGGGGTGCAGGAGAAAGAAAGATAGAAGGAAAGAGAGGACATGATAAAGAGGTAGAAGGTTTGGGGAAAAAAATTCAGGAGGTGGAGACAGCAGAAAGGAATCCAGGATAGATGAGAACAGTGATGGATACTGACAAGGAAGAAAAAAAAGAATTAATGAGAGAGGTAAGGCCTAAACCATTAGGAAATGAAAACCCAGCATAAAACTTTGTCATATTTTGTCACCGGATCCTGCATTAAATGTGAAAAGTGTGATTTATTAGTGTTGTGTCTTCAGCATGAAGATGTAATTCATTGGGTAGTAAATACTGAGGCTGTCTGTGGGTGTTATTTTCACCACATTTGGGAGTTCTTGCTTTTAATTAAAACGCTGGGAGAGAGGCAGAAACGTGTGTCCTTGTGTGTGTTTCCCCTCTTGTGCGACTGTATTGTACGTGTGCACATTTCCATTTATGAGTATGAGCTCTATGATGTGTTTTTTTTATCAAGTGTAATTAATGTGCTGTTCTATTGGATACCATGCTCAAGCTGTGAGCTGTGAAAAAAGAGAATGAGCGACAAAGAAAAGAAAAGAAAAACACACTCACACACTCCACTGCCTCAATTACCAAGCAGAAAAGGACGAAAATGATTATTGAATTTCAAGTCAATTGCAACTGAGGCAATAGTAAAAAGTAATGGGCATGTTGTGCAAATTGATTATGGGGAAGAAATGACCATGAAATTGAAAAACAACAGTTATCAGTGATCATAAAAAGCTGACACAAAAGTAGGCCTGTTAAAAGGCTAAGAATGGAGAGGAAATGCAGAGATGGTTAGAGATAGATATGATTGGCAGCTATTGACAAGGTGATTGACAGGTAATGAATGGCCTCATACACCTGAAGCCTCAGGGCACGAAGGCGGGGACATGAGCATCTCAGGTGACACTGCAAAGTGGGAGAGAATGATCCCCAACTATGATATAAGTCGCACAGATTCTGACCACACATGAGGGGTCACAGATGCTCACACACCCCAGTCCACACATGCATGTAGACACATAAGCACACACACACACACACACACACTGCACATGTTGACAATGATGATGTATTCATGGCAGAGCTGTAAGATTGATTAATCAATGAATCACCAACAAAATGAATCAACCTTGTTCATAATTATTCCTATTTGACCCATTTGCACTTTTGAGTTGTCTGAAATGCTCACTTCATAGTCTTTGAAAAACTCTTTTTGTACTTCATGACATCCTTTAACTTTTATTTACTTAGAATAAGACCTGAGGTGTGACTATGCACTAACGGTACATAAAGAAGTTTCGGTTTCTTTCATAGGTTTACATTGTACGTCCTACAACTTGTAGACTGATTTTTGTTCTGCCATAGTAGAGGTCAATCAATCCATCGCTTCACCAAACACTATTCCATGCGTAGGATTGTATTTTATCGATGCAGCAGCATGTTTCTGATTTGACAGATCAGATGATCAGAGATATCAGAGGTCAACTGCAAAGTTGAGGCGGGGATATCAGAACTGCAGTTAATCAACAACCAATCAACCAAGTGCATTCAGGTGGTGGCAAAAAGTTGACAAGATGCCAGGCCTGCCTCCTCGACAAGAAAATAAACCATGTGCAGGAAGTGAGCACTTGCACTGTCCTCGACATGTGGAGAAAAAGTGAAGTTATGGAATCAGTGAAGTGGATTTACCATTACTACAAATAAAAATAATAGAATTTGTACATTTAAAGAAGATGAAATAGTACATAATATTAAATTTAATAGTTATATTATTTACATTTACTATGGCTCAGGGGGTAGAGCGGTCGTTCACGGAACGAACAGGTCGGTGGTTCAATCCCCAGCCCCTGCAATTCTACAATTTGAAGTATCCTTGAGCAAGATATGGAACCCCAATTTGCCAAATTTGAATAGGTATCTGTAGCATAACTGAAGTGAGTATAGAGAAAACAGGGTAATGCTAAGCTAACAATCTCTGTCAGTTTGTAAACTCAGAAAAGAGCATTCACACAACAAATGGCACACAATATAACACAAATATCATTCCCTAATATTTTCTTCACAGATACTCAGAGACGATGCTTTCAAAGGCCTTTCTTAGATGTCTCTTCCCGCTGTTGTGGAGATTCGTACCTAATTGTCTACTGGGTGAACAGATACTGTTGAAATAAAGACTTTAGAAAATCGAGTTGTCTTTAAGAGGTTTTATTCTCCGTGCACAGGGAAGACTCAATCTGGAAGCAGAATGATATACCGTCTGCGAGAAACGCAATGGAAATTGGCACGCAGACGACAGAAGTACATGACACTATGGAAATAGGCACGCAGACGGCCGATGTGCGATGCACTATGGGGATAGGCACACAGACAACGGAAATGAGATGCACTATGCAAATAGGCACACAGATTACGGGAGTGCGATGTTCTATGGAAATAGGCACGCGGACGACGGAAGTGCGATACACTATGGAAATAGACACACAGATGATGGAAAAACGAGACACTATGGAAATAGGCACACAGACGATGGAAGTGCCAGAAACTGTGGAAATAGCCACACAGAGGACGGATCACACTGGTGATGTCGGCACGCAGACGACTGAAGTGCGAAAAACTGTTCATGTCGGCACGCAGACGACGGATGTGCGAGACACCGTTGATGTTGGCACGCAGACGACGGATGTGCGAGACACCGTTGATGTCGGCACGCAGACGACCGAAGTGCGATACACCGTTGATGTTGGCACTCAGACAAAGGATATGGGAGACACCGTTGATGTCGGCACGCAGACGACGGATGTGCGAGACACCGTTGATGTCAGCACGCAGACGAAGGATGTGCGAGACACCGTTGATGTCGGCACTCAGACGAAGGATGTGCGAGACACCGTTGATGTCGGCACTCAGACGAAGGATGTGCGAGACACCGTTGATATCGGCACTCAGACGAAGGATGTGCGAAAAACTGTTGATGTCGGCACTCAGACGACTGAAGTGCGAAAAACCGTTGATGTCGGCACGCAGACGACGGATGTGCGAGACATCGTTGATGTTGGCACGCAGACGACGGATGTGCGAGACACCGTTGATGTCGGCACTCAGACGAAGGATGTGCGAAAAACTGTTGATGTCAGCACTCAGACGACTGAAGTGCGACAAACTGTTGATGTCGGCACTCAGACGACTGAAGTGCGAGACACCGTTGATGTCGGCACGCAGATGACGGATGTGCGAGACACCGTTGATGTCGGCACGCATACGACGGATGTGCGGGACACCAGGGATGTCGGCACGCAGACGACCGAAGTGCGATACACCGTTGATGTCGGCACGCAGACGACGGAAGTGCGAAACACCGTTGATGTCGATACGCAGACGACTGAAGTGCGGAACACCGTTGATGTCGGCACTCAGACGAAGGATGTGCGAGACACTGTTGATGTCGGCACTCAGACGAAGGATGTGCGAGACACTGTTGTGTCTGATGTCGAGATCCTAATCCAGATCTGGGAGATTCAAATGTATAGTTTTTTGAGTTTAATATTGAGTTTTTTTCTGACCTATTAAAAATGGATGTGGAATTGCACCAGGTAGCTCAAGTTCAATTGCTCATACCACATTTAAATTTTGTTGGAAACAAGCAGACGTTATATTGTAAGAACAGAGGTGACGTCTAGTGTTGGTCCAGCGCGTCCTTTCCGCGCTGCAAGTTTGCACTGAAACAGGATATCAGTCTCAACCGAATGGATATAATAAACTGTTATCAGAATCTCTGCAGCAAATGGAAATGAACATGAAAGCCTGTAGTGTGAACACATGGTAAGGAGTCACTGATAGAATGCACCTAGACATAACATAGATTTGCACATTCAAAAAGCAAATCAGACACAATTTCTAAACCTAATATTTAAACAAATCTGCCACTTTCATATAAGAAGCACCTTCCCCTTCCTTCCCCACTGTTAGAATGTGTTGGACTTAAATCAACATATGGCTAAATGTGCTATGAAGCACATGGCTGTCTTGTGATTCAAGAGCCAATGCCTCAAAGCTAGCAAACACCCCTCTGGAGGATAACTCCACATCCTTACATCTCTTTCCCTCCAAACAACATGCTTCAAAATAACTTTTCATCCTTATCCTTGCCCTTTTTCCGGTCCTTTTTCATCCTCTCTCTTGCCTTGTACTTTACTTAGCAATGCAAATGAAAAACAGTTCTAGCCCTGACACTGGATCTAACATTACACTGAAGTTCTTTCAGCCTCCCCTGCCAGTGTTTTGTTCTAGGGTAGCAAGGAAACTCAGCAGGACAACTTTTCCTACTGGTTAGTTCATGCTGATTGGAGGGAATACTAATTTGTGTTTCTTTTGCTAAGTGTAGTGTGTGCTTTTTGTGTTTGTGCACAGTTAAAACCAAGAAATGCAAGCATACAGATACAAAGAGGACATATTTTCAAAAAAAGAAAAAATGCAACTATATGCACACTCACAATAATCAGAATTTATGGTTGATTGTCTCTCTCCATCAGTTTCACACAGCCATAACAGAGGACAGGCAGCCATCCTCTCAGCTGCATTAGAACACATGGGTGCCTGTGACTAGCTATTTCTCATATATCACACAGCACATGTGCATAGGACAGCAATATCAGCACTTTGATCAACAAAAAATAAGATCTTTAAAACAACATTGACAGGATTCTTTTCAAACAGTGCAACCCACAAGATGCTGAATCAGTCACATCAATGAATTTGTAAGATATGTGAGATACAGGTTGAGGTGTATGTGTGCAATGATGTGTTGCAAACTGTTATTTGGACTGTTCTTTCAAAAAGGGGTCATTGGAGTTGACAGTCTGGGTCTGTTAAAAGTCCAAAAGGAAATGAAGAGCTGGGAGGAGGGATTTCTCCCTGATAGGTGACTGTTGGGCAAACATACCTGCTGTAAAAGCACTCATAAATCATGACTATGGAGGGAGGCCTTGGCAGGACGCTGTACACTCAACACAGCCACAATGGGACTCACCTGGAGCTAAAGTATAGGGTGATAACGACGAGTGTGATAGCAGAAACAGGTAGCGAAAAATAAAGAGTGAAAAAGAAATACATGGGGAATGACAAAAGCATGATAAGGATGTGTTGGGATCATCAGAAAAGTTTATACGGATACCAGTGTTAGAGGGCAAAGAAGAGACAAAAAACCAATGAGCAGCTTTGATTGAGGAATGTGGCAGAAGCAGGGCGAGACAGAATTAAGGAGTGAGAGGACAGCAAAGGGAGGAAGGGGAGGGAGTGATTGATGAAAACTCTGAGTTACAGGCCCTTGGAGGAGGACGGGACACCTCTCTTCATCACAGTCACACACACACACGTCTTTGTCAATGCCAAACTCCTGGGAATACCCCCGACACCCTTTGATCCCACACACACCTCGAAAATCACTCAGAGTCAGACAAAGTCATCCATCCCCATACATTTTTATTCAGTGACTGACCCCAGACTAACCCCTGTCTACATATACATATGAAGGTACAGTATTGTCA
This sequence comes from Chaunax sp. Z400, assembly GCA_037577475.1. Classification (NCBI taxonomy): domain Eukaryota; kingdom Metazoa; phylum Chordata; class Actinopteri; order Lophiiformes; family Chaunacidae; genus Chaunax; species Chaunax sp. Z400. Next base: position 21,183,986 of record CM075192.1, on the reverse strand, counting down.
AAACTTTGAGGTCACTAGGATAATAAGGGTAGTCTAATTTTGTTGTTCTCATTCAACAGTTTTATCTTCCTTAGTAAAAGAAAAAAAAACATCAGGTTTAAAGTACCAACCACATCTCTCTCCAATCAGGAAGATCCCAACATAAAGAAAGATTTAAACAAATTAGCATGATTTAAACAGCAATGAAAAAATTAACCTAAATGTGAATCACAAATATACAAAAGTAGGATCTCAAAATGGAGCTTTCCTAGTAATAGTAACACAGTTAAGCCTTTGTAAGGAAAGAAAAAAAAATTGGACCTGTTCTGAAACTTGAAACGCCAGCCATTATAAGGAGGGGCGAAATGTGTTGATCATTTAAGCATCCAGATAAAAGTGAGCACTTTCAGATAGTTTCTCCTCAAAGGCATTTATAGTATTACAATCATTTGTACGTATAAACAGTGGCAGACGTTGCATGGAGAATGAAAAAGGAGAGCTTGAGAGAGAAACCTTTCTCACGTCTTACTGACCTCTGTGATCCCCTGACATTTTAGTTGAATCCTCTCGACAGCTATAGGATGGATTGCCATGAAAAAATGGAACAGACATTCATCGTTCCCTTGAGGATGAATCTTACTGACTTTGGTGATCCCTTAGTATTAATCAGCAAATGTTATGCCAACACACTAAACAATAATGGTGTCAAACACTCTATATATTGATGCAATGCAAGTTCAGAAAATCCACTAGCTTAATTTACTTATTAGACAGGGACAATGCCTTAGTGTATGGAGACAAACACACACATCCACTGTTTGCTGATGCTACACATCAAACAATGTCTGCGACAGGTATTGTATAAGCAATAAAGAAACACTCAGAAGGCGAGTGAGAGCATGACGGAGAGAAAGCAGCGAAGGTTAACAGTGTGTGGGACTTTGATGTTGTTTGATGTCTGATGAATATTGCCTCATTCTCTTTATTAGACACGAGAGGGATGGAGGCAGAGACAGGGAGGAGGATGAAGAGACAGACTACATGAAAGCATCATTAGACAGCAGTGGATTTAACCTCTCACAAAAGGCATATCCACAAACACAAATCAATACTAGCAGACATGAATGCCGCACACCATTGTACCGCTGGTAAAGAATAAAATGCCTCCTCTATCCCCTCACATGCTGCCTCCACCTGTCACCATGAAATATCAACAATCCACACTAGGAAACTGGGTAAACTCATATGTGGGATGTTTAAACTGGGTTTAAAATATAATTCGCTGCAAAACCTATAAGGCAAATCATATTGTGGCTGTATCTTCACAGCAAGCTACCTGATTCTCGACAAATTAGCAGAGCCGTGAAGATGCTCGAACAGATTAACTATTTCTTTTAACCTTCAGGGAGCAATCAGTTGCAGAGCATTTGTTAAAAGTTGCTCCCTCCTCACACATCTCCTTGTCAAAGCACACACGCACTAAGACACACATGTGCAATGTGACCCTTCGATCCCTGCGTCAATCCGTCTGTTAACAGACCCAGTTGACCTCCACCTGACTGTTGATGCGTACACAAGCCCAGCTTCTCAAACCAAGTTTTCCTCTTCCTCCCTTCCTCACACACTCACACACAAACTCGCACACAGTATATTGGTGTAGTGTGTGATTAGAGGAGTGTTAATGAGTTAGAACATTCCTAGACTCTTTTTTTCTAAGGGGACCTCTGGGCTGGATGATAATCCTTTATAGGGTTTCTACTCAGCCCCTCTAAACTTCAAGCTCACTGGGTTTTTGGTTAAACTGACTGTATACGCCTCTATGAGAATGTGGTGGTGGGAAGTGTATTATGGTAATCCATGTGCAATACTGATTATGGACCAGGGGCCATGACCACAATTAATGTAGGGGAGAGCGTGGGCACATGCCACTGCACACACACACACACACACACACACTATGTAATTCAAAAACCACTGAACTTATAACTGGAACAAGAAATAAACCCTATTTCCCGGCTCGACAAGACTCGACTCTACACCCTTTTTTTGCTTTTCCATGAGGTAAAAAGTACCTGGTACCTGGTACTACTTTTTTAGTACCTCCTCCGTTGTGGTTCCAAGGGAGCCGAGAAGGTACTAAAAGGTCACGTGAAATGTTACAGACCACTGATTGGTCAATGTCCAGCACGCACAGAGTATCCTGCACAGCACAAATCAATGGCCGCCACACTCAAACAGCGAAGCTACTTTAGCGACTGTAACTTTTTTTGTTGTTGCAGCTGAGATATTGAGGAGGTGCAGACGTTCCTGTCTGAAACAACTGATGAGAAGATCATGAGAGGTGGACGAGAGGTGTGTGTCGCGTTGAAGATTACGCCATGGCAGTTTCGCGCGGCACCCATCTACCCTGAGGAGGTACCACTGGCAATGGAAAACGGACGGCAGAGAAGTACTCGATAGCAAGGCGAGTCGAGTTGAGTCTGAACTATGCAGTGGAAATGCAGCTATACATGGACGGCGACTGTGAATATCAAATGCATGGAATGCTGCTATACCAGCAGACCTAAGGAGAGGGGTTACATGCAATGAATGTGGGAACTATGGATGAGGTAGAAGACCAACATCCACATTTACCAAGAAGCAGCTGTTATCCCAGTGCACAACATCCATAGAAGGAAGCTACAATCACAGTTGGAAATTGAGAAGCTCCAATACAATGTGAGCACTAATAGAGGAGAGCAATGTTAAAGACGATACCCTACCACGACATGCTGGTGGTCATGACAGCTGCATCAAGAAAATAGCGGCCAGACTAAATGCAGTCAAACCCACAGATGCAACTCACTTGCAGAGAAGGGTTGGAGGGTTGGAAGCCAAGATCAAGTAAGGCCAAAGGGAAGTTAGTCAGCTAATGGAAGTGCAGAAGGGAATCATAAGGGAGTAAGTCTTCTGAAGTTGTGGCAAACTTTAAAAATACTCTTTCTGCTCTGATTGGATGTTCATCCCTCATAAATCCCTCTGATGAGTACAGACAACAGGCTGCAGACAGTACACAAACCAGTCAACTGAGAGGTTTAAAAGTTATTCATGAGTGATTTAATTATTGTCTTCTATAAACATACAGTACATGCTACCTCTGGTACAGTACTTGTACACAAACTCCTCTTGACAGCCCCCTGAGGTCTGCAAACTCTTCCCATTCTCCTTATCAGCAGCACATTATCAGTGCCCACTGTATTGTTGCGAATGGGACGCACCATTCCAGGCCTAAAAGGCTGCCTAAGTGATTTTGCCTTTGTCCTTTTCTGTCCTTGCTTTTCAATCAACCCCCATAGATTGCAATCTAGAGCTAACCAGGTGTGTGGATTCGTCAGGAGAGTGACAATTGGTTGCAGAGATGGGGCAGATCCTTTATCTCAGTGGGACTTCCTGGATTAATTGAGACCAGTTAAGAGGAACAGGAGAGTGAAACACTCCGCTAGGTTGAAGATCTCAGAATTAGACGATGGTGCTGATACAAGAGTGCGTGGTGTATGATGGGGGAATGAGATATCAGGTTTCAGCACTTCTCAAAGAGGCGTCCTTGAGGGCTGGACAAGGCAGGTTTTTTCATGAATCGGTCAGTGTTGAGATTATGGGCTATTCTGCTTCCATAACGTGTCATCTTTCAGAATAATAGAAAGGAAAAATTTAAAATACACATTTAGGTGTTTTTGTTCAGATTTCTGTTCTGGAAATATATCGAAATGACACATATGTAATAGAAATAATGCTTCATTTTCATATATATATATAATATATATTGTTTTCGTGTCTGTGTTTTTATGCCTTCTGTAAGCCTCTCTTTACACTGTTTACACCAGCCAGAGACCCCAAAACACTCTCCTCCTTTTTCATCGCCAAATATACTGCAGAATTTCTTTTTTTAAAGTTTAGGTTATTGCCCAGGAAACAAGGGTACAAATGTGTTCACGAATGCGTGAGCTCTGCATGCATATGAGCTACTCCATGCCATGCAGTGCATACTTTTGAAAAGTAAACGTCACCCATCGCTGACAATCAGTGGTGGGTGACAGTCGCGATTTCAAGTCTGCCATTTTTAGGCAAACCGCGAGGCCTCAGCTCCTCTGCTGGTCCCTTGTCTCCTCTCCCAGACTCATCCCAAAGTAGAAGCACAATCTTGACCCTACAGCCATAAAACCCCTCCCTGACATCTGTTACAGTTCTGTTTTGGAGATTTTATATGGCAAGGTTCAGGGACAGAAAACTGTAGCCAACATTGAAGATACGTGCACAAAGGATGGGATGTTGTATCTCAACATGGAGTCCGTAGTCTGTAGTAGACTTCTGACATAAAACAGTTGCCTTGAAATGGGAACATCCTGCAAACCTGTATAAAAGGCAACATATGGAAAATGGCAAAAATGTTTTGAAGATACTTTATAAACTCCATAACATTTGGCATCAAAAATGACATGTGCTGTGTCTTCAAAATGGGCCGATTGTGTAATTGCATGTGGTGTACTGGATTTAAAGGGGAGCAGTGAGTAAAAGCAGAGCTTCAATAAAGTGTAAACCTTAGGTCTGTCAACCAGCAATTATAAAAAGTAGGATTTTGCTGCGAAGTCAATTAATTCCAATGGAATAGCCTCAATTAGGGGATTTGCTTGCAGCCAACTCAGATTTTGTTCTGATGAAAGGTTTATCACTGATCTATAATGCATTAAATGCACAATTAATAGAGACATTAATTACAACTTGAACCTTTTATACAAAGGGTGACCTACTAGAAAGGAATACCATCTTTGCTTTATATCTGAAACTCCTTCTGCATAGTCAGTGATCTCTGTGATACGTCAAAAAACAGCTAATTGCCAAAAAAATGCTCAAAATCATTTCAAAATTGTGGCTGCCAGACAAAGCAGCTTAGCATAACACCTAATTCATGGAGAGAATAGTACAAATTGTGCTCTCACCATGCCAGAAAAACAGCAGGAGGGACAAAGGTAGCGGAGCAGCCGGACCAGTTCACGCCAGCTCCAGCACACCTGGTCCTCGCGACCTCTCACCTCAGCTCCAGACATCACAGTCGAAGCCAGAGAAACAGGAAGCGCAGAAATTGCGACTGGCAGGAGGATGACGATCAGAGGGAGCCGCAACGACCAACTACTGAGAAGGGAGAGAGCGACTGAACGGGGTTTCATCTGTAGCAAAGGGGAGCAGGAACTATGTTAACCATCTGTAACTATGTAAACCATGTATCAGAAAACAAGCTATGATTAGCAAATGAGTGCAGCAACACTTATAAACAAATTTCAGTGCATTTAAGATGTGTGAGATTCTCCCTGAGCGCAAAACCAACATGTGCTACAGCTAAAGCAAACATGCTACTCCCACACAAAATCACACACACACACACACACGTACAAACAAAGTGGCTCTGATTTATCACTGGTTAAGTCAATATACAGACGGATGGCAGGAGCTGGTGAGAAGAGAGAAGAATGGAAGGAGAACAGGTGGAGGAACGGTCCCTCTGGCTACGTTCAACACACAGAAAATGGCCTCGGTAAACACTGGCAACATGCCAAGGCACGAACACGAGCACAAACACAATGCACACGTCCCAATGCATACACAAACACACTTGTATAGGAGAGCCAACACACACACACACACACAGAGCCCACTGTAAAGCTGTCATATGCTCGGCTCTGCCGCAGTGCTGAACCCAGCAGCCCTCTCTTCTTCGAGCCCATCTGTCATTCTCCCCCGATCTCTCCATCTCACTTTCTCTCTCATCTTAACTCTCCTTTCTCCTTGTAATGCCTTTTAACCTTTCTTACACTCCTCTTTCTATTTTTTCCATTCCTTTTCTCCATCGTCGTCTATTTTCTTGCTCTTTCCTGACAGGAGTAAAATCCAAACCCCATATAAAAGAGACACGAGGGGAGAAAGGGAAGAAGCGGGAGAAACGGAGACTCTCGGAGCTCACGTCAATCACTGAGATTTAGGACTTCTGTCGAAAATAACCCCAAAATCTGACACTCTTGACATCAGATACTCAGACGCTCTCATACACACTGGGAATACTGTGCTTGTGAGGAACTAACTGCATTATTATACCCTCTAGTGCTGTAGTCCTCCTTTTGATTTAGATGTTTCTCACTGCACATCATGAGTTGTCATTAAAGTATGATCAGTAGTGGAGGTCTTATCCCTTTAATGCTCTGATGATGAAACTTGAGTTTATCTAAGTGTTGCTCTTTGTCTCTATGGCCATGGTGGTGGTGTTGCTCAAAATAGCTGAGAAATCCTCTTTTACTTATTCCAAACTATTGTAGAAACAGAGAGGGGTTTCTGGCTCAACTTCACACTTTCAAAGTGCATGGAGAAGGGAAAAGGTCCAAAAAGGCAAAAAAACTCCAGCAATACTTGCAGTAGGCCTATTAGGAACAACTTTATTGTAAGACCAATAAGTTTTGGGTTGTGGCCTTCATCAGGGTCATCATAAAACATGTTTTATGATTTTTCTTGCTTTTTTGGACTTATTCCAAACTAGCCACAAACTGGAACCTCACCATTAGCTATGCAATATTTCGCCATTCAACACTCTTTAGACGTGATGGGAAAACAATAAAGGCTATGGTTTATGATTGTGTTTTATATGTATTTTGTACAATAAGAAGTGCCAAAACAGAAATACATACATACGTCAAACACTGTCCGTAGTTGTGATTTTTTATTTCTCTGTGAGAATTCTTTGTCTTGATTAAACAGCAAATGGGGAAGTAATGTTTAAGACAAAACAGGTCTCAGAAATTGAATGTGCATAGTAAAAGGGGGCCTGGTAAAATTAGACCAAGGCCTTCAGGGAAAAGTCTCAAATATGCCTGTCTCAAATAAATAAATGATGCAGTTTGTTGACAGAATCCATGTTGAATATGGTTTGCTATAATTCAACAAGTTATACTGTAAATTGTTTTAATGTATGATGTTTTAAATCTTGTTTCATGTGCCCCATTTTAACACTGTGCACCTACCCCTGTAAAGGTCTCTGGACAGCCCTGCTTAATTCACAGATCTGAACATATTTGGGTTCTACATGCCATTTATTCCCGCTGCTGATGCCCGACTTGATGACCCTTTACCTCTCTCTTGTTCCCGTCCACTGTGTCTTCCTGTACCGAGAGTCATAGCTGCAACAGATGTCTGCAACAAATCACCTCCATACTGTATCCACAGTGGTCAAACTGGCCTTTGCCAGTCTTGGAGGCTACGTCTGGCCCCTGTCTGGTGTCCTGGTGTGTTCACAATGAAACTGAGCCAGGTTGCCAGACACAATTTCTGTCATATATAGGGCCACTAGCTCCATGGCTAACAGAAGATAGCTACAGCCAAACAGCATAGTGAGCAGCAGTCTATGTTACCTTGGTGATTGGCTGCCCCCTATGTTTTTGGAGCTAACTGCAAAGTCTGGCCGCAAGTTGTTCCTTTGACCGTAACATTGTCACATCATAAAACTTTTCAGCAGTGATGTCTAACAGTTCAGTGCAAAAACAAAGCACAGACACATGATGTCATCCCGCTGAGCGAGCGGAAATGCTATGTGTCCTCGTAAAGGTCATGGACAAACAATTTTTTCACCTTGAAAAGACTTGGAAACAGCTACCCATGCTGTCTGGGATGAATTTAGAGCAATGTTTAGTTCTTTTTGCAACTTGGCATAGGTATAGAATCATAATCAATCAATGTTTGTAGCTGTGGGTGAGTGTTTGACTGATTTTTTGGGAGAAGCCAAACATTCCACTGATACCTAACTCCCAAGCTTCCTGAAACCTAACACCTAGAAGTGAGCAGCTAAATGTTCTTTTCTCACCTTCCTACCTCTGTAAGGACATTTTGCCCTTTGAAAGAGAGAAATATAAGAATGCACTCAATTTAGTTGCCTGTCAGATACAGTATACCAGATAAGCCATAAGGTACATGAAAGGAGGTGACTGTCCATCTAGATAAAGTCCTGCTATTGATGACATGAGGAAGTTCCGGTGACAGGGCGTTGACAGGAGGGTCAATAAGGGAAGGAAGGGGGGGAGGGAGGGGGAGGTGGAATTGGGCGGACATTGTCAATCATTAGGGCTAATGATAAGGGCAAACACTTGCACACATGCACACAGGGGCACATTAACATACTCACACGCCATGACATGAACAGACAACATCAGAGGCTGAGCGAGGCTGTCAGACTGGCTCGACATATTATTGATTGCCAGCAGGAGGGACTGATGGGGTTAATTGTGAGGTCACGTTTTAACATGACTGTATTGGAAAGGCACACGGGGTTTCTGGGATGTAAGCCTCATGTAGCTGACATTAGCTACAGAACTGTTGACAGTTTCCATCTTACTATTAACTAGTGTCAAATTATGTAAATATTTGTAAAGGGAACGTGTTTATTAACAACATATTTTCAAGGCGGTATCAGAAGGATTTGTCTGTTGTAAACACAACATTCAAAGTTGGCCCCTCCACTTCAAAAACACTAGAAGGATGTGTGCTTACAATTTGGCACCTGGTCACTATACGTTTTTAGAGGGTCCAGACCTGGAACCTCACTCTTGTTATTGGCTGGGGCCTCTGCACCCACTGCTAAAAGATTAACACCCAAAAACATCTCAAACAAAGAAAAATAAGAAAATAAAGGCAGAGAGGATGGCACCCATCGATAAATCATCACACAGTTTTTGTTTGAGCCCATTTTACTGTATCACATCATAGTTGTAATTTCCAAATGTTGCATTTGTAATTGATAGATGAAATCAATAAAGTTTACTTCAATTTAGCCTGTTTCCATGTGGAAAAGCAACGGCAGAGAAAGACAGACTTACAGTTGGAAGCAAAATCATTCAACCCCCTGTATAATAGGTTTATTGGCAAAATCTACCATCGGCTGTTTGCAAAAACCAAATCACACAAGAACAGTTGAAATAGCTCAATGCGAAATATTTCTTTGTTTATCAAAAGTCACCATGAAACACCCTACCTACGGTGAAACATGGCGGTGGCTCTGTGATGCTCTGGGGCTGCTTTGTTTCCTCGGGCACTGGAAACCTGCAGCGTGTAGAGGGTAAGATGGATTCCATCAAGTATCAGGAAATCCTAGAAGAAAATGTCTTGCCATCTATGAGGAAGCTGAAGCTTGGTCATCATTAGACGTTCCAAAAGGAAAACGATCCCAAACATAACTCAAAGTCCTTGGTTTCACAAAAAGTTCTGGAACAATCTAGAGTGGCTTGAATCATATAGAAAATCTCTGGTGGGATTTGAAGAAGGCGGTTGCAGCCTGTAAACCCAGGAATATTACAGAATATAACACTGGAGACCTTTGCCCATGAGGAATGGGCTAAGATTCCCGAGGAACGCTGCCAGAAGCTGTTGTCTGGCTATGCATCACTTGTGCAGCAGATCACAGCAGCAAAAGGGTCTTGATAAAGATGCTTGTCACTGAGGGTTGAATCATTCAGAGAGTGCAGTAACCAGCAGAGGTAGCACTTTGTTTTATATTTGTGAGAAACACATCAAAGTGGCTGTTGTAGAATCTCAAGTTTCTTATGTCAACTTTCTGTGAAAAAAAATACCCCAAGCCAAAACTTAGATTATCCTGATGACATCACTATGACATCATTAGGTTTTTTGTTCTATGACTTGAGCTTGCTTTTCCAGCACTACTCAAGACATTAAATAAGCTTTTTTTTAGGCTGGGTTGTACACCCAAGTTTACTGAATTTGATTTTTAAAATCTGGGGATTTCCCCTTTTAGCCCTAGATTTGTAGGCTACTGTAGAAAAGAGCAACAGGAAACAATGAAAAATGTGAGGAAAAGAGATGTAATGATAAAGGAAAAGAGTAATGGGAGGGAGATGGAGTGCATTAATTCCAGCAGGATCTGGGGGAAAAAAACCCAAAAGGGACCAAAGGGAGGGGCACTGACAAGTAAAGATAAGCAGAGAGGGGACAAGGAAAGGGGAGGCAAAGAAAGAGGTGGAGAATTGCTAGTGACAGCGAGGTGAAAAAGGACAGGAGTGGAGAAACAGAAGAAAGAAAGATGGTGCTGTGCTGGAGGAGAGGAAGCAAACTGTGTGGATAGAGTGACACAGAGAGAGGGGAAGCAGAAAAGCCCAAAAGTCAGAAGTAAAAGTATGACATTAATTGTGACAGGTGAGGAGAAGTAGTGAGTGTGCATGTGTGTGGAGGTGCAAAATCGTACATAGGTCTAAGTCCTTGACTGTGTGTGTTGTAAATTGGTGCTGACACGGCTAGCAGGTTGTGACATTAATTAGCAAGACTCAGTGATGGTTGAAACCTAATCTCCCAGGGAAAGGAGACACACTTCAAAACAGACACACACACACATGGTTTCTGTGCTGACCTCACTTCCTGTGACTGGGGATGAGGGGTAGACACAGGTAGGGTTACTGTCTTAATGTGGACAAGATGTCTGTTTTTGTGTGTCTGCAGTTGTTTCTGACTCTATAGTTAAAAAAGAAAAACAACCTCTACTTAACTAACATCAATTAGACACGATAAAATATTTGAAAAAAATAAGAACTTTAAAAATTACAGGGATTCATTAACATTCTCCCCTCTCGATTAAAACTAAACCCTGATTTGTTAGAAGAAATAAACATATCGTTTTACTGTCAATTACAGGAGGGTATTATTTGCACACATGGATCGTGTGTTTCTCACGATCAATTCTCAAAATCTTGCCCTACAGTATATGAATACTAGTCAGTGTCACAACACAGGCAGGACCTGTAAAATTATTTGTCCTCTCTCTTTGTTTTATACATTCCTATCGCTACCCTCTCTGCAACTGAAGTACAGTCCATTTACCATTTACCAAGAAAGCTTATAAATAGGAATAACTTGTGGGTGGAAAGGGCCCTTTGGAGTGAATGCTCAGTCTTGGCTGAGGTTTATGTTTTCTTTTCAGAACAAAGCTAGTATAAAACAGAATACGGATATTTATTTCTCTGATTCACTGCTTTATCCTTTCACTGCTTCTCTTTCAAGCACACTTGCAAAGTAGGCGCCAAAGCAGAACTGAACTGGTTTTAATATATGAGAATTAGACTCAACTCAGCTCACACTATCATGATTTCATGTCTCAGTTCGGTTAGACAATATTAAATTTAAGACCAGGATTAAGCCTCTCATCTCAAAATTGCACAAAGTGATGTATCCAGCATAGGGACTCAGAAAGTGCAGAAATTGAGCTAAGCCAAACTTAACAGGCACACAAACACACATGCTTTGTCCTCAGCTGAATTACAGTGAACAGTAGTGGATGACAATGAATGTGTATAACCCTTGGCCTGCAGGGATCACATGTCACAGACTTACATAAACATGCATGACAAGAGCGTATGCTTGTGACAGCCCATTCGGTAAAGCAGGTCAGAGGGCAACGGAGACACAAAGAGACGTAGGGACAGAGAGAGAACCACAGAGAGAAAGAGGCTGCCTTTCATTCAGAAGTCTGAGAACTTTCAGGATGCAGACGTACATAAGCAGTTAGCGTTGTTTACAAAACCCAGCAGCAGAACCAATGCGAACCATACGCCGTGCAGAGACACCAGGGTGAGTGAGTTGGAGTGTGTCTGTGAGAGGGGGCTGTGCCAAAGCAGCAGGTCTTAATGCAGCAAAAGCAAAACAGAACTGTTGTTTTTTTGAAACATGCATACCCCTCCAAGAGCAGAATCCAGTTTCCTCCAGGTTTCCTCCTGCGTCTCTCATAAGCACGTCTGGTTTAGGTTGTCATCTGTTCAGCCTTCCTGTGGGTCCAAAACCACTGCCACGTTTTACAGAATCTGCCGCCACTGCACCAGAGATAAAGCTGCTTTGAGTTGCCTTCCATCAGCACATACCCAGAAAATAATCAGACAGGGAACAGCAGTGATGCACAGACCCAGGGTGTCTAAGATCAAATAAATATCATATGTGATATAATGATATTATGTGATATTATATTACATTAACCCACACATGCATGCATTTTGAATACGACTGGAGCAGGTGTTAATTAGAGACAACATTAACATACAGCAAATAATGTAAATGCATGTGCATATAGGCTTAATGAAAGGTTATGATTATAATAACAAGCATACTTTTCTCATTTAAATTGCCTTGATTACAGTTCTTCCTGTGTGACGCTGGAGGACTTTGGGCGGGAGGCGGGTTACACCCTGGACAAGTCGCCAGTTCATTGAGGAGTAATACGTTCAAAATTAATGAGTAAGTAAGTTTAGGGAGTCATGACTAACTGAATGGCTTGGCAATATCATCTCTACTTAACAGTGTTTCCACTGATAAAGCACAGAAATGAGCCACATCCCTGTTCCTTTCCATGGATGAGGCCAACCCTGACTGTTATTTATCTCTGACCTTATGCAATTAGAGCCTGAGGGTTTATTCTTAACTTTGAAAATAGCAGCTTTAGAAAAAACGTCTCATTACAAGGTCCAGCTATTAACCATCTCCGATAACACGTTACAAATCAACCTCATCATCAGGGATTGAGGATGTCTCGGTTTAGGGTTTAGTTTAAAAAGTTCCTGTTTTATTTTGTAATTTTCTTTCCTCATGTGTCATGCCGTCATTTCCTGTCTTTGTTTATTTTCCCACCTTTTTTGCACCAGTTGGTTTCACCTGTCCCTGACGAGTCTTCTGTGTATTTCGTTTACGTCCTTTCCTTCTTTCATTTGTCAGTATGTCTGAGTTTTCTGTGTCTGTTCCACCAGTGTCTCTTCACATGTTCCTGCCCTGCACCTAATGCAGTTTTGCCTTCTGGATTTGTTTTTGTTGTTTTGGTGGAGCCTTCTCATTGGGATTGGAGTGAGCCTGATTTACCTGGACGTCCAGCTGCTTTTAGTCATTTATTGTGCCTCCCTCTGTTGACCCGTGAGAAAATTAATTTTCATGTTCATTTTACTTTCTTTGGAATCTCAGGTCCAAATGTTGAGTTGCCACCATGCATGCTAGCTGAGGACGCTGCTGCAGTGGAGGCGAGAAACATTTTTGATAGCACTTGGAGAAGTCTCCTGAAATCTTAAAAATTGACAGTGAAAATCCTGGATTCTGATGGTGCAGATAGTGTTTTGAGCCATTTTCTCATGTATATTTTCTTAAAAAAAAAAAGTGCGAAAGAGATAGGTCTGCGCACTGAAATCATTTTTAAACTCTCTTAAGTCCAAAGCAACGTTTGATCTGATAGATCTTCCGTCAGGCATGTGAGTGAGAGCAAGCATCTCCTCAGAAAGGCAGCAATCAACTCAATCAATGTCACCTATTACTAAGCAGGCAGATTCAAACCACAATTTATCATATAAAGTAGGTCAACCAAAATATCAATACAATAGGAAAACACACAGTTAGGTCCTGGGTCATCATGACATGTGACATACCTTTCTGTAAGTAGTAGTGACGTCACACACCACAAACCACTTTACGGCACTTCACTTACTTAATAAAAAGTAAAAGACTGAGGTACTGCCAGATAATAAATGCTCACATGGATCATTTGGAAGGCGATGAGAAACCTAGTTTGTTGTGCTCTCAAATCCAGCCGCTTTATGCCGGGAATGTGCTCTTCTGGCTGTGTGACGGGTGTCAATTCGTCAGCCCTCCATTTGTTATCCCCCTTTGACTCTGTGAACTCGGCTCATCTGATCAGCATCATGGCCGTTACGAGACATACAGTACATATTGTCATGGTGCCTCCCTGCTACGGCTCTCTTTCCCTCTCTCTCTCTCTCTCTCTCTCTCTCTCTCTCTCTCTCTCTCTCTCTCTCTCTCTCTCTCTCTCTCTGCCTCACTCTCTACTCTTGTGCTTCTGTGGGAGTCATTACACCTGGCAGTTGCAGCTGACCTCTGACACACCTGATCTGCATCCTACAATCAAGCCTCCTCAGTACTTGACCGTGGTTTCATCCTCCACTTGTCGCCAGATTGCACAGCCATAACCATAATCATAGGATTAAGGCCTCTTTGTAGTCCTAGAGGTATCCTCCTAGTGTGTTATCCTGTTCTAACCCAAGTTCTCCGGTGGATCTCAAGCCAGCCTGCCTGCCTACTCTGCTCAGCTCCTCGGAAAACATTCAGGATCAAGTTCTACGATAACTCTTCCATAGCTTTCTCAGACGCACCACCACCAGCCCTCCTCTTCCAAGATACTACTTCAATTAACTGTTTACACATTCATCTTTGTCTGAGTTTCACTTCTCCTCTGAATCAGGAATCCTAACACCTACTTGCTTCAGTAATTCACTTAAGCAGAAGTATCTTTTGTTGTTGTTGCTTTCTGGGAATGTGAAACTCAATCCAGTTCCATCCTTAACACATGCCGATTTTTAAATCTTGGTCGCATCCATTTGAATGTACGTAGTCTGTCCATTAAAATGAAAATGATACAATGATAGGTACATTCAACTCATGCTAATGTAATTGTTCTGTCTGAGACTTGGCTATGCAAATCTATTCTGAATAAGTATATTATCACTGATGGCTAGTATATATGTAGGACTGACCAACACAAAGGGGGCAGGGGTGTTGTGATCTTTATCAAAATAAGTTCCAAGTGAAAGTGCTTCAATAAATCAGTGAGTAAGCATTTCAAATGACTAGAACTAGATCCTGATCACTGTTGGTTGCTACAGGGCACCTTCAGCTGTCAGTGATGCTCTTTGTTCTTTAATACATCTTCTATCAGCATTAAATTCCAATGAAATAGTCATTATGGGAGATTTAAACTGGCTACAATGTGTATCGGATGATTTTACAACTTACTGCAAATCGCTAAATCTTTTTCAGATTGTTGATAGTCCCAGTAGACCTAATCTGAAATGTTCTGAAAAATCATCTCTTATTGGTCTAATCCTAACAAATGTTCCTCATAAATATACAGCTGCTTCTGTGTTTCTTGCATCTGTGACCACTGTGTTGTTGTCACAGTTAGGAATACAAAAATGCCAAAAAAACCAAGCCACGCATCATTATTAAGCCTGTCATGGAGCATTTTACAGAACAAGGATTTTTTTTTTCATGACCTCTTTTACTCTGACTGGGAGAAAATGTATCTCAGTGCTGATGTAGAAAAAGCCTGGATATCCTTCTATGATGGTTTTAATAAAATTGTTGCATGCTCCCCTAAAAAAACAGAGTTAAAGGCTGAAACAATGCATGGTTCACTACAGATTTATCCAGCTTACATGAGCGCAGTGTTGTATGGGCAACTGGGAAAACACACCTTAATTCAGACTGGCTGCTTTTCAGGCGACTGCATAATGCAGCACAGTTGCAATCATCAGAAAAGCCAAAGCTGAATACTTCCTCACCGAAACATCAAACAATGTCAACAATCCCATGAAAATTTGGAAGACTGTTAAATCCTTAGCTGGAAACACAGCCGGCATAGAGCTTCCTCCATGCATTGTCAAGGACTCAAAAAAATCTGATTAGGCTTAAATGCTTGGTTGTTTCAATGAACATCTTATTAACTCTGGTTCCTTGTTCAAGTCTCTCATCAGTGCTCCTGACATTTCACCTGCTGTTTGTCTCAACAAATGTTAGGGTTAGTCAATCCTTAAAATTTTATCTGGTAACAATAAATAAATAAATGACTCCAATAAATCAGGAGGTACTGATCATTTTGGGGCTTTATTTTTTTAATGCCACCACCTGATTTTAATCTCTCTCTGGACACTAACAAAATGCCTCTGCTGTGGAAATCTGTCTTCAGGGGGTGACCTGACAGACTTAACCAACAATAGGACCATCTCCAAATTGTCTGTCCTGGTTAAAATTCTTGAGTCCCTTGTGACTGAACAACTAAAAGTTTATAGTCCCACAGCAGCCTTCAAAGTAATAAATGATTTTATATATTTTTAGACAACAGGCCACATTGTGTAGCCATTTTTATTGACTTTTCCAAAGCTTTTGTGACCATGGATCGGGCAATAATGAATCAAAGACTTGTCAGTATAGGACTGTCCTAACAAAGTGACTGTTGGTTGAATCTACCACCTGTATGTCTGTGTTGGACTATGGCGATGTCTTATATATGCAGGTATCTTCACAATACTTCTATACAATAGTTGCAAAATTACCTAAACCTGTCGTGGTTTGAGTTTTGAAGGTTCTGTGTTTTCTGTTTCCTGTTTTATTTTGATAAGGTATGTACGCCATGTTGGATTTTTTCGTCTTTTCTTGTGATCCATTTTGACCTTTTGTTTTGCCCTGTCTGGGTTTTAGTCTTCTGTTTTCTGTTCTGGTTTGTTCGCTCTCCCTCTCCGTCTTTCCCCTCCAGGGTGTGATTGTCTTATTGTCTCCACCTGTGGCTGATTGTCTCCTCCTCCCTGTGCCACCTGTTCCCAATCCTGTCTCATCTCTCTGTGGGTTTTACCCTCTTTAGTTGCCAGTTCGTTGATGTTTTCACATGTTTCAGCCATTTTTCCAGTGTTCCTTGTGTTCCCTATGCATTCGGTAAGTTTTCTCGGTTTTTTTGACTCCTGCCTGACTTTTGGATTTCCCCTCTACTTTTTGATTTGGATCTGTTATTTTTTGACTATTTGGGTTTCCTGTGTACTTCATTGCCTGCTGTATATTTGGACTCTGAGCCTGCCTTACCCTTTTGATTCTGTTGCCTGTTTTGTGGATATTGAAAATAAATCTCTGTTCTGTCCTCCCTGTGTCTCTGGCCTGTGTCTGCACTTGGGTTCTCACACAATTCTGACTGAACCCTGACAAAATCTCAGAGTATCAACAGATGTATTTGAAGTCATCTTAAATGACATTGATGCAGGCACATCTGGCTGTGTTTTGACTAAAATAATCTTGGTTAATCCTTGTGATGAATATTGATTCTTATTTTTGGTATTTTATGTTTTTTTTTGTTATTTATTCTCATTGCTTTGTATATCTGCTCCCTCTTTTGCCAGGATGCTATTGTGAAAGAGAATTTAAATCTCAATGAGACTTTTTGTCCTGGTTAAATAAAGGTTAAATTAGATAATTTATTAAAGTTATGAGGATTTGGTTAAATTATGGGGGGGTTCGTTTTCATAGGATGTTTTTTGGCATGAAGTGATAGGTTAAAAAAAAAAATCTGCACATATCAGCGCCGCCTTACAAAATCTCATACTCAAACATAACCAAGTCTGCTTTTTATTTTCCACACATCTTATTTTCAAACACAAAAAAAATCATCATCTCAAATGTAACACAAGTCTCATAAAGAATTTCAAGGGTGAAACTCAAACTCTGTAGCAGATCACAACAGCAGAATCACATTTGATAGATGCTGCCTCTGGTCCAATGGCAGAAAATCAGCTTTGCTCAGGCTGCAGCTTTGACTTTGTCGATTTCACGCTTCTCTTTTCTGGGAAAAGGACAGCGGGACTTAATTCAAAAGTGTTTGGGAATGGCCTACATTGGGTGTAGCCACTGGTTCAAATGCAGGCCTGAATTAAGATCGATTTCAAACTGTATGTCTGTTTGGAAAGTCTGTATAGTTCTTTCTGTGCCTGGCAGTTCATTTCTGAGGTACTTGCCACATCTTGTTTGTTCTCTCCATCCCACTCCCATACTTCTGAAACCTTGCTCTGTACCCTCTTGGCCCCGCTTACTCAAATTCCTCCAACCTTCACTACTTTCACTGTCTCATTCTTCCCCACTCTACTATGTCTTTACCTTTTTTTTCCTCTCTTCTCCTCTTTCACTGCCTCTCAGCCGCATCTATTTCTTACCTACTATCAGTTTCAGCTCTCACTCTGTTTCCTGTCATACCTTCCGTCCTCCGTCGCAATTTATTCCCAACGGATTGGGCCTATGGAAGTGCAGTGTGTGTGTGTGTGTGTGTGTGTGTGTGTGTGTGTTGTCTCAGCCTTTAATTCATGCAGAATGAGCTGAAACATGCATACGAGGCAGTTGCAACCTAATTAGATAATAGGTGTGTTTGTCTACATACACATAGAGTGTATTGTTCATGTTTATGTGTATATGTGGTATTGGCTTACTCCCTCAGCTGACTGCAGCAGTGTAGCAGTATTTCAGCATAACGACTACATATGGAAGGTGAGAGAGAGACATCTTACTCCCCTGTCTGACACTTCAGCCTAGAGGCAGGATAGAGTGAAACTGACAGACATGGTGAAACACAGACACACACACACGAACACTCTCATCCTAACTAGACCCACGAGACAGAAAGTGGGAGAGATGAAGTTACGAACGGTGAAATGAATCTAACCAGAGTGAAAGGAGGAAATGGAGACAAATATTTTAGTTGCAAGCGCAGACAGACAGATATTATGTTATCATGATGACATACGGTGCGAGCCATCGAGCAATTCAGTGTAATTCACTAAAGGGGCCCCTGATGCAGCTGATGTTCACCCCAATGAAAGAAAAGGTGTCAAGACATATCTGCATGCTGTTTTATGCTTGCTTTTTTTTTCTTTTTTCTTTTTCTTTTTTTTTTTTTCTTTTTTTTTTTTTTTACAATTTATGCATGTTTTAGTCCTTCTTCATAAAATTAAGGGTCACAGGAAAAATAATATTGTAATCCCTTTGAGGAGAGCACTTTCTAAATTGCACCAGTAATAAAACAATTTCTGCTGGAAACCAACAAATTAACAGCTGTCATCATATGTAAAGCAGCCTAAGGTTGACTATTTATTTAATTACAAATTAAATTTTTGTTACATCTTAGTCATTCAAGACAAATTAAACATTTTATGTTTGTCTGTCAGCCGATTTGATTTGTCAGGGTGGTAATCTCTATTCTCTCTTTACTTCTGGCCTGTATTTTCCGGTTTTAGCATTTCTTGTTATCACACAGACACAACCACAATGTAATTAATATTCAATTCAGTTCAACACATTTATTTATTTGCAGGAGTTAATTTGCAGGATGTGGTTGGATCATGCTTCTTCAAGCGTGGAGTGGACTACAAGCTATACTCCACTATTAAGGGTTTATTCATATTTGCCCTTCATATGTCCTCCTTAGTGACATGACAAAGCTTTTGCCGCATAATCATCAGCGTCGCTCTGACCTATTGTTCTTCTTTCTGTACTTTTCCTATTCCTTCTATTTTTGCCCTCACCTTCAGTCATGTCTTCTGCTTGTCCCAGTATCCAACCGCTTTTCCAATCTGTCCGATCCTCTGTCCCAGCTCTGCTCTGCCAGCTGGCCATGGACAGCGCCTCCCTGAGGGGTGAGCAGGTGTAGCGACACACACTCCACTGAGCACTCAGCTACCTGTGGCATGGGGCAGGCATGCACCCAACAATTAGCAAATGCACAAACACACAATTATAAGGAGGCAAACAAGCACACACAGGTTTCTATTTGGACAGTGTTTTGTCAATAATTAGACAAAACACTAAACCAATAAAACACTGCAGTTGTAAGCTCCCTGTCATAAAATTGTGCAAGGATACAAGTACCTTGCACAAGAACACACTGCTTGTTTGACACACACTGATGAACACATGTAATCACAAACACAGGTAGAAATGACAAGTCGTCTTCCACTACTCCGCCCACTGTCCAAATGTAGGTCTTGTTATGAAGCTTCATTTGCTGCTTCTGATGCAAACAATGCCAAACGCCTCGAGTGATTTAAATGATTGCGACCAAAATTCTAATAACATGTTGATACTTGCTCCGGCTGCCTTCACGTACTAACAATCAGCTCTATCGCAGTCCATCATGAACTCCATCGCTCCTCCTGCTGTGAGGGAAGATCATTGTGTGATTCATTTACATTCAATCATTTGAGGAACAGTGCATAAGAATTGGGGAGCTTTGCAGAATCAATGTGTCTCTGTTTACACCGCTCTGTCTGGGTGGTTTTGACACTGCCACTGGCTGCTTTCTATTTAAAATGGAGACAAAAAGTAATAAAAGAATGAAAGTTTGACCACCAACAAGTGATGTAAAAGCAGAGGGTGTAGCAGGAAGGGGGATTTCTTTTAGTTGTTTTATGAGGACAAGGATTTGTAGGACAGTAAACGCAGGCAAGAACATCCAGTTACTATACATCTCAATCTTTGAAGGAAAAGTCTTCTTTTTCCCATTTTTAAAAGAAAACTATTAAATTGTTTTGTTGATCCTTCCATTTCAGACATGGAAAAACATCGAAGGCTTGTGTGCATCCAGATAATTGATCTTGATCTTTCGCTAGAAGGAGAGAGATTGATTTGTTATGTCTTGGAGATGGTGTTTGATGTTCCTTTTTGTTTCCCCAAGAGTGGTGAGAAACGCTTATTTTGTCTCACCTGCCTCTTTTGCTCAAAAGGACACTGACCCCTAACAAATCCAGTCAGGAACCTTTGACCCTCATGACCAGGGGAACCATTGATCATTATAACACAGGGATTAGCAATGCACCATGGGATTTGAAGTCCCTAAGCAAAGATATTTCTTGATTCACTTTCCTGTGGGGTTGCAGGCTTAATATCTGGCCACATGGATCTTAAAGGGACAGCTAATGTACAACAAATTAGTGTGATTTAGCGATAGCTATTGCTTTTGAAGCCTTCGCTAATTACGTTTGCTGTGTTAAAATTAATGATACGATAAGAGGAATCCACTGTTTGGGAATAAATGTTATCTTAATTGCTGGTTAGGATCTCCTTTGGGTTTCATTTTGATGTGGATCACTGAAGTCTGCTGCTTTTTTGTGGATGTATAATGAGATCTACGCAGTTAGCTGAAGCAGGGTTTGTTTTTGTGAAGGCGGTAATGTGATCGGAGTGGTAAAGGCAGGCGAGGCTTATGGGTCTTTTCAATCCAAAGTTAGTATGTGCTGTCATGAGGGAGGGGGTCATTGAAATGGATGTGATGTGAATCCACTCTAAGTCTCTGGGGGGCTGAAAGAGGGAAGAATTAGATTAGTGGGAGAATGCAATCAGTGTGACTACATTACTGAGTATGATGAGACAGGAAGAGAGGGGAGATGTGAGTGACAAGACGCTGGATGGCAAAAACTTTTCAAGACTGCGCTGAGAATGCCTAAAAGGGGGAGGGAAGGGGAGGGGAGTAATCCATAGCCACAAATGAGAAATATCTCAAAATCAAAGCCAGGAAATCGATTAAAAGGTTCTTAAAATATACACATATCATCCCCTCTCCCTCTGCCTTTACTGTTCCCTTATTATATAAAAAATTAAATTACTCAAATACCCAAGCAGCAAAAAATCATGGTCAATGATCGGTGACTTTGAGGAGAAAGAAAGGGCTTTTACAGCGAATCAGAGGAAGAGAGAGGTGGTGGTGCTGTTGGAGGGGGGTGGGAGGGGTGTCTTACTCAAGTTTCAACATTTTGTCCTGCTGGTTAAATAAAGGAATAAAGTTGGAGTAAGAGGAGGGGGTGGTTGTGAGGGGGAAGGATATTGCTGAATCTGCGAGTGGTTTCTTTTTACACTATTTACCCTGACTACAAACCCAATTAGCTCAAATCAGATTCAGTGTTTACACTAGCATCAGGAGATGATTAAGTGAAACGTACCATTCCAGTTTCAAGTTCCCCCTTGTCGTCTTTGGATTGCGGGTCTCATACACGTACAAACACAGTCATGTAATAACATCCCAACGAGAATCCCCCCCCCCCCCCCCCCCAAAAAAAACCCCTCTCTTTATAAAATGACCCTGTAGAGTTTGAGAAAATGGGAAGATATAAGTTTTTGTTGTAAGAAAACACTGGGATATTGGTTCATAAAACCATATAGAACATCCTTCCCTGTGGTATTGAAACTATTTGTCCAACTGAAAATCTGGTATTGTTCCACAGGAAGTGACAGATCAGATTGTCTCAGCAAAACGTGTTTACCTTTTATCACAGAAACTTGGATTCACCACTGTTTTGGCTTTGGTTTTCTTCTGAGTCATCATTGGTAAGTCTACTGTCATCATTTAGTTATCACTATGTAGATGCTGTATATAGCTTCTTTTTTAGAACGTATCTATGATAGACAGCACACTGTTTAGACTTTCACCTCTCTCATCATTTGCACAGTTTCCGTCGAGCAGGTTTTGTTTTCGTTTTGTGTCTGTTCCCTTTTTTTGTTGGCTGGTTTGTTTGTTATGAGGATTACACAAAAGCTATTGGATGGATTTTCACGAAGCTTTGTGGAGGGGGTGGAGCATGGATCAGACATGACGCCATTAAATGTTGGTGCAGATCCAGATAGAGGGTGAGATCCAAGGTTTCTTTATAACTCTTCTAAAGATTTGTAAAAGATTTTCCCAAATTTATGGGGAATAATCTATTAACTGTGAACAAAATGTCATTTTTGTCATTTTATCCTGCAGGATCAAGCTCTAGTGAAAGTTCAGTGTGGAGGACTATCCCCATAGTTTATCCCCTCTTTCCCCTCAGTTTTAATTTCTTGCTGTCATTGTCTGAGACTGTCACTGGATTTCAGCTGTTCACATCAGCTGGTCACATCCATCCAATAGTACAGTGACACACTTCTTTTTAAACATGATTCTCTCTGTCCCTCAAGTTTATTCATGCTGCTGTTACACATCCTGTGCACCTCCCCATCACCTTCACACATTCACCAATTTCATAATTTCATCAACCTCAGCAGAGTCATCAGCCACCACCACCACCAGTGTTTGGACTCCAGTGGGGGGATTTATCTTGCTGCTGCTCAGGACAGATGGCCTTCGATCACAATCTCCCTGAAGAGTCTAAACGCCAAACACTGTCTGACTGACTAATTATTATGGCATATCATCTGCTGCAATAAACAATTATCTTTAATTCATGCTGTCCCTCCTGATTGACACCTGTTTGTAGGGGATGACCTTTATTTAGTCACTGTTTAGTAAGGGGTCCATACTAGTTACAAATGCTTTAATAATACTCTGTGCCACCTGCCTAAACACAAAAGCCACAGTGAACATAGTGGAGCACTTAGCAACTAAAGAGCCTGATATGTACGTCGGAAGGCAGTGGATAACAAAACAAAGCAAAAAGAAGTGAAAAGGTGGATAATATGAATGTGTCGTGTCTGCAGCTTATTTTTGCTGCACCCTAGTGGCCACAAACATCAGTGAATGCAGGTTCAAGACCATGCTTTTTAGTGCACAAGATCAAAAGTATCAAAAATATCCTTCATCTTAATCTGCAGGTTAGTTTCTTTGCTAGAAAGATGGAGATTTTTCTTTCATTACATGTAGAAAAAAAGTTGTTTATGTACTATTTAACTCTCCCAGCTCAAAATCCACCTCACTCGTTTAATCCCGACATCGACCCTTTCCACCCCCAACTTCCCAGTTCTCAATGCCCACACATGTCCAACCACTCACTACAACCCCCACACTGATGCTGCCCAGGCCAGAAAACAAGGATCTAAACACAGATTGTTTGGTGTCTGAGCCTTTTTCCGCTTGTGTCGTTAATTTTCCACGGGATCAGGTTTCGCTGTTTTTTCCTCTCCTGGAAAAAAGAAATCATAACAAATATCCGGCGCACGAATGAAGCTACAAGTATAGGTACATGTGCAAAATATGCTAACAAATGCAAGCACAATTTCGATTGATGTTCATATATTTCAGGTTGAACAAATACCATTTGGCTTTAATGATCCATTTAGAAAATTCAGGAATACATTTTCCATTGCAGCTTTCTATCCTGTGAACTTATCCTAGCAACAGCCTCCAATCAAAAATGTTCCAATAATGCCCACTCACTGGATACAAACACATACGATATTCTCAGCTAATTCGTCCTCATATCACTTTAAATGACGCCATGTGGGAGAATACTGACAGCTTCCTCTTGTTTTGTTTTTTTACAAGGATAAGAGGGTCTATGTATGTATGTGTGTGTGCATGTGTGTTTGTATTTGCAACATGTATGTGTGTGTGTACACATGAGAGGGTGGATGTTGAGTGCATGAACTATGAGAACTGCTTTACAATACCACAAGCATATACAAGATGAAAAAAATGGTGTAAACCCAACAAAGCTGTCATTGTTTAACCCAAGTCAACCCCTTCCCTCGTCTTCACACACACACAGGCCTTTCCTGGGACCTTAGATCAGATGAGATAACCAAATGTGATAATATCTGCTCACGTTATTTATCTCTCCCTGTTTGTGTTTTTCTTCTGGCAGAGCTGCTGCAGCGGTCCTTCCCATGACCAAATCCTACACCAGCTGGGTTCCTCACTTGATGTTAAAATAGGGAGGAACATCTTGGACAGACTGGTGAAATAAACACAGGTGGTAGTGCACTTGCATTTCAGCTCCAGTCTTGTGTAAATATGAGATAGGTTGGTGTCTGGAGAAAGAAGAAAAACATTCAGAACAAAGACATCTTGTTCGATTCTAGTTCTAAGAGGTGCTGGATTAAGGTTACAAATGATATTTAAAGAAGAGAGGTGTCCTCAAAGCTCTATTTACTGTGTGGGTCAGTTTTCCAGTTATTCTGGTATCTCCAGTCGGTTGTGTTCTCGTCTTCCTTTTTTTGACCCAAATGTCTTTGCGGCGCCTGGATTGTGAGAATTATTAGGATTTTAAGAGCTGTAAAAGGCTGCTCTGATAAATTTAGTGTAATACTGTATGACTTTATTGAGCTTGTTAAAGGTTTTACCACCTCTTTTTACATTTTATATCACTTAGTTACTTTATTTTGCCACTCTCTTATCAGGGAGAGTTTCAGTGAGGGGTGCACTCAGTTAACCAAGACCAGAGTCTTGCCTGAGCCAACCCCAAATTCAATTTTATTGGTCAATTTTGGTCATGTCTCTGCTGCATCATATTTAATATACGAATGGATTTCCTTCGCAAGGTATGATCTCTGAGCATGTTCCTGGTCATACACATCACAGAATGCATGATTGTGGGTACTCATTACATGGCAATATAATACAATAATACTACTTTTTTTAGATTGATTTATTATTTTCAAAGTTTAAGACACTCTTTTGTGTCTTTCAGCTCTTTGTGTTGCTGTTGCATTCTGAACCTTTACTGTTTGGGTTCGCTCTCATTTCTATAAGCATCACGGTATTTTGCACCTTGCATTAAAGGGAAATTTAAAAAAATAGATGAAAAATTATTATAGTCAGGCATAAAATGCTCTTAGTAATGACAAAAATCTGTCTTTTTATCTCAAAATTGTGACCTAGTCCAAATTGTGACTTAGTATTAGCTTTTCATCCTTTCATTCTTTGTTAGCATAATTTGGTTTAGATAATTAAATTCTCGTAATTCTTACAGCTCTGATTCACTGCACTACAACCCAGCACCCACCACCAAACAGCAGACAAAGTTAGCTGCTAGCTGGTGAACACAGCCTTCACAGCTTCCCTCCCAAGTTAAAAATAGAACTTAATGGAGAATGAATGTTGGACCTCTAGTGGAAAGAGACAGACACTCTAAATAAATGCTTATGTTGATTCATGTTTTCTTGATGTGTAAATATGCAACTGCTAACTGCTAATTTGCCATATGAGCTTTGTCACGTGATAATATGTAGCCTTTCCAGAAAATCTGTAATTTATGTTCCACTTCATATTCAATTTATTGAACAAAAACTAAAAACTAATGGAAGAGAATTTCCATTGCTCTAATTTTCCTTCCTCTCCTTTGTCTTGCTCTGCCCTTCATCCCTGCACCTCTCACTCTACACCTCTCTCCCAGGGAGAGTCATCTTACTGGGTCTCCAACCTTTCACCTCGAGTATTCTTCCCCTGACACAGGAGCAGCATTGGCGGTCTCATCGTCCTCCCACTCATCTCTGTTTCCCCTCTCAGCTTCCTCTGATCTCTCTCTCTCTCTGCTGCTCTGTCCTCTGGTTGTTAGCCACACACCTGCTCACAGACAGGGCTCCCAGGTGCAATGAGGAGAGTTCAAGTCTAAGACGAACTCCACATCCTAAATGTGTGCAAGATTACCATTTACCAAACGGCGAAAGGAAAGTGGTTGAGACAAACAGTGAAAATTAAGTGGAGGTTTAAATGCGGTGACGTATGCTATAAAATCAGATGCATATGTGAGTCAGCCCATGGGAGAGAAAATCCCCCACAGCAGCAAGCAAAATGTGAACATGTCAGCAAATGTATTTAACTTAATTATCATTCGCCGTGCTCGCTGGAACATGGCAACACACACACACACACACACACACACACACACACACACACACACTAAATATAACGTTTTTGATGTTCCTCTTCATGGACTGCTTTATTCTCTTCCCTCCATCCCTGCATCTGAAGAGAGAGCAGAAATGGAGAACCCTGACGGCTTCGGCTAATTGAACCAAAAAAAAAAAGAAGGGGGACATGCAAGCTGTGTATATGTGTGTGTGTGTGTGTGTAGGGAGACACACAGAGAGAGAAAGGGAGACACACAGGGACATAAATAGAGAGAGATACACTCCTGCTCGCGTTTATATCTCAATCCTGCCCATCTTTCTCACCACTTCTCTTCCACATCTGCCTCCTCTTTTTTTTCCTCCTCATCAACCTCTCCTCTTGTTCTCTGACCTCTATCTTGGTAGATCTGACTCCCAGAGATTCTCCCACTCCACCTCCTCTCTCCCCATCTTATCCATCTGCCTCTCACCTTTTCTTTCATGTGGGGATGCGGGGTTATCTGGGGCTCTCGTCTAAGGGGAGGAGATAGGGGCTGAGCGTGATGGAGAGCGGAAATAAGAGGCAGAATGTGAAAAAAAAGAGGAGGGAGAAGCAGCAGGGGGAGGGGCTGTGGAGAATATGAGGATTTTTTTTTCTTCTTCTCTGCAACACTAATATCTCTTTCAACTCATCCTCCACCTATGAAAAAAACGGGTGAATGAAAAGGCATGGCTGGATATTGAAAAAAGAAAATCCCTCTGTCCCCTCCGGATGAAAATAGAAGTCTAATTCCAGTCCAAAAATCCCATTGCTGCGGCTTATGCGACTGGCAAAGTGTGGCGGAAAACCAGCACGACTTCAGTCTGCATGCTGTACTGAAGATGTCTCTTTTCTGTGCATGCTTTTTTTGAGATGAAGAGCTTTGCCGTGTCTTTTAAGTGAACTCAGGAGGTGTATTCTCTGCAAATTCCCATGTGCTGGTAAGGCTGTCACATCCAACTTGGTAGAAGATGCACAAGAGGAGTATTTTTAACGGTGAAATTCCTCATGAACTGAATTGAAAGCACATTCTCCTGATTGAATAACAGATTCTTAGAAAGGTGGAGAGAGGGGAAATGCAGATATTACGGGTTTGTTTGTTTGCGGCAGGTCATTTATTGAGCTGTGTTTAAAGAGCACGAGGGCTCCTTGGAGGAGAAAGAGAGTTTTCTCTGCCAGCTTTCTCCTCTTTGGAGCCACCAGGTCAAGATCCTGCCAGCCAGCTCACCGTGTAGCCTGCCAACTCTATTTAAACAAACACAAACACACGCACACACACACACAAGTCCTGTTTTGTGTACGTCTGGAGAGTATTTGCTAATTAAGAATCACTTAGCTGTGTGCAGGCTGGTGCTGAGGACAAAGTGCTCGCTCGTTAATTAATTGATCAAAGGTTTACAGGCGTGTGATCAATACCAATACCTCTTCTTACCTGTGGTCTCCACATAGTAATTATCACGCACTTAATGCCGATAAGCTGCCTTATAATAATATATTCATTGATTGTTTGGGCTCAGGTTTGTATAGCATGCACACAGGTAAAACTATTTCCTCACTTTAACTTTTTCTAATTATTTTATTTAAAAAAAAAGCAATGTCAGCTTATCAGTCGGTCATATGTGACTGACAGCTGTGTCAGTATGTGCCTGTTTGTTGTGCTGTGTGAAATATCTGCACAGTGTAGCAAAACCAATATGGTGAAGATTGTAAACATTAAGCCTGCTCAACATCGGCATGTTAGGTTTGTCACTGTGAGCATGTTAGCATGCTGACTTTAGCCACTTTCAGACAGGAACTGCGCCACTGCGCTGTGACCCCTTTGGTTTGTTCAAACTGGACCAGCCCGACGCGTCACAACCTTGGTGTGTGTGTGTTCACAGAACACTACGGCTGTGTAGTTTCAGTTCAGCTGATCAATAAGCTCAGAAAATAAATTCTATAATGTTGTGATCTTGATTATAAAATATTTACTCCATCTGATTAAAACTCTTATTCCAGACATTTCTCATACGATTATTGTAATTAGGAAGTACTATATAATTAGGAACAGATGAAGTGATTCAATAAGAGTCATGCAAAATATACAAGGCAGCACAGAGAGAGAGAGAGAGAGAGAGAGAGAGAGAGAGAGCAGCTGGTCCAGGTGGAGGTGGAGATGGTGCTGATGTGGTTGTTACAGTAATACTGAAGGAAATGCAGGCAAACGTATATTTAAGTGTCTGCCTGTAGTGATTTTACAATTGTCACATGGAGAAAGCCACTGCTTTACACAGGAGGCCTTTCACAGTCAGCAAGCACACGCATATATGTGTATTACTGTAAATGTAAAGGTCTTACAGCAGCTACTCCTCTTCCCTAATAGCCTTTC
Source organism: Chaunax sp. Z400 (assembly GCA_037577475.1). NCBI lineage: Eukaryota > Metazoa > Chordata > Actinopteri > Lophiiformes > Chaunacidae > Chaunax > Chaunax sp. Z400. The sequence goes on along the minus strand of CM075192.1, from coordinate 21,155,436 downwards.
AGGATGTTCATCATGTTTCTCTCCTTCTCATATGATCCATGTGCAAACACTCACAGACTTTTTGATTGCACCAACAGGCGGTGCACAGTGTGCTTGAGTGTGTGCTTCTCGATCACTTGGCCGAGCTCAGGTGTGCCAGATCTGTCGGGAGGGGGGCACGCATGTCCCCTGCAGGATGCGTTGATTACTTTGCCCAGGCTGTGCCAGGAGTCCTGTCAGGTGCTCAGCGGACTGTACCAAGTGGGGGTGGGGGTGAATCTGTGTTAGCACAACATAAAGACCTGCTGTAAACAAAACGAGGGCATAAGCAGAGGGTCTATGGTTTTACACCATACACATGCACATGCTGCAAAAACACAGCTAACAGCTAAATAGCTCTAACAACGATCTCCTTTCATCTTTGTCTTTTTAAAAGCTTTTAAATAGTTTCATAGAAATTAAGTTACGGGCGAAGACAAAGTCATTGTCAAAGTTGTTCCTTCAAATCTATTTTCATCTTGTGTCTAAATATGCCAGTGATTGTTTTTTGCCAGGAAAAATCAGCCTAATACATTCGCTTTTTCATGTTTTTCTCAGAGGCACTGAACAGTGTTGAGTGTTTTGCATCAGCAGCTTCTCTGCTAATGAGCTGCTGTCCAACTGGCAGCCATACTGGGGAACAGTAAAGTTAGGGGATTACTCCATCTCTAACAAGTCTATAAACTATATTGACACTAGAACAAAATCTGTCTGGGTTGTACAACAGGCTGTTTATAGTTGATGACTTGAAAACTGACAGATAGTTACACTTCATTCGAATGTTTTTCATTTGCGCTACAGACAAGCCTTATTTTTTATCCCACAGCTTTTCTTTTACTGTTGCTTGCATATTTGACATATTTTCAGTTTTTCTTGTTTTGTTTCAGCATTTATTATTGTGGCATATAATCTATTCCATTTTTGTGGTCATTTGCTGGCAGTACTAGAGGCTGTTAGCACAAATTGACATATCACCAAACAGTTCACAATAAGTTGCCTGTTTAGCCACATTAGCAGTAATTTGGAGTATCGCCATGGCAAATGTCCGACATCCCTATAAAACCATAACACTAGAAAATCACAAAATGTCAGGAAGATGGTATTTTTACACTATACCAGCCTAGTAGCTTACTGTACTATAGATGTATACGGTGATACTAGAGAAGTATTCTTGTTAGAGTCCTTTATTGTAAATACTTTAGTAATCCATGCAAAAAGATTTAAAGTTTGAGGTGACAGAGACTAACTAAACATTTTCCAGTTTTCCAGAAAGCTCTCTTCCAACTCAGTCAATCCCTCTTTTGATTTCCAAAATATCATTTCACACATTTATCCACTTTTTCAAGCTGAGATGCATCAAACAAAGATCAGTGTCAGTGATCGGCCCCTCTGGTCACAAACTACAGGTCATAGTTTACAAGAACGTTCTTGCCCTTGTTTGTATATTTGTGTGCAATTGTATTTTTGTGAGTGTATTTCTCAGATATATAATTATAATATATTGTGTGGTACATATAAAGTTTTATTTAAAAGCTTGCTAAAGGAATTCCCGTACACTGCCTCGCTTGCTGAGTCGCATTTATTTGTGACGTTGCAGTACAAGGACTTCATCAAGAAGACGTTCTGAGACATCACAAATAAACGTGATTCTCCATGTTAGACATTGTGCAGGAATTCCTTTTACAAGTTCCTATCGACTCAATCTTCTCCTACGCACCTGTCTGAAAACAAATGTGCGAAGTATTCTTTCGTTACTTATTTAAAATCTTAAAAGTATCTACAGTACCTCCTAAATATCTTGATTAAACAGACCATGTCATAACGTTTTCCTCACCATCGTCTCATGTCATTTAGTGACTTTTCTCAACTAATCAGTATTGCTGTAAACAGAACTCCAATTCTAATGGAATAACCTGAGAGGGAGAAATGAGTTTTCCAAGTAGACATACACAGCAGAGAGAAACGGAGAGACAGTGACTGAACCGAATCAGAAAGAGTGAGATGGACAGTGAGTGTTTTCACAGACAGATCTGGACAGATACGTGGTGTGAGGGACAAAGACAGCCTTGAAAGAAAAGAGTGGTAGGAAGGGGGAGTAGGAGAGAGAAAGATAGTAATGCAAAGATGAATGGGGAGAACCGTGCGAGGGAAGGAGGGATCTTGCGGTACCTGTGATGGATGAGCTTTAGCTCAGGTGTGACGGTGCGACCAAATTAAATCACTGAGCAGACAGCAATGAACGAGAGGCAAGGTTATCACTTTAGCTCCCTCCCTCCCTCCCTTTGTCCCTTTGTCTACCACCCTCAGTCTGAGTCTCAGCGGCCTGTCCTCACTTTCCTATCATCAGCTCTCTGCTGCTCTGCTCTCAGTCTGGAGGGAAAAGTGGCCTTCATCTCTGAGTAATGTTAGACATGTTTCAATCATGCACTCTGGGCGCCTGTTGCATAACGACACTTACCTTTAGTCAGTCACTTGATTGGAACAGCTGTCCATGCTGTAAGTGATAATAAGAATACAATGTACACAGATCGTGAGCTCATAGTCCAAGTCAGAAAAATACATGATGAAAATACACTATATGGCAAAATGTATGTGGACATCCTTTTCCAAATATTTTTATGTGATTGGGATGGACTGGAACGCCAGCGAGTTCTCACACATGCACTTGAGACTCAATGGGATCGACGTCTAATGCTAAGGCGCATGTCATATTTTATCAGACAGGGATAATGCATTATTGGATTTTAATATAAGAATACGAAAAAACAATTATTTATTGTACGAAGGTTTTCTCATACATTGTTAAATCATTTCACAATTTGACTGGACACTGTGTTACTAAAGGTTTAAAGTTGTATTTTTTTTTAATGAGGATCCACCTTAAGGTTCTGTATAATTTAAGTGCATATAGTGGTGTATAGTCCCAAAATAATTAGCAATTTAATTAACACAAATTAGTGATTGGAGAGTAAATATAAAGCTTCTGGGGTCCCTCGAGTTTTATGGCCTGAGGGCGAAGTCTGTTTTTTTCCCACTTAGTAGTCCAGGTGTGTTCAAATATATCTCATTATAATGGGAGGTTCAATGACTAATAAGAACAATTCATCTGATGAGGCTGACTCTGTATGTTCGAAAACCTCCAGAACAAAAGCGTGAGTGGACCTTGAGTGGAGATTGTTTTAAGTTCTGCTTTCAAGATCAAAAATGAATACATAAGGTCAACTTTTAACACAACATCCCAAAACAACTTAAATCCTTAAAAATAAGGAAAGTCTCAAGATTTAAAGTTCAAACTTTAACTTTCAACTTTACCTGCAGATGAGGATCATGTAAAATAGTGCACATACTTTTTAAATTAAATGTATCGGGTTCCTTCATGAAATATGGGGACTTTAGTGGGGAGTTTCTACAGTATGGAAGTGCTGTTTTTCATTTCCATCATCATCATTCCATATCCATTAATTTCTCTCCATATGCTAAACATGTGCACCATTCATCACATGACGAAGTGATGTGAATACTGATGGGAAACGCTCTGTCTCTTCCTGCTATATACAAACCTGTTGACAGAGGAGGCTCACTTAATGGCGACTGTTTCTAACCTCTGACCTTTCCTCTTTGACCAACCCCGTGGCCAGACATAATGATCTGCTGCCACACTGTTGGTGTTGACATCGAGGTCCCCTTGTCACTGTGTTTCATAGACAATGACCGGCTTGTATGGGATGACAATGGAGAATTGTGTCAGTAATGAGGGGTTGTGACTTGAAACTTTAAAAAAGATGGATGCAGTAGATGCAGTGGAGGTGAAGGGACCAACAGTGGGCAAAGGAAAGGATACTGTTCAAAATGTTTTTGTGGGAGTGGGAACAAAAAGCTATTTATCTGAATCCAGTTAGAAGAAATGCACCAAATCCTCTTTTAGTTTTGAGACATTTGGAAAGTTTTAGCATTTTTCTTCACTGTCACATTGAAAATGTAACTCAAGTCCTTTCATTTGACAAAAATAGAACATAATGCAAAAATAAACTGGTTAAACTCAGGCTTAGACTGCAGGCATCCAAAACCAGATATCTTTCTCTTGCAACTGAAAAACAAGTTATGAATAAATTAGAGGTTATACTTCATATTTTTTGCAGTGTTTTTTTTTTATGTCATCCTAAGTCTATACTATATCTTACATTCCGAGCAAAACACATAACACACGTGCACAAACACACACACACGGATACATACATGCAAATACACACAAACACCAAGCTCATCATCAGCAGTCTCATTATGTTGTTGATTCTTCTCCTCCCTGCAGACAGTGCTATTTACCCAGTGTTTCCGAGAAGGGGGAGATGGGTAATGAGACTGATGTGTGCAGGGGTGCGTTCTGGGTAATTTGTTTGATACAAGACCTGATGGGAAGCGAAGGGATCAAAAGACTAAAACAGCGCTTCTTTTTTTTTTTCCCCCACCTTCACCTGCCCTCCATCTTTTCCCAGTCATCCTCTTGATGTAAAAATGTCAAGAAACAGAAGCTGTCTCTCCTTTGCTTTTTCTCCCTGTCTGGTTTCAGTTTGTGATTAAATCGTCACCTTGACTGTGTTGTGATGGTGCGTATTCTCACGGGTACATATACAGTCACAGTGAAATAGGAGCATGCCTTCCTCAGGGGCCTTTTGTCACCTATGACCTTCTACTCCCTCATTAGCTCATTCTGACCCTTGAACTCATGATGTGAAGCCCTGAGAGGGTCAAAGCTTCCTCAACAGGTGGACTTAGGCGTCCAAACAGGTGAGGCTTCCTTCAGACCGACCGTTACTCTTTCATGTCTACACTCAGGTCTGCAACATTATTTAGACCTCCATGTACACTTGGCCAGCATTTTTTTGCTGCATGCTAGCTTGACCTGTACACAAAATGTTAGGATGAGATGGGGAGGGTTATATCCATTTTAGTTTTGCTGGAGGGAGGGTAGCTTCAAAGAGTCAGGGAGGGTCTTTTTACTTTTTCTCATCCTAGATTTATATCTTTTCCCAGCTTTCCCTTAAGGGGTTTACACTGTGTTTACAAAGCTCATGTAGCAAAAGCAGCAGCTTCAGCTCCCCATTTGTGTCTACATGCAACACAAGTTGTTACACAGCCTGTATCAATTAAAATAGAAGTGTTCCTGTTCCGAAATACAGATAACTAAACTCTGCCGAAATGTCCCTATGTAAACATGTTTTTATAAAAAGTTACATCCAAAAGATAGGATTTAATGGATGACATCAAAATCAGCAGCCTGGCTCACTCATTTGGTAGCTTTAATAACAGTTTATGTAGCAGCCGTTTTATTCCGTCTGCCATAGATTTTTCATGCTCCTGTTTTGCACGCCCTCCACCTCCCCATCACCATCACCGCACAGTCTTCACGTTCATCATCATTCATCAGCTTCAGCAGGGTCATCAGCCACCACCACCAGTGTCTGGACTCCAATGGGGGGGATATATATCTTGCTGCTGCTCAGGACAGATGCCCTTCGGTCTCAAGAGTCTAAGCGCCATACTAATTATCACATATCATTTGATGTAATAAACATTCACTCTTACTTCAACCTAGTCTCTCCTGATTGAACTACAGTTATCTGTGAGCTTTAGTTACTTTTCACAGTAGGATTATACATGAAAATGGTAACACTTTACAATACTTGGAGAATACAATTTTCAAGATAAGGTCAGTGGTTCCTAACATTTTGGCATTTTCCTTAAAAAACAAGTGTGTATTTGTGCCTCCTTGATATGCTTCAGATGTCTCTCAGTTGGTAAGTTTCAGATGGTTTCATTAAAATTTAAACTATCTTTATAATATTTAGCAAAAGTCTAAGATTTGAATAAAGTACAAAAATTGAAAACAGATTTATGCATTTAAACTTTTGTCCTTGCTCCGTCAATAATCATCTCATAACCACATGATTGGATTACAGAGCGTTTTCTAATTGTAGCTGAACCTCATGTTATGATAATAAAACTATGCTGCATCTTTAAACAGAAATGAGCATTCTGCTTCTGATACAAATTAATACAGAGCAAATCAATTTCATAAAGTGCAGTCTGTGGTAGGGATTATGATATGTCTATTACTATATGAACCTTTCAAAGCAGCCAAAGGCAAATTGAGCTGAACAGCCCAAAAATGAATGCACTAAGATGTATTCACAGCAACAACATAAAAGGTGACATTTGAAAGGTAACACATTAGTGAAATGCACTGGCTACATTAATTCAGTGTGGCTAAAAGCCTTGTTAGCATTCGCTGTTTGAGTCTGAATGTACAATTATGAGACAGAGAGGATGGCTGGGGAAGAGAGTGGGAGGAGGTGAGACAGAGAGAGAACAAAAGGTAACAAACTAGGGAGAGAAAGAGGAGGACAGGGCGAGTCTTTTATGTCTCCTCTGAGTTTGAAAGGCCCCCCTTTCATGTTAGCATTGTCATATTCTCTCTGTTCTCATTCCATTTGCTCCACCTCACTTCCCGTGATAAAGACATCACTCTTTTAGGACGGGGGGGATACAGAGGAGTATGTGAGCATGTGCACCGGCGGGAGTGTGTGTGCATGAGAGAAGGGCAGCAATCTCATATTAATAACAGCATTAAATGCATATGCAGGTGTAATGTCTATGCAGGAAACTCATGTCCATATACAATTACTTTGCAATAGCAAATACCTTGTGTAGGAAAACTGATGCCATTTATTGACTGTGTCTAGAAACTGGTCATTTCCAAAGCATGGAATCTGAGCAAAATATTCACTGCATATTTTTTCTTTTTTGGAGTGAATTATCTACCTGTCCCAACTGCAGCAAGAAAACATATTTCTATATTATTTTATGGTCGACAATACCATTACAATTCTTGCATTTGCCTTTGTAGCCAGAGTCTGATAAATATTATTCCTCTGCGCCATAACCGCCATTGTTGGCCAAAAACTAATAAAAACAAATCAGCGAGCCACACCGTTACACTGAGTGATGTTCCTTCACGACCAAGAACCTCTCTCCACTTTAGTTTCTCAGTCCCACTCGCCTGGTGGAGACGGAACCTGCTGTGTCTGAAACCACCACACTACGGTACACCAGCTACTTTATTTGAGTGGCATTTGCTAAAAATTGCGGTCTCTAGCTGTTTTTGGAAGTCTCTGGTTATTTTTGTAGGAATTTCACACTTTCATTCGATAGTAGAGAGGAGAGACGGCAGGAAATTATGGGAGAGAGAGATGGAAGATGACCAGTTTTAGGCAGTAGCATTGCTACATGTAGCTCAGCTCTATTATTGATCAAATAGTGCAGTAACATTTCCCCTGATCATTCCTGAAGCTCAAGAGCGGTGGAGCTTTCTGCTGTGGTTTGACATAAAACTTCTAAGGTTCAGTCAGTCACACCACTGCATGTGAAGCCGTCAGAAGCACTTCTCTATGAGGGTGATATGATGCACTAATACTAGGTTAAGTTTTTGTGTATTTTCTGACATTAAAAATAATAAAGAAAAGCCTTTCCTATACTGTTGACTAACATCTGGGCTGCAGAAAGCACAAACTGATAACATTTTTTTAGATGTCACACTTCCTCTATTGGAAAAAATATGTTTCCAGAGGCCATCATTATTGTAGCTATAATGATTTCAATTGCCCATAGTGGAGGGGAGTGAAAGACTGAAATGGGAGAATATTTCACTTCCTTACTTGCACATATTCTATAGGAATAGAACAGTATATGAATGTGAATATGAAAACTTCATCCACAATGTGGAAGTTTGCCTTTGGTTTCACCATAAAAGCATGTTGTAAAAACACACACAACCACACGAGATACAAGAGAGGGGAAATTATAGAAATGAAAGGAAAGAACTTACCATTGAAAACAGTGAAGAGATGAAGAGAACAGGGACCACAGGACCGTTTCTTTTCATTCATGTATTCTTTTATTACACTTCTAACTCCATTTCCCATGGGTCTTGTAGGCAGTGAACTGGCCTGATTGGTCTGGGTTTACAGGCTTGTATACACGGAGGTCAAGCATGGTGAAGCCTCCAACTGGGGGATATTGACATGCTCTAACACAGTAACAGGCCGTGTTTGTGACTCCCTTCCTCCCTATCTTTGCCTTACAACCACCAATCGGGGTCTCTACACAGACTGAAGAAGGTTTTTTTCTTTATTTGACAAGGTTCACTTTCTGTTAGCATGCAGGGCCAAGCATTTTACAAAGCCCCTCTTTCTGTTATTCGTGGTAACCGGGGTGTGAGGGTGCTGCAGGTTGCAATAAGTTCCACCTACTGATATTAATTGGACCTGATGTGTTGTTCTGCTCCCAGGGTGCCTGTTGAGCCCGGTTCTGTTCAGTTTCATTGTAAAGCAGGCCAAGAACTGTTGGCAGACGCTGAGCTATAAAACACGTAGGGCACAAAAGCCTTGCTAAAAGGAGCTGGCAAGAAAGAAGGACCCGGAATTAGTTGTAACTGTTTTGTTTTTTCACAATTTCTTCAATTTGTTTCTCCTTTGCTCACCCACTCACACACATCTGCATGTCGCAAGATATGGTTATGTAGTTACATTCTGCCCCCATCCTCCCAGCACTCATTATTCGGTGATGTTTTTCTGATTTGGGAGGTCATTTAGAAACATCATTTTATTTTTTACAAAAGCTTTTAAAGGATTATGGGTGGGAGCTTTGGAAATGGAGGTCTGTTAAAGTTTATTTTGAGATTTCATCACCCCCCCACACACACACACACACACAGAGAGAGAGAGAGAGAGAGAGAGAGTCACTACACGCATCTTCCTGCTGTAAGGCACAATGCCCCTTCCCTGCTGTGAGGGTTGTCCTTGGAATTTCCCACTCTGGTGTGGAACAGTTTTTGCAGGGATCTGGAAGTGGTAATGGAGTGACTGCAATTCGGAGGGAGGGACAACCAACTTTCCTTTGAAGCTTAAGTCACAGTTTGTAAATGTTAGAGGGCTGTTTTTTGTTTTGTTTCTTTTCTTGGCTATTTGTTACCTCATAAGAGGTTATGTTTTCACCCGTGTTGGTTGGTTTTTCAGCAGAACTACAAAAAGACTACCGAACAGATTTCAATTTGTGGGCAAATGGGTGTTGGGCCAGAATAGACCCCATAAAGTTTTAGTGCGGATCTGAATAAAGGGGTGGATTAAGGATTTTTTTCTTTAACAATGCAAGAAAGGGTGTTTTTTTTTGTTTTTTTTTACATTCATTTCTCTGGGAATGATGCATGTATCTTGACGGGAAAAAAATAGGCATGTGTGTGCAGTTTTATATGGACCCAAAGAAAAATCTGGATTTAAATGGTTGCTACAAATCCAGTGACTTAAAATTCTGGTTACAGGGCTAAGAGTTTGATTTTGGACAAGTCTTGACTGAATTTAAAAGGACTGTTGGGCCTCGGTGGAGGTATGTGCCCAGTTGTTGGGTGTTTTTACACAAACCAATGAGAATCAGTGCAAGACACAAGTAACTTTCAAAATAAAGTGATTGTAATATATAATAGGTTTTCATCATTGCGGAATGTTTGTTTGTTGGTGTTCAGGCAGTGTCTCTCCTTTGGTCAGTTGTAAACTCTCTATGGATTCTGGGAATGTATTGACCAAACTCAGCAAATCCTCAAACCAACGTCAATATAATTTGAAGTGATTCATCAGTAGCTTCCAAATATATTGCTATCAATGTTTTGTTTTTTATTTGCCACCTCTGTAGATTAAGTTGGGTAAATTATAAACCTGTTATTTTTTGCATGGGTATACTGCATTCTTTAAAAAAAACAACCTGAATAACAAGCATTAGTATTCTTTTATTATTCATTATTTTTGCCCAACAAAGTATATATTTTATGCTTAATGCACGTTTTCCTGATTTTATTTTATTTTAGGACACTAAGTAAGTTTGTGCTGCTAAGTTTCTAAAATAAGACACAAGCCAAGCAAACTGTCAGTCACTATTTACAAAAGCACTTACTGGAAGACAGTTAAGCAACATTTAACAGCTTCTAAATTATGTGAGTTTATAAGAAGCACTTGAAGGTAGCATGTTTGCATAATGAAGTGGAACTTTATGTGTGAATTTGAGTTATTTTGTGTGTGAGCTTTCTTGCATTATGTCAGCAATGAAGTTCCAATTCCAGTGCACAGACCACCTCTGAAAATGGTGAAAGAGACAGTCCATCACACCTACTCCTTCTTTCCCTCAGACAAGGTTTTCCTGTGGGATCCATGAGGAGAGCGAGAGCAAGAGAAGGGGGCAGAAGGAGAAAAGAGGAGGAAAGGGGAGCAGTCTGTCTCCCATTAACATTATCTCTATGGGAGCCCAAAATGGGCTCTGTCAGCAGAACACCGAGCTGCTGTCAAGAGAAGAACCTGAGGATGAGAGGGAGGGATGAGAAGAAAGAAAGCGGAAAGGGAGAGGTATTACCACAGCATCCTGCAAGTCTGTGTTTTAATGGAACACCTTATATATCACTTGTGTGGTCCAAATATATGAGCATCACTGAGCCAAACATGTGAAGCCCTTCTCTCCATGGTGAGTGTACAACACCAGAACAATTTATTGAAATGGATTTGTCGTTCGTCGTCCCAACAATAAATGATTGATTTGTGAATGTTTTTCTTCATCTTTGTAAAAATGACAGCTTTGTGATTTTTAGCACTTTTCTTTAATGAGGCCATAAAGCAGCTTGTTCAGGACAAGAGTGTTGGCTCAGTTGGAGTCCAACGTCAGACACTGATCAATATCAGATTTATTGAATGTGGTTTTATAACTCGGGTAGCTCTTAAAGATACCATTGCATTATGGAAAATAATATATATTTGGTGGTTCGATCCCCAGCCCCTGCAAGTCTACAAGTTGAAGTATCCTTGAGCAAGATACTGAACCCCAATTTGCTCCCCGGGCGCTGCTTGTAGTGGCAGCCCACTGCTCCTGAGGGATGGGTCAAATGCAGAGAAAGAATTTCCCCCTGTGGGACTAATAAAGGTATCAAAAAAAAAAAAGGAAAAAAAGAATGCCAATATTCATAGTCTGCAGAGGATGAACCCTGATGCAGAGCAAATGATCAACCAGCACAATCCTTATTCTTTTAATTTCATCGCAAAATTACTGGTTTCTTCTTGTCTCCAGCTGCAGTATGTAGCAGTTTACTGTGTAAAGCAGAGACCATTCTCTACGTCGCTTTTATTCATTACACTGAACAAAACAAGATGGCAGAATGCCGCCCAGGGTATGATTTTAGATGGTGTGTCTGTGTTCCGCAAGTAAAAGAGGCATGATGTGTAACACAGCGGAGTCAGCATCTAGTGACATTTCACATATGCGTCTAACAGAGCTTTGTATCCCTGTTCCCTGTTATCCCTGTTAAATCTTCCGGATGTAGATCGCACATGTAAAAGGTCATCAAAACATCATGTCCCGTCCTGTCCTACTGTCTTGGTGGCTCGTGTTTATACATAGGTTGATTTGACGCAGTTACCAACATCCACTGCCAGCTCAGAGTCAGAACAACAATGATGCCCCATTATGCCTTATGTTTATATGGATAAAGGCGCAACTGTCCTGGCTTTAACAGCCTGTGTAGCAGGGCCTTAAGTTAGCAACTAGTTTATAAATGTAGTGGAGTACTTAGCAGCTAATAATAGATATTATGCTTGATGAAAACAGCTAAAAGGAGGGCGCTAGATTTGTAAATAGGCAAATGTTAGTGAAAGCATTCACTGTAGCTGGATTATAAACTGAAGAATGTGGATACAACTTGTTCTACCATTTTATCTAATACAAACAAACGTTCAATCGCTTGAACAGGTTACATTTGTATTTTACTTCAGTTACTATTAGAAAGCTTATACTACTTGTAAAAAGAAAGACAAATAGGTTATGCAATGTATTGAATTATACAGTAAATGCAAACATGCAAATGCAAACATGGTGTAAACACCAACATCTGCACCAGAATAATTCAATACAAAGTGTTTTTTTATTTAATGTATTGTATATTGTCCATGTTCCTTTGAATTATTTGTTTCCACTCACCAGTTTTCTATTGTGTCCTTGTAAAAAATCAACACAGACACACACCACTTAATTTCTCATATCAGATGTTCCCCATGCAGCACTTTATTTACACTTGAGGCCATCCATTCATATGATGTTGCTTGACCCCTCTGTGTTTTTTGGCCCTACTTACAGGCACTACAAGCAGGGAGGAAGACAAATGGGGGGGGGTGCCTCTGAGCATGTTCAGCAGAAAAAGGTTCAAGAGCGTAAGTAAACACAAGAAAAAAGAAAGTGAGTCCCAGGCCCTCTATTGAGAAAGATGCTCTTCATTTGCTCTAAAACAGACACCATTAGTCCAGAAACCTCTCCTGTCCCCTCTGCACTGCCCATCTGTCTTACATGTATGATGTCTGTGTTTGTCTTGTACCATTAAGGGTCATGATATGTGATTTACACTCTGGTTTTCCAGGGTCTACATGGTTGAAGATTATGACAAATGGATGTACTATAGTTATGACATGTTTAAACCCGGAGAGCTCTGTTTGCAGTCCAGGCCTTTATTCATGCTCAATGTTTCTGGCCTGACAAGTGGGAAGCAATGAAAAGTCCTGGATGTTCTTTAGTGAACGCCACGTAGACACGCTGGGAAGACGCCATACATTACATCATTATCATACATGTATATAAGACACTCGTGAACTTCTGAAGTACATTTTCATCAGTGTTCTCGACAATGGATACACATTTAAAGGGGGGAGATAAAAGACGAGTGTATGTTTATCAGTTTTGAGGTCACGGTTCAGTACGATTTCAGTACAGCAGAAACAAGGAAAAAAAGAAAAGAAATTAAACTGTTATTTTATTTATTATTCAACACTGGTTAACTGAACAGACTATGGCTGTGTCTTTATCAACTAAAAAAGTAAATTTTACCAAAGTGAATCAAAATAAACACTGTTAATAAACAATAAACCCTGCTTTCTAAGTAAGTACGTTCCGCACATTTGTTCAGTACATGTGTACACCGAACCAAAAGGCCACATGAACCGTTACAACGGTAATATATGATCAACAAGGGAGCAATCAGCTGACTAACACATAACACCTCTACCAAAAACAATACCAGCAGCATGGTGTTCAAGTTTTTTGAAGAAGACTTCCTGAAAAGACGTAATTTTGAAAGTAAAAGGTTTCTGCCCAACGATGATGATATGTAAATCCACATTATGTTTCATTGGTAGATAGTGTTCTATGGACACCTTTCCTATCTTTGCTGACTTCTGTTTTTGGAGATTATTATGTGTGAATCAACGTTTTCCCCAAAACATGTATAGAAGGTGGGAATAATTTTTTCAGCTCTGATTGTCTGCAACTCACGCTGTGTAGGACCCAAAAAACATGTGCGAGGCAGAGGTCAGAGGCAATTTAACGTGACAAAAACTAGCTCACATGCACTTTCTTAGTGTTGTGAGCACAATGCAAAGCTGACAGTGACCCAGATGAGCATATAAATTCATATTTTTATACATTCATATCATAAAGATTAGTCTCTGATCTGGATTTTGGCAGCTGAACAATACAAGCACCATAAAGTTTAAAAATATGACTGATGATTGATGATCATTCCAGTGGAATTCAAACCCTGGGAGAGATACACTGGTAATTAAAACCAGCTTCTTTTATGAAGGGAGACAGCAACCAAGACATATTTTGGACTGGAACTGGAACTTAAACGCAAAATCAGTGTCATGAAGGTAGGCAACACAATCCTTTCTGAGAGTCTAGACTCCGGAGCATCAGCTGTAAGAAATATTAGGAATTTATAATTAGAATAAAAAATGAGGAGATCATGACAAAAAAAAAAAACCTTCACTGGTCTACGGAGCTTAATTTGCAGGAAAAATATATTTATTTATTTATTAAAATAATATTTATATGAGACACATACTTGGCTCACACCGAGGAGTGTTTACATTTAAACTTCAGATGGCTTCATTATTTATGAGCACACTTGAACATTTTAGTGCTGCAAAGGACTTGTTTAATATTGAGAGAGAGAGAGAGAGATTAAATTGAGAGTTTTATGACGTTGCAAAATTACCAACATGTGGTGTGAAACCATACCCATCATCTGACTGTCAAGGAGAGAAGAGAGTCATGAGATGTGAATTGTATGTTTTTGTGCGTATATTGCTGCAGCTGCATGTTTGAGGGCTGATTAATCATTGCAGCGGACACTGCATTACTATTCAGCTGCCTACTATGACCTTCCAAATCCAGTTCTAAACTTTATTGCACGCTATCTCTCTCCCCCGTTCTCTAATAGTTCTCATCATCCTCCACTAATGAAGACATATTAATTCTATTTATAAAAGGACAGCATGATAGAATAAACCAAAAACTAAAGAAAAAGAGGGCTTTCTTCCCAGCAAAGACAGGGAAACCATGACAATGGCAGAAGGTGACGGGTGGGCAACGGGATGCTGAAATAAGGTACAAGGACCAAATTGAGGAAATGGACACATTTAGGCTGAACTTGAAAGCTCAAATGCGCTTGAACTTTGGCAAACAGATTTTATTAGATATGTGCCAAATCAAACATGAAACACATGTCCACCATGTGTTTCATGATGCAGGGTGGAGGGAGATGGAGGATATGGAACGACAGACAGGATGTTTGAAACTAAAAACGTAGGGAGTGAGATATGAACATCTGGAAATATGGAGAAACAATTATTTAAGCAGGTTCTTGTACTCAAACTATTACTTCCAAAAACCTGCTTGGAAATGAAACACGTGCTACAGCTAATGCTTGAGGGAGAAACCCTTGTTTCACATCTATACTTTCAGACTGGATCATCACAATGATCCGTTGCTGTACTCTCACCACATTCTCACCTTTTCAGCATGCAGGTGGGTGGAATGCATGCAGGGCATGTCTAGCTCAAGCCCCTCCATTAGTGCCCTTGCATTTGCAGTGGGGTCATCAGTTGGGGAGAAGCAGCCCTCTGCATTTTATTCCATGGACTGGTACATTTGTGGGCCTTTTCCATTGAACCAAGGAAACCATATTGGACCTTGAAACAGGCCTTTATAGCTGTAGTATTATAAGTGCTGAAAGTTGACTTTGATTGCTTGATTTGTAATGTTGTTAATGTATTATTACATCAGATAGTTTTTGATTTTTGATAGATTATTATTCAGACATGTCAATCTCATACCATGGTAACATACTATATATCTGATAGCGGCTACAACAGAAGTTGCCATAGTAGTTAGATATATTACAAATTTTGATAGTTGCACTAGCAGGAACTTGTCCATCCACAGAGCACTAAAGAGCAATACACACTGGTGACTTTTCTTACCATCAACTGATGCACGCAGAACACACTGGACACATTATACAGACAAAAAAAGAAGTAACACTTTAGAGCTGAGATGTGCACATTTGGGCAGCAAATGGGATCAACGTGCTTCTCTGCAGAGTTAATGTACATCAGTGCTGGGAATGAGGACAGATGTGTATCCTGACTTGTCAAGTGTGCCTATGGTGTGAGCTCACATACCAAAGCAACAGGCACAGATTGTCTGACGCACAACATAATGTATACTGCCAGCAGATCTGTAGTTGAAGATCCTCCACACGTTTTAGACACATAAAAATACCGTGCAAAATATCATATCTTATCATATCAGACAGAAATTATTTTTCAAAGCAAAATTTCAAATTTTGTTAAAGAATTCTTCATATTGTATTTAATCTTTCTCATTCATGGAAGAATACAGAATAAAATACTTTTCGTTTCAAAAGTTTAAATATCATAAATAAGATGCTTCCTCCATTATCAAAGAATGTGCTGTGTTGGTTTCCACATCACACTCAAAAGCTCTATCAGACTATCACAGTTAATCTATATATGTGTGTGTGTGTGTAATATGTGCAACGAAGCACACACATAAAGGTTTTTCCTACCTTTACAATGCTTGCTGTAACAGAACAGGGAGTCAATCAGTAGCGCGTTTCATCTGGACCCATTGGGTTTTATTTCTTTAATTTCATTGGCTCAAGATCAGACAGTGTTGAACAGAAACTTTTATCTTACTATGAAACAGTGTGGTGGGAGTTTCTGATTGATTTCTCTGCCAAAGTGCACAAATGAAAGGGGTCTCCGTTTACTTCCTAGACCATAGGCCTACTTCTATTCTTCACATGCAGAAGTTTTAAAGTTCAGTCATCAAAGATGTAGATGTGATGCAGGAAATCCTCTGGGATTCAGAGTTGACCTTGAGCTTGGCCATGACCAAAAGGCTCTCCTCCTTAACTTTTAAGTGCTGCTCCTCCTTCTGCATGTAGAACTGCAATTTTTCTGCTTTGTGCGAAGGAGTAGCAGGTGTTGGCCTGTCCAGGGGTGGGCTATCCAAGGTCTTGACCCCTACTTAGCTTGGATCTCCTGTGATAAACATATGTTCATGACCATCATTTCCAAAACCATGAACAATGACCCCACAGCTTCACCATTCTGACATCCTCATGATATCCAACACCTGAACTTGACCACAATAATATTGACAAGCCCAACGGAGGTCAAAGGATCTCCTGCGCTAACAGGTTTGATTTAGCTTTACAACGATCCTTTTCAATAAGCCTCCAAAGCTGCAGCACAGTCATTAAAATATACACAGGCACAAAGCACTGAGGCGAGAATCTTCACTGTATGTATGCTCTCAAAACACTGATGCTCCTCTCACTTTATTTGGATAGTTTCACAGTGGGATCCTTGCTTATTTTCACCCATAAGTGCCCAGGAGTAATAAAATCCCAAATGAAATATTTTCTTTGCCGCCAGCACCTTTCTGCCTGTCATTTTAACTCCCAGGGAACCATCCGTTCAGGCCCTGACTCTCTTTTCAAACTGAGGATTTACTGAAGATTAGGGTAAACTATGTAAATGACACTGCTCCTACGGAGTCAAGCGAAACATTAGACCCCAAAAGAGGAAAGTCGGGAGTTGGGAGGAAACCGACGAGAGAGGAGGAGGGGGTTGGGATACATCTTTGGGAATTTCCCTCGGAAATCTGCGGATTATCCCACCAGTTTTAATGAAAGTTGTTAGGATTAAGAACGCTGAAATCCACTGAGGGCAGCGGTGGGATTGGGATAGGGATGGAGTATGGGTAAAGAGGAGGCAAGGAACCTATTATGTTCCCATATCCCTTAATTATTTCAGATGTAATTTCCGTGAATGTGCTCAATGGATGGGCCCTTGATGAGACTAAGGAGTGAACTGATGAGAGGAGGAAGTAAAAACGGGCAGAAAGACACATTCAGACACTTAAACACACATCTATCAAACTTGTCCTCACGAAAATGTTTCTTTTTGTGAGACAGAAGTCTAAGATAGACAATTTAATAAATATCTCTCTGCTGAAATATCTGTCATTCCATTTCCCTCCACTTCTCTCCTTTCTCTCTTACTCCTTCTCCCTCTTTCTCCCCTCCTCTCTTTATCTCAGTCCGTGATGAGACGGTCACCTCGGTGTCAGCGGTGATGGCTAAGTGGAAGCTTGAGCACTTCCTTAATCAATCTTGGTAATAGAGAGGAGCTTGCCAGCCACACACACACTCAAAGACCTGTCAGCTCTCATTCTCAGTCATCCTCATGATTCATTGAGGCATTGAGCTCTCTCACACAATGGAAAAAAGAAAGACACAGATTTGACACATCGCCGCTGATGCACCTGTTGTTGATGTTTTACACCTGCACAGCCAAAGAAGTGCAACAAGGATGCATCGGTAATGTGGCACATGGATTCGTAAGCACACTACAGGAAATTATAAAGCACATATAGAATGAAAACACACTCAGACAGACACACACACACACACTCGACTGTCAGAGGGATAGGGGCAGACAGCTGGGAATGTCATGCATGCACACTCGACAGGCGATCCAATAAAGGAGAAGACATAGTGGGGGTGAATACCTTGATAAGCTGTGGAATGCTTTGCCTCCCTTTAAAATGGAGCATTTTGAACATATTGGTCGGAGCAAAGCAGTTGTTAGAGCAGCGCTGATAAGGTGGGAGGGGGCTGAGATGCAGCCAGCTGCTCATCAATATCATGGCACGATACACAGCTGTGTGTTAAAGTGTGTGCGTGTGTCTGCGGGTCAAGTGAAGATGTTTCTTTAGATAAGATCTATCAGCACATTCCAGCCACATCTGTCCACTTTCCTCAATACTTACTGTGCCAACTGCATTGTCTCCTTGATGTTTTCCGTCCTTTGTCTTTACACAAATCATCTTTCGCTCCCTTTGTCTCGGTCCATCCCCGGCAAAATGGCCTCGGAATGTTGCTGCAATTAATTTGCATTTACTCACATCTTAAGTAGGAACACACTTATACTGTAAGTTGCCTCAGTAGAGCTTCCTAAAAGAGAAACATTTTCCATACTCCATTATCTTCAACAAATATGATGCTTTTAGAAAACAATGAAATGTAACGTGATTTAAAAAAATTAGTATCATAAACATTAAGTGTTCCGTATTGGATAATCAGACGTAGAATCTCATGTTGCTCAATGCCGTTATCTTCACTGAGGCGTCGATCCTCTGCAGATGTCGCATTCATTCTCATCCCAATCACCAGATAGCCTCGCATCCCTCACATCTCATCCAGGCACACAAGGTACCCTTTAGCATCTGTGGGCAGCACGCAAAGCCTTCCTGCTAAAAAGGATTTTTAACATGTGGTTACAGACCAAACAGCAGTTTGATTATAGGCACAGGATCTATGTGGTTAGGTTTAGGAGAGATCGGTGATGTGTGTTTGCTTTTACAAGGGAGACAAACTCTGGTCTCCTGGGTGAACGTCATGTGTGACCCACCACTCAACCCCCATCTCCTTCCCTTTTAGGACATTTTTACTCGGTAGTGCATTTGCTCTGATGGTCTGATATGAATGCAGATTTGTTTGCATTGGAGGTACATTAAAGCCTTCCTTCTGCGTCTTGATGAAATGTGGAGGGACGTGCCAAAACAGTGATTTTTAAAGCCTTGGGATTGAGGCCATGCTTGAGGAAGAGGTTTATAAACCAGCAGCAAAGACCCGTCCATGTTTACGAGAGTTGCCCCTTCCCTTTGTCACTACTGCTGCAGATGAGTTTGGGGCCAGTGGGAGTTTGCATTACCTTCCCCTGATGTATTTTATGATACAATTGTGTGATTTGAAAACGATGTAATGTAAATATACCAGTTAGCCTTTGGGATGGGCATCATTTGGAATTTAACAACTCTGATTTCAATGATTTCTGCTTTTCGGCGGAAACTACAGAAGCTGCATTCCACCACCACCAAAACTGAAAGCGCGAGTGAAATTTATTCAGGAACAGATAAGCAGGATCTAAGTTAAAATGTCTTAACAGTTTTGGAACCGATTCAAATTTGGAACCGGCTCTCGATGCTCAGCCCAAGTTAGCTTACAGATTGCTGTGGGTGACTTGAAGCAGAAATTTGATAGCAAACCAGCAGGTGAGAGACGGATTAAATGAAAAGAGCTTTTCAGAATTTCATTTGGACTCTTTCATCAGTTTTCTGATATGTACCTGTTAATCTTCACACCCTTAGTAATAATACCAGATTACAAATAGTACCAATGACTAAAATTAGGAGATTCTGTTGCTGTAGTGGCTTTTTCTTTCAAATCCATATTTTCTCCTATCTTACAGTAAAATTTAATTATGTTTACTTCCTGGAAAACAGGAGATCTTGACTGGTGACTTCATCTGCCACTAACGTTTGCACATAAAAATTCTCATAAAACTATCACAGATTTTGAACAATCCCACTCTTACATCTCACCTATCAAATAAAATCTCCTCCATCTGGCAGAATTCCCGTTGCTTTACACGTCCAACATTCCCTCCTCCTGTGATATCCTACCCAGCATTCAGTCTCCAACAGGAAATACACCACAATATACGGGATCAAAATGTTCTCTCAAAGCAGTTTTATCGTGGCCTTTATCAAGTTTCAGAGCATTTGAGCATTATCATGTTGTCCAGAAGGAAAAACATCGGTGTTGTCCAGTTGCTTTGTGGTTGTAGTGTTGGTCTTTGGACTCAAAAATAGCAACAACTTGTTCACGTTGATTTGGCTACTTCTGGCTCTTCTTCTCCCCATCATCCTCCCAGTCCACTATCTGCTGTATGCCAGTCTCCCCAGTCCCTTTCAAGGGAAGAATTCTCCCCTGTAATCCATCCCAGCTGTGGCAGATTGCACGGCCAATTAAAGAAAAACTGTTTGGCTCTCCCCAAACGAGGTGACCACATGTTGCAGCACCACCTCCCCTCCGCTCTGCCTTCATCCCCCCTGGGACCTAACCTTTGAGGGTTCAGGGGTCATGGAGCTTGTGGTTTCTTCCGCAATGGAGCGGGGAAGAAAACATGGAGACTGCAGACAAACAGGACAATTAGCCCCAGCTCTGACTGTGGGTCTCCTCCAGTATAGCCTCCCTGAGGTTGTGAGCCTGTGTCCCACGTCCACACCTACAGTAGTGGGCAGTTTTCTACCCTCATCTTCACGTTGATCATTCTGTGTTGGCGTGGACGGGGGTGAAGGTCGAAACCGCAGGGAAACCTGTGTTGATGGCGTGGATTGCTTTGGACTTTTCTGCTGCGGTGACAAGATTATGGCATAATAGTTTTAGAGACTTTTGGATGTGAGGATGGGTCAGAATGTGTGCAGGGTTAGACACAGGGTTGGGAAATCAGACATTAGCGAGCGAGATCTGTGAGGCTGGTTAAATGAGGTCATAAATTTATAATAACATCGCACAAGGAGCAGGAGGCGCATCACTGAACAAATGCAAGATAGAAAACAGGTGAAAGCATGAGGCAATTTTTATTTCTGTTGTCCTTATTGTGACTCTGATATGTGTGTACCCATGTGTGTGCATCCATGTACACCACGGTGTTTGTTTTCCCTCCTAAGCCCCTTTGGCGTCGCCCCCTCACGTCAGAGGCATGAAATTGAAGCAGTGCACTTTCTTCCCATAATACAGAGCATAAACAGGAAATCTAATCACTGCGCCACAGCAATGTAAACCCCAATATTGTAAACACACATAAGCTTACAGTATGAATGCAGCAGAGGCATATGTTGGGATAAGGGAAAGTGCCCAGTATAGATTTGCCTCCCTAAGACACTAAAGCATTCCTGCTCACTGAGGTCTGCGCAGCATCATGTCGGCTAGTAAAAACAGATGCGCTCGATGTAACCATATTCTGCACAATACATGCAGCGCTCTAGTGGAAATAGAAAACTTTCACCACTTGTGACCTTGCAAATACAGTGTAGGTATACAATGTGTAAAATAGATGTAGTTAAGGTAGTCGTTTTGGTTAAACAAAGCTTTGTAAAAACAGTATCAAACTACACAGACTGAGTGTGACCCTCATTACTCAATTCCAGCTTACTTTGCTGATTTTGGAAGCATTCCACAGCATTTCTGTCTGTTGGCATGAGGTAAGATTTAGAAGCATGCCAAATGATTTAGCTCAGGTCACCTTATAAAGTCGTAGATCAAATGCAGACAGAACAAGCAATGCTATCAAACATTTGAATGCCAAAGGCGTTTAAAGTAGCGGCTGATGCTGATGTTGTATATGGCATGTCAAGGGCATGCCTGTCTGCACTCAGATTTATGGCAACACAGCCTCCTTTTCTGTTTAAGAAAGTCTGAGAGGAAAAGAGAGGGGGGGGGGTAAGGTTAGCGGAGACCCAGACAGACATAGCCACCCAAAAGAAAACAGACAGTGTTGCTGTCCCCATTACCGTTTCAGACGTTGATGTGAACCAGAGAGGGAGAGTGGTGGCTTTACTATATTAAACCGAGATCTCTCTTCCCCCGCCTCATTTTTGCAGTCATCTGTGTTATAGCAAGATCATTAAGAATGAAATCAACCGGCTGTCTCTTTTATGACTGTCCTTCTGGTAAATCTCAAACAGAGATGAGAGCAGTTCGGCGTACTCGCTGGGGGAAGCGTTTAAGCTGTAGGCCAACTAGTTGATGAGCCTGATTCATTCAGCATTCTTTTAAGTTGCAAAACGTCCTCCTGTCTATATCTCCGCACGAACGTCAGCACTCTCCCTGTTCCTCCTTTTGCTGATTTTTCCCTCTACTGTTCTTTTTTTTTTTTTTTCTTCCTCTGAACCAGATTTCAATTCCCTCTGCGTGTTGACAGACACTCTCATCTGGGTGACCTTGCTTTCTTCCTGTGTTTTAAGGTTTTGGGGAGGTTGGTGGGGGGGTGAAGGGTTAAAGGTTGGCCTTGTGCTCGGTGCTGTCTCGGCCTCTGTCAACACAACCTCTGCTCTGTAATACTATTTCCCCTGGATCATACTAACAGCGTAGGTGGGGGCGATGGGCTGTAGCCAAGACAGTCAATTAGCTGCACTGTTGTGGGCTGACATACCCCAGAGCGAACGCTTCACGTCATAACATAAATACTGAATGTGTGCATCAGATGGGCTATCAGAGGGAATTTTAATGAAGTGTTTTATTACCACTCATGTGCACATGATGTTTAATGATTCCTCTTATCAGCAATCAATCAATGAATAATAAATACATTAAAAGAGCATTTTAAGAGCAATACATAAGTTTGATGAACCAGTTATGACATGACAAAGTGTATTTCACTGTGCTACTTCATTGCATAGTTATTAATCAATATACTTTTCCAATATTTACCTCCACCAATGACAGATGGGGGAGGTGACGTAATCATCTATTATTGTCTGTTTGTCTGCAAGATATCTGGAAAAGTTGGCAACAGATTTTGATGATATGTAAAAGTAAAAATTTGGAATACAGGATGCAGATTTCAGATATATTTTTTTTCACTTCCTTCATCATTGCAAGGCCTTCTTTTTTTTTTTGCCAATATCTTGAACGATCGTAACAATAGGCCAATAAAAATACCGAGGCGTGAACAATTCAGGAAGCTCCACCACTACGTGTACTTGGATCAAGATCTGCATCATAATCTGGATGTGAGAGATTGAAATATAGATTTGGAGGGAGGCAATATTGGGTCACAGAGTAACAGAGAGGGGTGGAGACATGTCACTGCCAAGATTATGTAGCTGACATAATGCAGATTCAGAGTCACTCTAATGGATTCCATGTTATCTGTGAAAGGTAAGATCCGGATCCACCATTATGGGAAATCTATATTTTTCTTGATAACTCATAAACTACCAATGGTAAACACATAATTCAAAATGCTAAAGTAGAAGTAGCTTTCCAGGGTGTTTGTTTTTTTAATTATTGGTGATCCACCACTGATCAACAGCGGTTACAGGAGTTTGTTTTGACATAGCCTGGAAACTATTTTCCAATTGTTCAGGAATGGTGTTGGTGGAGGTATATGTGCTCACTGAGTTCTTTCTAGTTTTACATTCGAAACAATTCTTAATATTGAAATGCTGTAGTCACTTTACTGCATCGATATGTCAGTATATAATATACTGTTCTTATTACACCAACACATACAGTATAACAATGCTGAAATAGTCACTTTTGTGCATAAAAGAATATATTGGCATATTCAAATAGTCATTTTATCACTGATAAAAATTTGAACCTAAAAAGGGTCACACTATTACAGCATGTATATAAAGTTTATTTACCTCAGTGTCAGGGTTAACAGGGCTTAATTTGGAACAGGTATTAGAGACAGCTCTTTAATTTCTGATTCAATTAACTTCCCACTTAAAACTTCCTCCATGTTAACTCTAGCCTTGATGAATTGAGTATTATGTTCATTCCCACGATGCTTTGCCACGAGAATCATGCAGGCATAGAAACCTAAGCAGATGCACAGAAGCCCAGTGTCATGAGGTTTTTAAAATCTTCCCTCATCTAAAGGTTGACTTTTCAAAACAAAAAGTCATTTATGGGGATCTAAACGGCTGTTTTGTCCCTGTGTCTTTTCAATCAGACATCAATAAGTGGATTGATTGGTCAAGCCTTAACACGTTCCTACCGTGCACTCAACTTAAGGCATTTTATGATTTTTTCAATACAGTGTGATCAATGTCACTAAATGTTTTTCCAAAGCGGCCTTCCTCTAAGAGGTCAACAGTCACAGTGAGTATGAGCATGCCATGAGGCATCCACCCACCCCTCTGGATATCCCCTATATTTCTCTAAGCCCCGCCCACCCAAATATCCCGCAAGGTGCTAGGTGCCGCCTGTCACTGTGATTGATTGCCCCTAAATACAGCAGGGCCTGATCAGCGGTTTGTTTCCGTGGTAACTCACAGCGGGCCATGTGTATGTTTGTATATGTCTCACCCTACAACCCTTCTCCATATAGGATACCATGTAAACCCAAATATTAGTTCATCATCTGTTACCAGTGTGTGCATGCAGGGTGTGTATTTGTGGCTGACTGGGTGTGGGTTTGTGAGGTGAGTGTGTGTTTTTGTGTCTCAGAGTGTGAGAGCGAAGAGGAGGTCTGAGCACTAGGCGACAGAGGGGAATATGTTTTCCTTTCCATTGCCAGGAGAATGGAAAAATCAGGGGTGTAATGACTCTATCCGTGAAATGAGAGTTAAACCATAATAATCATTAAGGGGCGACCACACACAAACATGCACACAGTCACACACACATGGATAGACAGTGCATATCAACAGCTGCTTTGTCCGACCTCATTCTTCCCCCATGAATATGGAGTTACACAACTACACATTCATACAGAGGTGAAAACAAATACAAAGACAGACAAAAAAAAATCTTTCAATCTTTTCTGGGTCATTCCGCAAAAAAAAAAAACATCAAAAAATATTTTAAAATGTGTTTATTTATTAGGAAATCAGGTCTCCTCTGTTCGTGAACATTATTATGGATGTTTGTCTGTGTTTTCTTTGCACTGGCAGTGCAGACAGCAGTGTTTGGACAGTGAAGTGGTCCTTGTTGTCTGATGCTCCATTTTAAGAGATGAGCACTAATGACTGCTCAGTCTGACGGCCAGCAGCTCAGCAGCCCTCCCCTCCCAGAAACACTGAAGCATTATTAGGTTGTTTTTTTCCTCCTCATGCCTGATGTCTGGTTTGGTCTCTGTTCTCTTATCTGTTGTCGTGTAAAGCTGATGGTCTCCAGGGTGAATCCACCATATGTGTTTGATAGCAAGAGATGTCTCTCTGTCTGTCTACCTTTCCCTCCGTCTTTTTTCGGTCTCGTTTCATCGCAGCTGTCCACTTCTCGCCCCCTCGTTCTCTCTGTACTCCCACTTACCTGTCTCACTGTCATTTTAACCTTCCCTCTCTGTCTGTCTGTGCCTGACAGTCTCTCCCCTCCTCTCTACTTTTTGCTTTCATCATGCCTCTGTTTTCTGCTGAGGTGAGTGTTGATAGCTTGCCTTATTTTCTCCCGGCCCTTTTCTCTTCTCTTTTCGTCCTCCCCTGCCTCATGTCCTCCCATCCCCTGTTCCCTCGCCTGGTCCAAATCAGACAACACATCATTGGTGAAAAGGCACTTTTGCCAAGGACACAGCATAATGCCATTGACTTTTCTTTTTTGTGCTGTCATCATGGTGCAGTCATTATCTAAGGCCATTTTCAGGTCAGTCAGAAATGACACACTCCATTTCTACCACATCATTGAACAGTTTTAAATAAGTTTGGGCAGTATTACATTGTATCCCATGAGATGACATCATGAAATTTGTCAAGCCATAGAGAATTTTGTATTGCAAAAATTCCAATGTACAACATGTAAATAAATGGGAAGGATATCTTTAAGTATGGACTGGATTTCCAGGATTTTTGCAACAAGAAGTGTGATTCCCTGGATTAGCCAGCTAATGGCATACGAGCATTTAACATTTAACATAAGAGAAAAGTGTTCTATATTTCTCTGAAACATTTTCACACACATAATTATTGATATAATATCAAATTAGCCAATGAAAGCCTATATTATTCTATTCTTTATATACACATACTTCTGTGCCATGTAGAGTATCATGCTTTTCATGAAAACGCCAAAAATATCCAAGATTATTAAAGAAAATTCAAAAATCAATAAAGGAGTTATTTTTTTGTGCAGAAGTGTTTTCCTTCTCCTCACTCTAAACATGACATGGTTCTCATCATCCAGCAAAATCATTCAGTGAAGAGCTGTGATGTGATGATTACTCCATTTACTGGGATCCTAAGAGTTCTGTGAACACAGCATCAATACACTCCCTGTGTGCCCATGTGTGTCTGCCACAGCTAAAGCTTGAGTTACACCCCTCTCTCCAAAATACCGCCAGGAAAAACAAATGACATCTTTTTAAAGCTTGGGATCCAGGACCAAATTTCTTTTCTCCCCATTCTCCTCTAGTTTGGATCATGATAAATCCATCAATGTCGGCCTCATAGTTTGCACCAATTGTTCTGCCTGGCCGTGATTTGATGGCTTCCATATGAGTGGGTATCCTCTTATGCTATAATGGGAACTGCAATCAGGATCGGTGTGTGAATGGTGGCTGACATCCTGTCATAAAGCACATGCTAGCATGAGAAACTCAGACACTGATAGGCTGTATATGCATTCATACTTGTATTTTCTTAATCCAGACAATAGTTTCACACACATACGCACACAGACTACACACCCTGTGCTGCTTTTACTGTTGTCATTCTTTATCTCATGTATTAGTTTTCCATCAGTGCTGGGTTAAGCCTTCGGGACAGAGATAGTTCTGGAGACAGCACTTTCATGGTGAGGTAAAATGGCCCTGTCATTCCCAATCCCTGCTCAAATCCATCAGCTCCGTCGCTCCCATCACCAAAAGAAACCGAGGAGATGGACGAACGGGGATCAACTTGGCAGACACCTGGAATAATTTGGAAAATGTCACAGAGTGCAAAAGCTATTCAAGGTATAGATTCTTTAATAGTGTAACATTGAAGAAAGCAAGAGTAGGGCGCTATTGAAAACATATTGAAAAATAATACACTGTGGGAATGGAAAGCTTGGATGTTTGAAGGGTTATTAAAGAGTGGCAGTTGTTAAATGGCTAAACACTGTAGCCATACAAACTGTCCCAGGAAACTGTCAACTGTGTATTATAAATAAACTAAGACTATTCTGGATACCTGTTTAAGCACACATATACAGTATAAATAAGCAGGGGAATGTTTTCATTTCAGATTCAATGCCAACATACTGAACAAAATCTCAGTACAAAATAATAACAATATTTTTCACAGGAGAAAAGTGCAGCAGACCCCAATCCACCAAATTTTAACTTAAGAGTGTGAAACAATTTAAACTGCATGGAAACCTGCCTTTATGTACCAGATGCACAAAAGTGTTTTTGTTTTCTTTAACAATATTTTTGGCTGTTAACAGCTTTAATTTGGCATACATAATACTTAAAACTCAATTAGCACTCAAGTTTAAACCACTCAGAAGAGAGCGTACCCAATAGTCCCTCTTCATTAAATTTATATGATAACTGGCTTTTCAAAGTGACTGTGTGTTAGGTCTGACACTGAAATATCATCCAAGCAAAATAACAAAAATAATGGATACACGTCTTTATCTGGATCTACTCTAAAATGTAATGCATTAATCCCTGTTACATTCCCAACCTTTCTGCCATGTTTTATGAAAATCAGTCAAGAAGGTTTTGTGTAATACTGCTCATAAACAGACAAACATGAAAACTTAACCTGTGCAAACATAACCTCCTCAGCTGAGGTAAATAAAAGAAATCTGCTCTCATTAATCTTCCATTGCTGTTATATTATTCAAAATAATTTCCGATTTAGAATATTTTGCTTTTTTTTTGGCCATAAGTCTGCATCACTCTTTCTTTACCTTTTTTCAAGGTATGAAGGGATGTCATGCAAAACTTCTATCTTACTGTATGTCACAAAATTATTTAAATATATTTAAAATCTATATTTATTTATGAAATATGTTTTTCATTTTAATCTGTTGCTCAAAAAAATAAAAAGTGAGTCCAAACTAGGTTTTTTTTCTCCCCATTACGATTAATGGCCAATTTTTTTTTTTTATTATATGTTGTTTTGTTTGTTTTTCCCACCACCTGAAAAGTTCTCTGGTGAGGATTGTACTGTGAATATGCTAAACTGGGAATTTATTTACTTTTTGTGTGGCGCCATCTTCACTGAAGCTTGGTCTTTGTGCTCATTCCATTCATTTTATTTGTATGCACTTTTGTTGTTTAAAGACGGTTCATGGGCACACATACTGAGAAAAGTATTAAACATGAGCAAGATTAAGTCACTGAGAGGTTTTGAATGTCTGGTTTGATACATTTGTGGTTAATTGCCCAGCCCTAATCCAAACAGAGTCTAAATCAAACTAAGTAACTGTTAATGTGTCCCAGTGAAAATCAGAGGTGGTGAGAGAACTGGAGGTTAGTGGAGAATACAAGTCAAAAATGCATTAGCTTAATGCATGAATTTCAAAAACGCTTCTGTTTTTAATGGGAGAAACTCAGATAAATGAATAGTTGGTTTGATGTGTGTATTATAAAAATGAGAAAGCTATTGAACAAAATCTGAAAAGCTCTTTTGGCCATTTGCATACACTTTAAGATGGTTAGAATATTAATGTTGGGAGGTGTTTTTCATATCTATTCAGAGTGCATTGTTTGTACTTGTCCAAATAATGATTTTAGCACCCCAAATACTAACTGGTTTCTAGTACTAATACCTATATGATTATTTCAGTTCATTTTAATTAATAAAAAGATTAATAATAGACCAGAATTACTTGATAAGAGATAGTAGTAAACTGGAGAAAAGCTTTAACAAACACACACACAAAAAAAGGATGTACAAATGACAAAAGCATTAGTTAGTTTGTGACAAAATCATCATGGGTCCACAGACAATCATCCAATGGGAAGACAGGGAGTAGGACAACTTTTAGAATTAGAAATAATGTTTTGTATATAGATCAGATCCATAGCGCTAATCTGAGGTCAAAGAATGTCATTTTATTTATATATTCATGGGTTCAGATTAGATAATTCAGTTTGTCCCACTAGTCCAGGGTGTGTATTTGTTGACATTGTGAGAGATCTGTCTGGTCAGGTTGACCCAAAGCGCTCATATGGGGATATGCTGTGTCCCTCATACACACCACGAAATCCTGGCCATAATCACACCGTAATTCACACACTCATAAATCTTCTACCACAGGCTCTGATGTCAGCCATGTCCACAGATACACACTTCACACACACACACATAAAGTCCGTCCCAAACTACTGCGGGAGGATATTTATAACAATTCATTTCAATGCTTTTCCAATGCCAAGGTTTGGGGCCTTTGAAGTGTAAGAGGGGGCTAGTTTAATTTCGCTTTGCTCAAAGGCTGCCAAAGTCCACAACGGCTTTCAAAAGCATTCAGACGGCTATAAAATTAAGCTCTGCTAAAAACACAACATAATGAAAAAAGGGGGTTTCAGAAAAAATATCATATTCAAGTGCTTTCTCTATGTGAAGTTAAAAGACAATGTTCAGGGCCTGGATAGGGTTTCAGAACATTTATCAAATCTCTTGAGGATGTATATTCATCCGTTTACGATGCCTGTAGGGATACAAAACCCAGAGGGGACCATTGGACAGATCACTTTTGGACAAACTGGGAGCAAATTTTAACATTGGTAATGTCAAATTCTGGCATGTTACTTTGAAACTCAAATGAGTTTGTTTATGAATTTATGACAGCAGATAAAAATGGTGCCAGGCTGCTAGCCTGACTGGATCCCCCTCTTTTTAGAGAGATTTTCTACTCACTGGCAAATAAGATTGCATCTCAAAGGCAATGTGGAACCTAAATGTAAACATCTACGGAATCATTATAGCCATTGTGCATTCAAAATGTACTTCATAATGATACGATAAAGTAAATCAAAAAAATGCTTTTAATTATAACATTAGGACTAGCTAAGTCTACAATCAAATACAGAAAATGTTTCTCTATTTCCATGTTGGTGAAATGGATCATCAACTGGTGAGGATGCAGACTTTTGTTCCCAGGACTTGCTAGCTTCATTTTTGCATTATATCATGTAGTCATCAAGACTTCTCCAAATCTGCCACCATTATTATTGTAAACTGCATAAGCTAATGCATTAACTTAACCATATTTCCGACATTAAGCAGTGAGAAAAATAGATTAGAGACATCTCCCGCAGCAAAGAGGATGATGCAAAAATAATTACTGACATCACTGAAAATGTACTGTATGCACAACATCATCCATCACGACAGTGGAATTAAACCGCTACCAAATGAAGGAGAGGAACGAGCATCATCTGTGAGTGAGGCAGAGGAGGAGAAAATAAGAGAGAATGAGATGTAAGAGGAGTGAGGTCCTTCTCCTCCTCCTCCTCCTTGTCCCATTGCTCTCCGGCACATTAATTGAGTTTGGATGGATTGGAGATCGATGGCAGGAAGGTCCCCCGATTGCTCAGCGGTAAGAGGGATTAACATTTGAAATCAATTAGTTTTGTGCCTGCAAACTCTTACCTCTGCGGGAAGGGAGAATCAATTAAGGAAATTAAAAGTTGAAGCAGCGACAAGAAAGTCATTTTCAACGAGCTCCTCCGCTTTCATCTCAGCCGGGGCTCGGGCTCAGAGTGGCACCGAGGATCAGACGGCGTTTTTTTTTTTTATCTTGATTCCTCAGAAGAGGTTCTGTGGAGAAATTCAGGGGAGGTATCTGACCTTTTGAACTTCTGGCCTTTGAAGCGAGGGACTCCCAGGAACACCTGGATCATCGGGATGCTCGGAAGACACACTGAGATAAAATGGAGCCGCAGTCACCGTTCAGAACTGCAGTCTGTACAAAGACAACTAAAAATACACCATTAAGAGTGTTTATTTAGTGTAGAGCATGGAAACCTCACTGTTGTCAACATCTGCCATAAAAAATAGGGCAATTTCAGTCTGAATTTCACATCATCATCATCACATACATCAAACTGAGACTGCAAGCTCTGGAGGCTTTTGAGCCACATATTCAAACACCTCCCCGAGGGGTATACTCTCTCATGGTATAGAAGCGTATACCTTTCATTTCACACGGCGCCCATATATTGAGTGTTTGGTGTCAGAAATCAGCATTCCAGCATCTCAATAGCTCCTCATCGTTGAGGAGAGAGGCAGACGTACAGCGATAAAAGCGCAGATAGATGCTGCGTGAACAGATGGAGAGGTTAGAGGTAAGGAGACAGGGAGTCGCTTTGAAGATGGTAGTCTGCTTCTGCCTGGTGACAGACCACACAGTGCAGTCAGTGCAATCATCATCCTCTCTGCAGGGAATCATCACCAGGGGTCAGAGGTCAGCCAGTGACCAAGCAGCAGCAGGAGTGGATGCACAAGGTTGAGGTGAAAGACAACACTGTAGTATGACTGCAGTGGGTGTGTGGTTGAGCATAACACACAAGTGTATTTAATGGCAATGACATCAATGCATGGATCTGGAAGTTTTTAGTGTATTTTGATGCGTTAAAGTACGTCTCTGTAACAGAATTACCGATCTAAGAAAATATTACCATGATACAAAAATCACACTTCATGCATACACTTAGTGAAGAAACTGATTTTGTTAGCTGGCCTCGTTAGCTGCAGCTCACATCTGTCAGCTGAATTATTCCATCCATATGTTCATGCGTCAATATTGACAGTAACTCGTGCCAAGAAAAAAGAAATCTGGAAAAAAAAAACTTTAGTCATTGTTATTCCTTTGAGATTGAAAATCAATAAAGATGATTAAATCCGACATTAGGCTTATGCAGAATTAACCTTATGAATACGTTTTTCAAGTCTGTCAATAGTAACATGCCCATATGTACACTGATAATATTGTCGTCGTTACGTTTGTTCCTTCTGTACATACTAACCGTGAACTGATCGTTTTGCAGAGCAACTTTAATATAGAAAGTGATGGGGGACAAAATGCATTACATATTTAAACTTAAATAAGAAGGAGCCTTTCCACAGCCACAGTGCGATTGTGTGTCGTATTCAGAGAGAGATGGACACACAGATAAAAGGTGAACTTAGTATCACCATAGCTTTTGTACGTACAGCTTGGGGGGGGTCGTGAATGCAACAGTCTCTCCTTAGCGATTAGGATTGGAACAATTTACCCAGTTCACTGAGATCCTTTACCTCCTTTTGTTTATTTAATCTCTCGTCACTCATCTTTAAACAACCTGCTCTTGCTTCTAAGTATATCTGAGATTTGGAAATGCTTGTATAGTTTTCATGTAAATGTATATGCATAGCTTTGTAAGGGTGTGTGTACATTTATTGCACGCATCTTATTTCTTTATTTATTTTTATTTACCTTTCTTTATCCATAGGGACATCGGTGGGGGTGGTTTGCTATATGTCTGTGATCATGCTATGGTACTTAGCTCACCATGAATCACAGAGCGCTGTTGACTATAGAGTAAATGGTATGAAGTGTGAAGGAGGCAGCTTATATATAATACTGTCAAACACTTCATTTTTCACCTGGCCTATTAAACAGGGCTTTTCCACTATTTAAAAAAAAAAAAAAGAATTTGCTCACTGGGTACAGACATAACTGAAAACCACATTTAACAAGAAATATTCATTCAGCGTCTGTCAACATTTCACAGGATAGGTGAAGACTGACGTCCTCAAAGTTCAGACTTTCTTCTTTTTCAAAACCGATGAATTTGAATAGAAACGTTTTAATTTTTTATACCTTATGTTTATAACACGCTCGGATTATAATTACCCTGCACTCACATGTGTTTTTAATGTCTTCTGAGCACCACTTTAAGAATGACCAATTAAACTTGGAAGAACACACGCACATTCTTCACACTCAATGGATAAAACAGCTCTTATGTCATCGACAGAAGAAAGACTTCCCTTCACTCCGTCTCCCTACAAATGAAGCAAACAGGCTTTGATATTGTTGGAGAGCAGTTGGAAGTAATCTATTCTATACATACAAAGACACTGAGCCATATCCCTGGCTCGCTCTCGTCCTACAGTGGAGAGTCTTTCCAAACGGGGACGTGGGCTAACGGATTGTGTGATGGGATGAAAAGAGGGGCACGGGGTGAGAACCTAAGAGGATATGAGAGTAGAAGAAGAGCTGGGAATGAGGAGACGGAATCAGAGGGGTAGAAGAGGGGGAGAGAGAGAGGTTGAGAGGGGGTTGGGGTAGATGAAGACAAGAATGGAGAGCAGTGAAGAAAAATCATCTTATCCCAAAGTATCTGCACCTGAGAGCAATTTGTCCGCCAATTTTGGGAGCTTAATCACACCATTGAAGTGTGTGCACAGAAATACTGGCACACACACACACACAGCAGCAGCATTTGCAGGGTCTGGAGGGAGTTAGACACGCCGATGATGTCTTCTGGGAAAGCTGCAGGGGTCTTTGAAGAGATACCCAGCCCTATACTCTGCATGCTAGACGATGGAGGCCCTCTCATTTCTACTACAGTGATGTGTGTGTGTGTGTGTGTGTGTGTGTGTCTGTGTGTGTGTGTGTGTGTGTGTGTGTGTGTGTGTGTGTGTGTGTGTGTGTGTGTGTGTGTGTGTGTGTGTGTGTGTGTGACCCAGCCTCCTCAGTCCTCTGACATAGTGTGTTTTTTTTTAATACTCCACAGGCTCTCTTTCATGGTCTGAGCGCTAAGCATTTTCCCCTCTCTCCTCTTTTTCTTCATTCTTTCTTTCTGCTGAAGTAGCTTGGGTGGAGTTCCTCTTTGTGGGCAAGAGTGGTATGGAAAGAAAGAAAGAAAGAAAGAAAGAAAGAAAGACTACTTGCCTAACTTGTCTCTTGTTTTGTTTTTTTTAAATCTGTGAGTCGAAACAAGGCATTAGCCCCTGGAGTGCAGCCAATGCTGGTTCATTATGATTGGGTTATCATAAAAACTGCTCTGAGATCAGATGAGATGAGATGATGGAATGAACATTTGACATGGAGGAGGAGGTGGAGGAGAGGGAGAAGGAGTAGGCACTGCGAGAGTGAGGAGGAGGAGGAGGAGGAGGGAGTTTTGCGGTGAGGAGAGTTTGCTTAAAGCGCCGAGCTGTTATTGCAACGGGCGGCTCAGGAATGCAGCCACTCACTACTCCAACCAAAGAGTGAGGGAGAGCGAAAGGAAAAGAAAGAGAGAGAGAGAAAGAGAGAGAGAAAGATTGGTAAACCAGAGTTCGACCAGGCTAACCACATTATGTCATCATGACTTTTATGATCTGCTAATAACCAAATCGTATTGAAGAAAAACACTCTGGTTTCAATTAGAGTCCTACAAAGGCAGTTTGGTATTTAGACATAGGGTCCATATCTGGGGACACTAATCTGGGCTAATTATCAAAGCATGAGGACATTAAAAGATAGAGACAGACTAGTTAAAGCCAGAAATGATGATAAACATTAGCATATAGCCAATAAATAAAAAACAAACAAAACTGAATTCTAAAACAATTTATTGCTGCCATTTTAAATGATGCTGCTCAAATATTTTAAATATTACCAGTTGTGTGCATGACATTAATTTGAACATATGTGCAAAGGAATGTAATCCTATCCTCGTAAATTGGCAACTTAAAAAACATATTAAGACAAAAAAAAGCAGAACACAGACAAAAAGATGAAAATAATGTGTAGAAAAAACTTGGTTCATTTCTCACAAACAAGCTGTTCCAAGTACTGACCCTGAGGTCATGCCCTCTTCTTTTCATCATCATAGATTTCAAAAGTGTTCAATAATAAAGCACCTTAAGGCAAAATAGGGGACTGTGGAACAAAATCTAATCGAATGGGGGTAAGTGGTGTAATTTATGACATTTTAGGGTTCTTGATGTGAAAATTCGGGAACCACTGCATTACAGTGTCGAATAAAGTTGATTTAAATCAGCTTCCTGCTTTAAATCAGCGAATATCTAATTAAAGAATCTGTAAAGACAAAGAATATGACCAAGCATTCAGTAACAACTTCAGGTACTTGGCCCTTAAAGTTATTCTAAACGAGGATTCAGTCGTCAATCCCAATAGTTTTATTCCTTGCAGCGAGGGGATGGCTTTAAACATTTGGCCTGTAGTTGTGTTGATAAATGTTATTTAAGGGTTGCCACTAACAATCAATTTCACGATGGATATATTGATTGTTTTTGCATTTAATCCACTAATCACTTTGTCCATAAAATGTGATTAAATACTTGGTCACTTGGACATATTAGTCACTTCAGTGTTCCTGGAACGCTGCCTTCCCCTGTATATTACTGTTTTTTAATAAGTTATTAACATGGGGCCTATACTTTGAAACATATAAAGCTACTAATACTACTAATACAAGAGCAAAATATGACAGTACCCTTGGTGAACAGGTAGATTTAGGTTCTCTCTGCAACACAAATCACTGAAATACCCTCCATTCCTCTAGTGAGCCTAGAGTAGTGTATATTGTTTTGGATATGTGCTATGTAGAAGAGGACCGACCTTCAAATTAAGACTCACCTTAAAACCATTTTTCCATGGAAAAGTCAAAAGATTTGTAGAAAATTCTAAATATTAACCATAATAACTTATTTTGGTTAATTTATGTGTAAAAATATTGAGATTTCCATCCATCCATTTCCTGTCTCCACTTATCCTGTGGAGGGTCGCAGGGTTCTGGACAAAATGTCGACCCCCCTCAGAGTCACCTAAAACAAGTTTCCATGGAAACAACTCAAAATTTGTAGAAAATTCAAAATGTCAAAAGGCAAAAAGTCATTATCACGGTTAATATATGTGAGGATAGAATGTATAGTTTGTGACATATGCTCTGGATAAAAAAAATGACTATGGACAGATGGAAAAACAGAAAAAATCCCCCAGTCATTTTTATATATATATCAAAAAAAAGATATGAGGGAAAAAAATATGAAATGGATTTAATCAAGATAGGGTTCCATGTGCACATACAGTACAATATTGATGATATAATTTAGAAAACATTTAAGCTGCTTATGTTTTTGATCAATAAAAGAGACTTTGCATATAATCTCACTCAGATTTCAGATGCATTCCAAACGCACATAACATTATAATTTATAGATATCATAGTGTGACGACCACATCCCTATCGGCTGCTGGGCTGACTAGTTGTGTCTTAGTGTTCCAGATATCACTGGGTGTGGTGTGGTCTTGTACTATTGGGAGCACCTGGGCCCAGTGTTCCCAGTAAAAACACACCTCACCTGTTGCTTGTGGGAGAGAGTCGGGCCAAACGCTGCTTCAGATGCTCCCCAAACCTTGGTTTTGATTGGCTTATAGCTTTACAACACTGCATGCGTTATCCTTCACTCACACCTATATGCTCATATCACTGATTTACTGACACACTTTATGGCATTAATGATTTTTGTTTTTGATTATTTTTATGTTTTTGTCAAATGTATAATTGTTTGTTGTCTTGCTTCTCATTGGTCACAACTTTGATTCGGTCATAACAATAAGGATGTTACAGATAAAGCCCCAGAGGCCACAGACAGGGCAGACGGCGGTCACTGCATAACATTGCATCAGATTTAATCCAATTAATGTTTTATGTAGTTTAGCTGCTTGGAGGACCAACGATACTGTGGTACTATTTCCCCTCAGACATGCCAGTGTTCATCATTTGATTAGGTACTTTTAATTAGTGGCTAACGCAACCAGAAAACATCCTGAGACAAATTACTTGAAGCAGCTCGTAACCAAGGGCGGAAGGGAGGGAACTGGGTGGTGCTAACCCATCCATCACCCTGTCCCAGAAGGTCTCTAATTAGCCAGGGCCAATCAACAGAGGCAATCCATCAGCCCTCACGTCGGCCTCAGCCAATCACAGAGCACCATTAGTCACCGTCTGAGGCTGCCCAAGCCAATGGCACGACTGGATGATGGAGGGAAGCGAGGGCTGGCTGCCAGGGATGCAGGGGTTTTAGAGGACGAGGGGTGGAATGGGCCGTGACAGCTTTATTCATCCGACGCTTAAACAGCCTCAGAGGAGAGGCAGAGAAATGTCAACGTGGAGAGGACGATTACCAGAGATATCGATCCTCTTTTCTTCCCCGAAAAAGGAAAGAACACACTCCTCCTCCTCCCAGTCCTCTGCCTCTCTACTCCCTCAGGCCTGCTCGGATAGACACTGGGAGATGAGTGGAGAGAAGAGGGAGGGATAGTGGGAGGATGTTCTGTCCCCGTCATTCATCCTTTTCTCTTGCTCACTCTGGCTCTTGGTTTTCTGCTGGCAGTGCATCTGCTTTACAGCAATACAGATAATGCTTACCGTAGGCCCCTCTCTGGATCAGAGCAACTGAAGCAAGGAGAGCATGGGCTCAAATAAAAAACAATCAGCAGGGGTGGAAAAAATGGGCACAGATTTAAAAAACCGGTCAGAATAATAATCACCATAAAACACTTTTGACTTTGCAGACTTGTCTGTGAGGTTTAATGAAGCCAAAACCTATTAGGATTATATTTTATTTAAGGCAACTGCTCACTCATATTGCACTTTAAGTGTTTCTTTCCGTTCATTAAAAAGCTAGTCTTAGATGAACAAAGTGGGAAGGAGAGAATGACTGCTCCAGTCAGGCAAACTCATTCGCTGCCCACGCCTCAAACACACACTGGTTGCACTGTGTAAAACACACGCTAAAACTGTGGTTACATTAGCATTTAACAACACAATTAGTTGTATGGCACCTTGTTTTTCTAAAACGTGGTGTTCACACTACACTCGCACACATATCCACACATATTCACACTTTCAGATTAAAACTACCAATTAATTATTTTTCTGTTATTTTAAAAGAATAAAGGTAGCGGTATGGAGCGATGCTTCATGGGTCCCTGTTTCGTTTGGATCGTGCACACACACACACACACACACAGTGACGCCATACATATTCCTGTCAGTTGGTGGCTGTAATAAAAACAAACAATATGCATTCAACAGAATACAAATAATACGTTTTGGGGGGGAAATGCTGAATATATTCATGCATTTATTTAAGATGAAAACTCCACTGGGCAACTTTAAGTTTGGCTTGCAGCCACTTTTCTCTTTATTGTCTCTTTTTGTCTTTATAACAGCAATAATAAACTTTAATTATATAGCACCTTTCATACAAGAAATGCAGCTGAAAGTGCTTAAAGTCTCAGGAAATATGGGGTCCTTTCTTGAATACATTCCAGAATTTGTGATTTGCAGGAGTATAATTTCAGTTTGTCAACTCAACGTTTAGCATCACCTGCTCACAACCTACCCCTCTGTCATGGCAGACAGATGTCATAACTTAATGGCAATGGAGTGGTTGTTTTAAGGTTATTTTTTCTTTCTGTTCTTCTCCTTTTATTTAAATGTTTGTTCGTTTGTTTTTTGTCTATTTATTCTAAATTTATTTTCTCATAATCCTTGACATACCCACCTCGGTACATTGCCTCATTATTATGTCCCATAATACAGGGCACTCGGCTTCTATACCCATAATTTGAAATTGCAATAAAAAATATTTTGAGTCAAGGTGTTTTACATCAATGAAGTAACATGTATCAAGTTTTTAAAAAAAAGATATAGAGAGAACACAAAAACAGGAGTAGAAAATTAATGTAGACTTGATAATAAGAGTAAAAGTAGATATGCATAAAAACAGGGATAATAATAGAAATAAAAATAAGCTAAATAAGCCTGTCAGCTTTCTTGCCTGTAGACATTGCAGAGATGATGACGGGTTTCTCAGGCTTCAGCGATTGCTTTGTTGAACTTACCGTAATCCAAACTGTTAGAAGTGATGGCCAAATATATGAAAAAAGACCCAAATTGTGATGAACTACAATTATCATCATTCTCAGCTCATTTGTACACACAGACACTGCTTTAAACATGTTTACAGAAGAAAAATTCATGCCAAAGACTTTTCCTGGCACCCATTTTTCTAAAACACACTATAACATATAGATATGTCGCTACATAAAGCACAGTTAAACATGTGCAAACACACACATGGTTGCTCCCTCCTACCCTATTTTCAGCCACTTTTCTCCCTCTCCCCTTCTCTCCGTTACACCCACACACACACGCTCCAGACGTTGTGCTGTGGGTGAACCTGGGCGGTGTTTCCTGATGTCATTAAGTGTGGGTTCTCCAGGGCCGCATTGCCACATTTCACTCTACTACAGCTGCTGCTCAGGCCAAGTCCAGTAATCACTACTTACCAGCCACTCTGAGCCACAAGCACGCCAGCAGAAAAAGGCTCCAGGACCTGCAGACCGGGCCAACTCGCTCAGCCCACGTCAATCATGTCCGCTCAGAAATGAGCCGGATACCAACTGAGTCTCCACTGAGGCCAAACACATTATATGAATTCAGAACGTTAGCTAGGTTACATGAATTGGCAGCATCAATGAATAGATGCCTATTTGCCAGCAAGTTCTCATGAATTTGCAGGCCAAATGTTGAGAGAAATCTGAGCCGACACTTTGAAAAGAAATTGTCCCTTCAATAAAATGGTGGACAGCTAAACCCACAAAGCACAATAATAGCCCTCAGAGTTTTTCTCGAGGGCCCAATGCTTAATTCATTTCTTTCCCCTGCTGCTGTTATTTGAGCAGACCCCTCACCTGGCCCACGTACAGGCTGCTGGTCCGAAGCATATTCTCCATCAGCCATTGGTCAATCTGAGCCAACAGGATGTGACACACAGACAGGAGATGTATATAATATTTTATAGGGTTTCAGCAAAAAAAGAAAAGGAAGAACGGTGTAAAGGCAAAGCAAACAGTCCTGATACTCAACAGGAGGCGTTTGTTATTATTGTGCTAATTGCAGCTCAATCTACAGGAAATGTATGGGCAAAGGAATTTCAGAATATTCTCCAGAAATAGTGCGCTTGTGCTTATCAGCATCTGGCTGGAACAATGGAGACCATTTGTAATAATATGTTCACATTTGGAGGAACGTGTGTAAAGTTGTGTGTTTGCTTGGATTGTGTTACTAATAGCTGTTTCCCTGTTTTATAGGCATTGCATAAGGTATGCTTTTTAATTTATTTTTTTTATCTGTACAAATACCAGATTGTAAACATTTATGTGGCTACGATAAAGAGTAATGTGGTTAGCTTTAGAGATGTTGCTAGTTGGATATTATTAGCTCTGAAAAGAGCCAGGCTTCCTGTTTCCACTCATTATGCTAAGCTAACAGACAGACAGGACAGACGTGAGAAATATATCAATCCTCCAATCTACAGTAAGTCTCCATAAGAAAGCAAGTGAAATGTCAGACAATTTCCTTTAGGATTAATCGCTGCTGTTGCATTTAAGAATATCACAAAATCCCTAAGAATACATTAGATCATGTCAAAATGTGTAATTGCTTAGTTGGGTTTTTTTTTTCATCCTGCACACATCCTTGTCATGGGAGAACCAAACTTTCCCAAGACTCGACTGGTGAAAAAAGAAAGAAGAAAAAAAGGCACCCACCAACCCTTCACTAGAGGGTTCTGGGTATTCATTTCATACCTGGCAAAAGAAAACCTTTATGGCCACCCTCAATAAACATCAAAACACTGTCTACATCTTGGCAGACAGCAGCAGCAGCTCTTGGAACTGCAGAGGACAAAAGAAAGAAAGGAGAACAAACCATCATCTCAGGTTTACTGCCTCGGAGCGAGAGAGATCGAAATACAAGATACTCTGCGAGTTTGTCGCGTCAGTGCCGAAGTTTATACTATCACAATACGAGCACTATTAAACACAGAAGAAAAGTGGAGGCAAAGAAAAGACAGAGGGGAGTAATTTAATTTCTTCTGCACTAAAAGGCAGAGTGTTGGCACCAGTAAGTGATTCGCCTTGTTAGCTCCCTACCTCTCTCAAAGCAGCCAGCGCATAGTTCAGACATGACTAATGGAGAAGATAGAGCTTGCCTTTCCTCTTCTTCTCCTCCTCCTCATCTAA
This sequence comes from Chaunax sp. Z400, assembly GCA_037577475.1. Taxonomy (NCBI): domain Eukaryota; kingdom Metazoa; phylum Chordata; class Actinopteri; order Lophiiformes; family Chaunacidae; genus Chaunax; species Chaunax sp. Z400. The sequence goes on along the minus strand of CM075192.1, from coordinate 21,114,374 downwards.
CTCCCTTTTTTTTTTTTTGTTCCAGCTCTCCTTTTTCCGCCCATCCCTCAAAATCGCCCTCCTACGATGCCGAGTTTAAACATTTCATCTCAGGCACAGATCGAGATCTGAGATATTTTTATCCGGAATGAGTGGGATCTTTGTGTGTGTGTGTGTGTGTGTGTGTGTGTGTGTGTGTGTGTGTGTGTGTGTGTGTGTGTGTGTGTGTGTGATGCAGTTCAATGGGTTATTGTGGCAGCTCCAGGAAGTATAAAGGGATCAGCGACATTAAATGGCCAAAAGGGGCAACGATCAGATTCCCTGAAGACAAGTCAGGGCAATTAGAGAGAAACAACACACACACATGCAAACACTTAAGCACTTGCACAAGTACGCACACACACACACACATGCATGGCCGACTGACATGATAGACATGAGATTATTCCACTTATATAAATAAAGCAGACCAGGTGAACACACATGCATTCACACATGGACAAAACAGAGACTCGCACATGCACTAACCGTTACACACATACTGTACGCCAGAGCAGCCACATGCACTTCTCACTTCATCACCCTGTGGGCTTGTTAAAAGGCAGTTTGCAGCGTGCAGTTAAGCAGGGCTACGAGTTGCCACAGCGAGTCAGGTAACAAATTGGCAGGGCTGTTTTCCTTTGCCATAGATTGTGGGATGGGGTGTTCTCACCGCCGCCGCAGTCACCCTGTCAGAGGCTGGGCCAGCGGCGAAGCGTGAACGAGAGGAGAATGATGGAAACATTATTCATGTCTTCTCTCTCTCTATTTCTTTCCTTCTTTAGAGTTTCCCGCTCCTTTTTTTCCTCATCCCTTCTCTTCCTGCCTCTCTGTCTATTTGTCTCTTCTCTCTCGCTCTCAGCCTAAGGGCCACATTATTAATCTATCGCTCTCCTTCTCCGTCTCTTCTCATTTGTGCCATCATCATGATTCCTCTGCTGTGTTTTTTTTTTGTGTGTTTTTTTTTTAGTCTGACTCTGCCGACATATTTAATTTCAATGTTCAAATGGAGTTTTAATTCAGTTTTCAAAAGGGGGGCATGAGAGGCAGGGAAGACAATGGGGAGGAATGAGACAAGTAGTTTAATTAAAGCGCTGATTTAAAGAATAACTGCACAAAACAAGTGTTTGATTTGTTTATTTACACCTGTAATACTTGAGTGTTTGGGCATTTGACCACAGCAGTCACAGACCATCATTAGCATTTACTTAGCTTTTTGTTTGTGTTCACAAATGGATGTACATCTTTGCTTTTTACTTGCCTTTAATTGTTTCATCTATTTGCAAAGCACTTTTTGGAGAGCTACCTGGGTATCTCACATCTCTCTTCAACTTTAGATCAAGTTAACGTTGCACCAGGTCCCAAGACTATCCGGTCCTTAAAAATCAATGCATTGATACTGAGGATGGGAAGCTGTGTTTTAAATGTGCTACAAAAAAGTGGAACGATATGCAGAGACATGCAAAAATAGAACGGTTGGCCTGTTGCACAATTTATTTGTATTCTTACATCTGCCGAGGAGGTTATGTTTTCACCCCTGGCCATTGGTTGCTTGGTTTGCTAGTTTGTTTGTCAGCAGGCCTACTTGAAAAGTTATTACGCAAATTTAACACGATTTTGTGACACAATTGTGCTGGAGCCAGGCACATTGTGGCGTTGATCCGGATTAAGATCCGAATCCAGGATATTTTTTTCTTTATAATCGTAAAATAGGGCATTTGAGACATTTTCCCTAATTATGCAAAAACTACAAAAACTTTTCCTCAAAACATGGTGGGGCACACAATTTTAGAGAGGTGGATCCATGATTTTCTTTTTAAATAACAGGGCATTTGAGCTATTTTCTATAATTAATTTGTAATTTATAGCAGAGATAATGGGGTTTTGAATTATCTCCTATACAGTTTAAGACATATATCCAGATGAGTAAGATTTATCTTGTGATTTTTGGTGGTGATCCAGATCTGTTGATGTAAGAGTTGTAGAAATGGTCAGTTTTTCTTGGGGGCATATGTCTGGCAAGAGTCTAGTCTTTGATTATTTATGACTTGCAGTATTGTAAATGTATTTTGTATGTATTTTATGTACATGTCTTGCATGTTTATATTGTTGTATAATGTGCATATATTTTGATCAGGGTGACCTTAAAAATGAAAACTTGCTCAACAGAATTATTATTGATTGATTGATATATGAACAAATAAACATGTTAATCTTTATTTTTGGCACTTTTGTTTCTATTTATTCTTCGTAACATTATTTATCCAGAAACCAATTATACATTGTTAGTATTTAGTGTGGTTATCATTATTAGAAATAAGCACTAAGGTAAATTAACACATACAGTTCCTGCATTACGCTTATTGAACATTTTTTTCAAACAGCGTTGTTGCCCAAAATACACCTTTGCTGAAGTTGTAGACAAAATGTATTTAAAGGCAGAAGCGCAAACTGAAGCTTTCATTAACGATCCATGTTGTGCAGCAGTTTGAGTTCAGCCTGCAGCTATAAAGAATGTATTTAGGTTTTTAAGGGATTTTAAAACCATGACAAGAACATAAAATATTTAATGTATTGTGTAATCACAATCATTAAAACAACATGAAGATGAAACAGATTTTGTTCAGCTTGTTACGACTCTGTAAAGCAGTGTCCCACAACAAAAGCTCCCTAATAACACAAGAGTAATTTTGCCATAAAACCTAAAATAGGCTGTAGAGAGAGGAAACCAGAGAAGAAAGAGTTCAGTCAGAAACTTTAAGACTGCACCAGAGTATTATTTCCTGATGGGCAATCACAGGCTGTTCATCCAGGCTTTGCTCGCTGCTCAACGTTAAGCGTGTGTGTGTGTGTGTGTGTGTGTGTGTGTGTGTGTGTGTGTGTCTGGAGGCCAACACCTATATGATTACAGCCTGGATCTCCACTCTTTCCTCTTTTTTTACATCCCAGGGTAACAACTGCATGTCCAGACGGATGATGACTTACCCTTTGATTGGACGCAGGGCTGAGCTGAGAACGCAGCTGATTTGATGCAGCACCAGCAGATGGACGAACAGACAGTGAGGTGCAGACAGGGACATTCCTGACACCAATTACACAAGCCTCTCTCTCTCTGTCTCTAACATCTTTGTATGTCGGTTAGCACTCCCTGCCAGACTTTCCCCTCGGTCCGAATCCGCAATCCATCATCATCAATGGGGTAAATATTAATGCCATCCACAGCCCTGTCTCCTTCCCTGCACACACACTGATGAAATGTTGTAGCAACAGCTCATAATTCTCTGCATTCTGACTCTGACAAGGTGAAACATAAAACAGTCCATTTAAAGGGCATAGGCAGGTTTTATTGAAATATATGTCAACATAGTCTCCGATAAGAATCAAATAAAAACACATACATACACGTGTGTCTTCACACTGTCGTACTATACTTGCAACGACGACATAAGGTTAAACACGAGGCCCTCACAAGGATAGAAATACATGCACACACAGTTACGTTTCCGTTGCCTAAAATGCTGGTTTTCTTACTATGTGGGACAGAATGTCTGCTTGGAGAAGCAGATGGCGATGGAGTGAGCAAAAGAGGGAAAAAAGAAGTAGTTAGGAGTCTTGTATGGAGAAGTTTTTACTTTATGTCTCTCCAAATTGGAGCCCTTGGCAGATCCCGGTCTTGCTCATACATAAGTGGCAGCAGATCAATCTCAGACGTTCTCTATCTCTGCCTTTGGAAATCCACGGCTGCGAATGTTCCTATTTGCATGTGTCACTGCGCATGAACTCCTCTGTGTGTGTACATATGTGTCAAGTTCCAACCGAGAGGAGAGGAGGCGTTCAAAAAAAGAAATGAGAGCAAAGAGAATCCTGGTGCACTGAGAAGTCACTTCATGTCTCTCCAAAGTGGAACACTTGATTCCAGATCGTTGGCTTATTTCTCATGCCACCCGACTGCCAAGTTAGATTATTATCCGACAGCCCGCTCCTGGTTTTCCTCTGCCTGTCTGCCCTAACTGGGATATGACGGAGTGCTTCAGGATGCACGCTGCTGCTGGTGACAGGGGGGCACATTGTCTGGGTCTGATTGTCCTTCCTCTGGGCAATCAAGAAAGGCTTGATTTGGGTAGATGGTATGTTTCCTGATCCAATTTTTAACAATTGAGCACACTTTTATGACTAACTGTATTATTTTGGCTTTGAGGAGTGAGTACTTCCACTTTTACTCTAGCTTCATGATGGTGAGTCTTTTGCTTTCAATATCTGTTGATTCATGTGTGTACGTGCGCATTAATACAGTTTCCTGCAGCACTATTGTCTGGACTTGACATTTCCTACATATTTTTTTGTATTAATGCAGTCTGGTGTCCAGTAGAAAGCACAAAGAGGGACACAGTGTGAGGCTTGTCCAAACAGCTTGTGCAAAGATTAACTACCTCTGAGATTTGTCCTTATATTAACAAGAGAAATGACAATGGGCTGTGGGGGTACATGTTAACATAAGGGGGGAAACAGGAGGGTTGGCAAATGTGTGCAGAGGACATTTACAATCTTTTAATATTTTACAAGAAGACTCTCTGGCAGCACTGGGATCTGTTTCAGTATCGGGGGGAAAGGACATATGCTTGTTAGCTGAGGCTTTGAATTTGTCTTGTTGGAACCAGTGAACATCAGAAATAGTAAAGGAAAAAAACTACATTTAATATTAATAAAATTTGAATTGCGTAAATCATTCTTCAGACCTCAGTAGGTTCGTTAGCTGGTTGGTTTGGTTATGTGACAATATACTGTGTAGAGCTGCCTGACACTGCAATCACTACTTTCCTTATGCAGACAGCAATGATGGTTGTCTTATAACATCATATATTTTACTGTAATGTGAAGTTTATAATGAGATGTTATTTCCATTTTGGAGGCAGGCTGATATTACATAACAACATTTCCAATTTGCTCCCACAGCAGATGCTGCTTGTTGGCAGAGAAGGACCACCTGAGTCTATGTCCTTGTCCTTGGTATTGCTAACATTTTTGCAATTAAGTTTTGTGTTTCACTTCAGGACAGAATAAATCAAACATAATTTAAATAACTTAACACAAAGTAATTCAGTAGCTGGATGGATGCAGCTGCAAATAGCATTGGGGACGCATAACTTACCTTCCTTTATTAACTTTTTGAGAACAGCCGATGCCAGCCTGTTTAAAAAGAGAAATTAATTCATATCGTACTCATTTGCAACAACAAATATGCTTTGACAATTTTTTTACATATTTTATCCACATGTTAAGTAAACTTAATCTGCAGTTTTCAGTAGAGAGGAAGACAAGGAATAAAGGCCCCCAGCCAGAACCAAATCGAGGATCATTTTAATTAAGTGTGTCTGGACCACTGAGCCAGCAGCACAGCCTCGATTAAGTGTTCTAATGAATGCATCCACAGTTCTAAAATGTTCATACTGATGGTAATTCAAAGTGCTTGGTTATTAAGGTTGTGGTCAAATCTTGGTTAGGTACTGAAAACACTTAATGCACTGTATTATTTAACCCTTGTTTTGTCTTTGAGTCAGAAATGACCCACCAGCTACTGTATGTTTAACAGCTGAGAAATCTCCCTAAATGAGGTTGTTTTTTTTCCAATTTGATATTTGATGACTTTTCCTGGAGTGACCCCAACATTAGAAACTTCTTTTCTTGTGATCTGTTTTACCCTTTTGGTTCCTCTTGTCTTTGTTTTAGTCTTATATGTTTTTAGTTCCACTTCGCTCTCTTTCCCTCTGTCTATTTTTGCCCTTTTGTTAGTTTATTATTGTATCCTCCTCATGTCTTCCCCTTTTAAGTTTTCCCTCTTCATTTTTCCCTCCACTGTGATTGTCTGATCATTTCCACCTGTCTGCAATTGTCTCCTCCTCCCTGTGTCACCTGTCTCTCATTGTCTCGTTACCCCATGTATTTAAGTCTGTGTTTTTGCCCTTTTTTGTCAGTTCATCTGCTTTGCCCTGTGTCTGCCCCCTGTGATCTCCTGTGTTTTTCTTTCAAATTTAATTGCCTTGTGGGTTTTGTAAGCCATTTGGATTTTTCTTTGTGGGTTTATTATCGTTGGCTTTCTCAGTTGGCTGATAATTTTCTTTATTGACTTATTTTTGTTGTGCATCGTGCCTGCTTGTGCTGATTGTGGGTTAATTATTAAAGATATTTTTTGTTCACTTCATTTTTGTCTTCATTTGGGTCGTGTTTGAACTGCTCACAACAAAGGCTCCATCTAGTCTCTGGGATATTAAGCAAAAATATCATTATTAATAACCTCTACTTTAGTAAATAAAATACTTATACGGGTGTGTTGTAATAAATACTGTACAAGTGGTGTCCACTGAATTAATGCAGTTTTTTCTCCATTGTGAAGAGGGAAAACCCAGATATTCAGAATGTTTGTGATGAATGAATGTTGTTTCTTCTTTCAAAATAGATTTGGGGTTCGAAATTTAATTAAGGTGCTTTATTTTAGTGGTTTAGTGAAGGCAGGTAATTTTTTGACCCTTAGGACAAGGGAGTATACAGAATGTAAAGACTACACAAGGGTTAAACCTGCAGTGTGGAACTTCTGTCATCTGTCTTGATGTGCTTATGACATCCCGGCCTCAACCATACAGCTATTTGCTGTTGCCTACTCTAATCTCTCTGTTTGGGAAATCTATCTTTGCCGTTTGACATGAAAAACATTGCTACGGTTGCCACAAGCTCCAGATCTAAAAACTTTGGTATGCAGTAAAATACAGGGAGATTTACTTGTCAGTGATGAAGAGGCTTAATTAGCAATGTGTGAACTCGTTTGGTTAGGGCTTGAATCCTGGGAATAAAACATTACCAGTGAACATATTCTGCACAGTAATTACCTTCCCCCAAAACACACAAGAGGTCTGTAAATGTAATCATTTACAGGAGACAGGGTTGGCCTGTGAGAGTTATTATGTAAACTGGTTCTTTCATACACAATAAAACTTTTCTCTGTAAATTTTCAGTAATTAAATGGCAACAGGTTCACCTGCAAAATACTGTACTTTTTTTCTTTCTTTTTTTTTTACAGTTTCTTCATGTATTTTAGAATTATAGTGTTTTACTAGAAATAAATATACAGGTCATTACTATATTCTTGTAAATTTACAACAAAACTGGTCACAGTTCTGTCAGTAAATGACATTTACTGTATTTTTACAGTATGTAAGCTGTATTTGAATCTACAGCATGTATCCTGTATTTAATGATAATTAAAGAATGTTTCTGTAGTACTACTACTCAAATGGTAAATGGACTGTACTTATATGGGACCTTTCTAGTCTGACTGACCAAAGCACTTTACAACACAAGCCAGCATTCACCCATTCACACAAGCGGCCACCATGCACCCTCCCATAATTCTCTGCTGTTTACAGGTATGTTTACAGTACATACCTGTAAATAATGCCATTCTCTTAAAGAGCTCGCATATTTCTCCCAGATTGCATTCCAGTTTACATCATGCTCATCGCTGCATGACAATAATACAGCATAATACTGTTCAGGTTTCACTGTAAATTTACATTAAAGCTTTACAGTGAAGGCATGCATCACATATAAACTGTGATATTATGCATCAATCAGGGTCAGTACAAGGAGCCTTGTATTTTTCTGTGTGGAAGAAGCCACACTTGGCAAAAATTCACTCATTACTCACTTGAAGTGGGCAGGAAGTGGGCAAGGGAGTCTTTCCTCACCTGCACAATTAACTTATCCAATTCTAAATGCAGCAAATGAAGTTAGTCTGAGGATTTTAATAAAGGGCCTGAATTTTTAAATTAAGCTCCAATAACGTGTGACAACAGTGCCAAGACCTCAGCAGGAGCCTCCTCATTAGGAAGGACAAAAAAGTATACATGTGCATTTCTGGGTTTGTTTTGATGTCTGTATGCAGTGTGGGCTTAAAATTCACCAGAAAGTCTTAAGGTGAAGCAAAAATTAATCAACTGCAGTGTCGTTTTCAGCTTACCTATGATTGCTACACAAGGGAAACTGATTGTGGTGTTAATTTCTCCATGTCAGAGAATAAATTTTGAACTTAGGTTCAACAATCCCAGAGGAAGAAAGTACATGTTGAAGGGACTATATTACACATTTCATCACCACAAGGCATGTTGTATTTAGAGTTTGCTCTCATTGGACTTGTTCTTTTGCCCTTACTATTGCTAATACTCTCAGTGGGGGTTGTAGGAAAGCAAGGAAAGGCTTGCCGAGGAAACTGGGTACAAATAAAAACATTGTAACATGTCATCATAAATTACCTGATGCAGTCTAACAATGTAAAATTATTTCACCATTTTAGACAATGACTAGCTTGTAACATCCGATCTTTCAGGCTACATGAATTAGCAATAAAAAGAAAAGCTGTGAGGTTTTAATACATTTCTTTCTCACATTGGATATGTTAGGGACCGTCGCTGATCTCCTGCTTGCTGGAGAATGACAGGAAATGCTGTGGACATATTTTCCAAGAGTCTACATTTTGCTTGTGTGTTTGCTCAGATACGGAGTGATTGAGATGACAGCGAGGCCTGGCTTCTGTCAGCGACAAAATGGACTGAGGTCAAGGTTCAGGCAGGAAGTTATAGAGTGATGCTGTCGGTGAGATGGAAGAACAAACACAGACGGAGAGGGAAGGGGATGAAAGGAGACAAGAGAGACTGATGAAGGCATGTGATACTGACGGGAAAAATGTTTTTTAAACACGTTCAAGGCAAGAGTATCGGGGAGATTTCATATTAGATAGAGAAAGGAATGCTACTGCTATTCAAGGGAGTTAGTAGACCTCACAGAACATTTGTGAGTGAAAACTGGTTTAGAAAGCATTGAAGCTATTTCGAAATTGACATGAATTTCATAGCTTTAGATGTATTCTTTGTGCCAAAGACAACACCATAGACTGCTAGAGCTCATTTAGAGTCAAGAGTGACAAGATAACTACCTGACTGACCTGGTGTCTCGGTTTTGACCCACTTTCATGCTAGATATTCAAAGTCTGAACAAATATTTGTAAAAATTGAAAATGTCCCTGTTTTTAACATTCACTTCCAGATTTGCCACAATTAAAATAATCTTATTCCTTGTTTTCAGTGCTTACATAGCTATGCTCTCTCTTAATCATTATTATCTATGCAAAAAGCTATATAATCCATCACCATCTGAATTTTAACACTCATCTGTCTGTGTGTGTTTCAATCAGTTGATGTGTCACTCTCAAGGCGTTTGCTTAACTATCAGTCCAAGGAAAACTGTCATGCTGAAGACAAGTCAGCCTTTTCTCAAGAGTTCTTAGAGGCTTATTCCTTCCTTCAATGAGAATGCTGCGTCCATGGTGTTGAAGGGTGCACTCAGTAGGTTTGCAAAGCGCATACGTTTGTGCATGCACGAACATGCATGTCCCATTTTGGGGGTTGAAAATATGGTCATCCTCAGCTCCTGAAGACAGTGTTGTAGACTAGAGTCGTTGTTTTAGTGACAAATACAGAGGAGCATTAGTTTTCCTCTCAGATAGTGTGAATTTGAGTTTACATGTAAAGCTGGGATATGTTTGTGCTGAAAACCTTAGTGTCAGCTAATTGCATTACCACTTGGTAAGCTATTATAGGTGATTTCAATTAGCATAAGCAAATTAAAGAGTATTAAAAGTGTTAACGGTTATTGTTAGAGTCAGTAAAGCCTGTTTACTTAACTTAGTGCTACCCTAGAAATTCATGTGCTGGTATTTTCTGGCTTTTGTTGTGACCTGTAAACATCAGGTTAGTTCTGTCAGCCTGTACAGAATATCCAGGTAGTGCAGCCACTGGCCAGTAAAAGAAGTCAGTGAGGTGTAACAAGGTATTGAATCAGTAAAAGCAGATGTAGCACTCACTCACACAGGTATGTAATTATGTATAGTACGGGATGTAAATGTGATTTTCTATTTTTATACCTGCACCATATATGGTGCAGGGGCATACTGGTTTACCCTTGTCCAACTGTGCATCCATCTGTCCATCCGTGCATGCATTAAAGGTTTGATAGGGTTATGGGTTATCCACTTCTACTCAAAAATTAATAGACAGAATTCAATGAAATTCCCCACATGATTTGTAGGGCCCCTAAAGGTGTGCATCTTATCATTGGTTTCTTCATTTTGCTCTATTTTATATTTTAAAACACATTTAAACTTGGGCGATTCTTATGTCATCCGGCTATTATTCAGCTACAATAGAGGTGATGGTCTATCTACATCAGAGTTTATCCAATAGTGGGGGCATCTTTGTCCTTGGACACAAATTTTCTGGTTGTGGTTTAGTTTGCCCACAACAAGCATCAAATGCAAATGTTGAATAGATAAAAAAAAAAAATGTTCCTGTCGTTTCTTGGCACAAAATAAAAAGAAATCTGTTTTTTTTTTCTTTCAAGCAAATTGTCATAAGTATGAGAAATGAAGGCCAACAGTGACAGTGATATAATGGCTGTAATGTGTCCACAGGGTTTAACCATATGTTGCTGTGAATATGGGTGTGTTGTGCTGTTTGGTTCCTTGTGTAGGCCTACCACACACAAACAAACCCTGATTCACAAGAAATAGGCCGCCACAATCAATCATCTTCAAACTAGTATTTACCAGGGAACTGTATGTGTGACAAGCGAGATCAGCCAGCTGTCTGAGGGGAACATAGACACACAGTTATTTTCACACACGCATATAGGAAAGGCCCATAACGACTAACAAACTTCAATATCCACATACAGAAACCTCAAGTGCACATACACAATAGGCAAACAAGCCGTCAGCAGCACTCATTGCCAGTGAAGTGAGGTATTTCCTGCCCTGCTGACACATTTTCATGACACACACATACACGCCCTCGTCACCCTGACTTTCCTTAACAAATGTGCGGAGCAGGCCCCTGGATGTATACAGTAGTGCTAACAGTTAGGTCTTGTTGATTTAACACTTAGGGAGTAAAGCTGAGACACGACTGTTATTCTTAGCTTTCCTCAACAATAATAGATAAGTACATATATAGAGAGAGAGACAGAGGGAAAAAACGCGATGGTGTATTTTGAATTTGATATGACTCAAGGGGATGTGACTACGAGGGTCAATATGGAAATACATGCAGTTGAACAAGTCTCCATTCAGACAGAGTTTTACCCCCATGTTGTGTTGAAATTAGCATTGCTTCCAAATTTTTGAAAGTTCCCACAGACTCCGATGCTGTAGTGTAAAAGGTAATACCATACATTTGAAATTAAGAGTACTGTAGAGGTGACACTTTCTTCCTCCATCACAAACTGAGCTTGATGACAGTGAAAAAACTGGACCATAAAGTGCTGCTAATTTATATGGAAAGTCTATCTAGAAAGGCATTGCACAGGGCCTGCATGCATTTATTCATAGTTTGAAAGATGTAGTCCCGTCACCGCCAGTCAGACTTTGAACATATGTGAAGCCCTGTTTATGGCAAAAGTAATAACAGAGGTAATTCATCATGCTTGTCACAGATTTATAGTTTGTCAACATGTTCATAAGCAAGTCAAGAAGTGCCAAAAGTGATAACTGCTTCTTTTTTTTAGCTGTTCAACCACAATGTTTTGACTCCAGAAATTGACATCATGAAGATAATAAATATAGATCTGAAACCGTTGAATGAAGTGAACACCACTGCTGCATGCACCACTCTGTTATCACTATTATCCTGCTTTCTGTTAAAAAAAAAACTGTGCTGTGCCAGTATTGGAGATCAGACACAGGCCACACCTTTCACTGCTACCTGTGCTGTGATGGCTACATCACTGAAATGCTGTGACTCTCATGTGTGGGGTGTAGCACTGCTCCTGCCAAACCTGTCTTAGTGCAGTGAGTTTACTTGTGATAATGGCCATCATAAAAAATAAAAAAAATCTTGTTAACAAATGAAGGGAAGAAATATATTATTATTATTATTATTATTATTAATTGTTTGTGAAATATTCTACATATATGTGCTGTAGTGAAAGATATAATTTAACTGGCATGATGTCAAAATGCCTATCAACAATAATTTATTTATTTATTTATTTATTTTATTTTTTTTTTTTTCTGAAAAGGGCATCACACTGTAAAATCAGGTGAAATACTGAATCTGCACTGCTGCGGCCGTAGCTGCTCAAGTGGGTTGTATGGCTGCTCTGACCTGTTAACATGGATGCTGAAGAGAAAAGGAAGAGGGTCCATGATGCACACCTGCTGCTCAGGTACTGTAGGCCTTGTGGCCCAGGAGGCTGTCTGCTCTCTGATCTCTGTTTTATAGTGCAACACCAGCTAGAAGGCTAAATGGGGAAAAACAATTTGTTTTTCTTTTCTCTGTATTATGTTTTCCTTGATTTTACTTTTACTTTAATCGCCTGCGATGCACTTTATTGAATTTTCTTTTGTTGTCCCCGTATTACTACAGACTTTCCTTAACTTTAGAGATTCATTTTCAAGTTTGCAACAAATTAAAAACATCAATATTTCAGTTGAGTTCACAAAACAAAATCAACTACTGCTTAGAAGAGAAGTCACTACGAGGTTAGACACTTCCAACAAAGGAAGCTCATTTCTATAATGCTTTTCAGAGGAGACATGAAGCCAAGAACAACAAGCATCTCAGATGATATCAGACTGGCTGCTTATCAAATGTCACTCCCAACACTGATCCCACATCAGGCATAAGTAAATACAGTGTGAATCGATAGCTACCATTAAGAGTAACATTATCCACTGGGCCCTGAAATTCAAACAGTAAATCTACTTCATGTGACACGTCAAGACACGAACCAAAACACAGGCTGATCTCTCAGCAGCTGCCAGCAGATGATGATGAAAGGAGAATCCATGTAATCCATGTCTTTTTACTTCTATTAAACACAACATTAAATCTGCTGATTGCATGCTGGGCTTCAGCAATAAACTGTTAATGCGTATCACAAAATGATTCACCTGTAATGGAAGGCAAACTAAATGCAAATGAAGAGCAATTTTGCTATTTGTTGCAGTCAGGCAAGAAGCTTTTAGCTTTAAATCAGTTTGTTCGGTGAATTTAAAAGGTTTCACAATCGTATTAAGTTGAGACATTTTCTCACCATATTAAAAGCTCCTTTAACAGAATCAATAAGTATCATTAAGTTAAAAAAGTCCAAATCTGATTTTCTAAACAGACCAAAGGTCCAATCGGTGAATCTTTTGACTCTTTGGACTACGGGTAAAATTACACATATGATTAAAGGTTGCTAGATTATTTTGTGTGGTACTCAGCGTCAGTCATGTAAACAACCCTGAAACAGCATCAGAAGGTATGATTTAGATTCATCAGAATTTTATGTCTGATGTGAAGACATACCAATCAGTGGGCATAATTCCAATCATGTGCTTTGACTTTTGGTGCTGATGAAACCTTATATTCAATATGAATCAAATACATTGTGTGTGTGTGTGTTTCTTATTAGCAGTTCAGTGCTGTACGTAAGCAGGAAACATTATCTCCTCTTGGCACAATCTACAGAGGGATTGACATTGGCAGAGCCAATCACTGCTGGCGAATAAGTCAGTTCTAAAGGGTCTGTAAAATAGTGCTCTTATGTCGGGCTTTGGCTGCAACAATCAGAGGACAGATCTGGTCTGCTGCCAAGCAGTTGTACAACATTCTAGCTGTTAAGGTAAGGGCTGGGGGGGCTATTATTATTATGTATTATATTATGTATAATATTCATATATAAAGCGTTTATTAAAATATTAAGTCTATTCAATTATTTTTAAAAACAACAAACAACCAAATTTGTCTTTATTTTTCTTTATACCACACTGGTATAGTGAATTACTCCTATTGACAGGGTGATTGAAAATTAGGGCAATTCTTCAGCATTCATTCATGCATTGAATGGAATATTCTGGGAAACATTCAATACTGTTTAACAACCTCTGAGTGAACCTGTCTTTCATCAACAGGGGTGACGTGATGCAGGATATTGTGCCATTCAGTCTGACTGAGGGAGTGTGACGTCAGTACATATCCAATAGCTAATGTTTCGCTGGACAACAGACAGGTGACATCCTAGTTCACATCTCTCTAAAGTCCTCCTTTTTTGTCACCGGCACCATTTCATATCAGTCCATGTGAATTGTATATGAAAAACTAGTTCAATCAGGAGAGACTTGTGGTTGAAGTAAATATGATTATTTCACCATGGGAGTAACAGAATAGCATGAGACATAAAGTGACTAGAGCTCGAGCTTCATATATTGGCCTCCAACCCCCACCTCTCCACATTTTATCCTCCGATTTCACAGAAACAGCACATTTGACCAGAAAAAACATGGAAATATCTCTGAGGAAGGGACAACCCATAATGACCATCTCCTGACAACCTATTTGTTCAGACTCATTTAGCTTTCTGCTTTCTAATCTCTAATAAGACAATGTTGATAAAGCTGAGCTCACACACCAGGAACTCTAAAATCCTAGTTGATTCTGAAATCGTGTTCACATCACACATTGCGAGAATCTCCACAGATGTTATTGTCTCAGGTCTCAGACATGCACACACTTAAGATTCGAAAATAATTGGGGCATCACACACACCAGGATTTCATTAAGATTCTCGTGCCAGAGGGAACAATGAATGCACCGTTTGATCTCTGGAGAAGCAGCTGTATAACGTAACTAAATGACTGACGAAGTTGCCGTAGCGATCGGCCTATACTTTCCAGTGAGAAAACAAGACAAGAGAAGAAAGGAGTGTGGATGAGGAAATGGTTGGGAAGATGCAATGATTTTAACTGTTGGTTTAATATAATGTTAGCCTCAAGGACTAGAATGTTTACTGTTGTTTGGCAGTGACGTCAGCTGCTCCGTGATTTCTTTCTCATTGGCTTCTGTGGTCTTGTTCAGAAAATACTGATGTAATCATCCTCATTTTAACTCTTAAACATCAAACATGTTGGAAAATGATCACAGCGTCGCACAATGGGTGCACAAGCAGATCGGGAGGTGTAAGACTGGATCTGTAAACGCCTCATTTTAGCAGATCATCTGGGCTGAACATGGGGACCAATCAAAGCACCAGACCAGAGTTCTCCTCCGATTGTCAGGAGGGATGAATCGGATCACAATCTACCGTAATGTGATCCTGGCTTCATTACCTCTAGCATGTGATACACCACTGTTTTCAAATCGTATAGTCTTATAAATGTTTCCATCTATCATATACAGTATATATTTAAAATATGAAGTTAAATATATTTGATAAGGGAATTGAACTGATTTGGATTCAATAAATTAGTTCCGACAAAATTAAATGCTATTCATACCCAACTCTAGACAGCTGTGACCTGGCACTTATTAACCTCCCTATACCTCTTATTTATCGGCAGCACTGTGTGAGTTGATGCAGTTCAAAAGCACAAAACGGAACATAACGGCAAAAATATATTTTCTGGCTGGCAAATAAGGTGTAGAGAGGAAAATGCATTGGACCAGATGCATAGGCTGCCAAAACAGATTTAGCATGAATTGGTGATACACAAACACAATCATGACTGCAGATTGGCACAGGGAAAGCTGTCGAAACGCACACTCTCTCTCTCTCTCTCTCACACACACACCTACGATGATTTCCCCCCAGACTCCTTGTCCTCCACAGTTGAACACATGTCATTTGTATGCCGCCCCTCCAGCACGCTGACAGAACGGCATTTTGAAACACTCATCTCCTGATCACATCCCTGCTCTGCTGCATGTTATTCCCAGACAGGTGTCCCTGCACACACACACACACACACACACACACACACACACACACACACACACACACACACACACACACACACACACACACACACACACACAGAGAGAGACAGACACACCCCTACACATATTTCAGTACTGTATCACATATTCAAATTAACATAAACCTTGTGCATAAGCAAACACACTCAAATAAACACAAACTCAAACACATGAACTCACAAGTACGTTCACACTCCATCTCTATGGCGACTGCTGACACTATCAAGTGTGTTGCCACCTTTTTATGCACTTCTCCCCTGCTCTGTGTGACCAGGTACACACACACACACACACACACACACACACACGGGCAATGAGGGGCATATTCTACCGACTGATGTGTCCCTGTTGTCTTGTTAGTTCTGAGCTCGTTTTATATATGTATGTAAATGCATATATTGTGCACGAATGTCCTTTTGCCAGTTCAACCAATACATACAGTACATACATATTGTACATACAGTAACTGTGCCTGGGTGCATTCCTGTGTAATAAACTGAGCTGCATGCAGCCAAAGAAAGCATATAACACAGAACTGCATGTCCTACTCTCTGTGTGTGTCTGTGTGTGTGACGATCCCCTCACATCTGCTGTGAACTGGGTTAATGTTCGTGACTGCTGCTAACCCAGGTCACAAGAGAGGGGTGCAAGGGTGATATGGTGATATGTGAAGGGTCATGCACGCATCTCCCAACCCATATGGAGTTTACCACACAAACACTTACACACACACAAATGCACACACACTAAAAAGGAATGAGGTAATTAATAGCCCCTCTACGCATCACTGATACACCCGAGAGACTTTAAGGAGGGTCTCACACACACTTTATCAGAGCAGGTTGATGGGGTTGATATTGTGTACGGCAGGAGTCAAACACTTTTCCTTTCCAGTTATTTATTTATTTATGTATTCATCATCGGAATGTTAAAAATAACCTAACAAAATAATCAATAACCCATCAATGGAATATTTCCTTACATAGAGGGAAAGAGTAAAGAGCACATTTCAATCATTTAGCTCTTCACACACACACAAACACCTAGTTTTAGTATTTTCCACAACTACTACTGCCCACCTGACACAGAAGACAAAGGGAAGAGTCTATAAGACGTTCTTTGAAATGTGTTGCACCCAAAAGCTTTTTTGGCAGCGTAGAGCGCTTCTAAAAAACCAACCAAGAAAATACAGGGGTCCCACAAGAGAAGCAAAAAATAGAGAAATGCCAGCATTATAGGAAGCAAGTACTTTTAAGTGAGTAGGAATGGGTAACAGAGGAGCAGAAATCTAAATGGAATTTGATGTTAAGAGAAACAAAGAGAGCCACCTGCTTTTTGTTTCCCTCACAATAAGGACTGGCCTTTTGTCTGTCAGAAATGTATGAACACAGCCCAGGTTTGTACAAGAAAGCTCCAACAAGTCACCCATGTTGGCAACTGAGGTTACTGAAAGGGTAAGTTTACTTAAGTCAAATATGAGCTGTTGAAATTATGAGAAATCTTTGAAACCTATGGTAAGAGTTAATTAATTAATGAGGTAATTTCAAATAAATTAATCCTCCATAAAAGTTGGAATCACTTATTCCCATGAATTAAATGATCAAAACACATTATCTAATGATTACCCACATGGACAGCTGGTCCATGGTCTCCAAAGTATCAGCCTGGAGATGAATGAAATTTTTATTTACTAATTTATTTACAATTTTTCAAATATCTCTTTGTAGAAGTGTCCCTTTTGTTCTCAATAATTCTCACAGCACGCTGTGAAAAGCTTTTGTAGGCATTCTTTTTAGAGGGTAGTTCCATAACACAGTAGAAAGACACACAGACATGACTCCTTTGCTCAGTTCTTTTTTTTTCTTATTTTTTGCTTGCCTGACCCATGCTTCATCCCTTCACAAAGTTTCATGGGATTCAAAAGTTCAGTAGTTTTTGTGTAATTAGGGCAACTGTCGAAAAACAAAAAATGCCAACATTTTGCAATGTTGAAGGAAAAAAGAAAAAAATCCTGGATCTGCTCTTTTATCTGCATCAGTACCAAAATTTAGGCTAATGGGGTTTTTGCCTGACAGATTCTCCATCCTTCCAGCTAGTTTTATGGAAGTCCATCCAGTAATTTTTGCGTAATTAATAAACTAACTAACCAACAAAGTAAGTGTCCTGTAGGCCCACATGTATTCTGCCCACTCTCCAATAAGAAAACCTTTATAATGGCGTAAATAATGGCTTTATAAATTAGAAGCATCATTTCTGAATCGTGCGATGTCTAGTTTGTGTGTCGCTTCTCCCTCCCGCTCTCCCTCTCCATTTTTGCATTTTGGTTTGGTCCGGCAGCTGCTAAGCAGGTCAGGGAATGTATGCAGAGGGGTGGGGGTGAGAGACGAAACTGAAAATGAAATTGGGCAGATTAGATTGCTTGATTGAGCAATTAGCTATCGTCTCCATCATTTGGCTGGAGCCCGGAGGCATCTGCCACTGTGGGGTACACACCGCCTCACACAGACGTGACACAGCGCACACACACACACACACACACACACACACACATGCAGAAAGCTGTCAGTGTGTGTGAGTATGCCAAAGGAAGTGTGTCCCAGCAAATGTGCTCAGCTCTTTCTAAATGAAGTATGAGCGCCAGCGTGTGTGAGCGGATGTTTCTGTGTCTGCAGGCCGTCTCCTTGTGGTTTATGTAAGAATAGCTAACATAGAGCTTGTCAACCACACTCCTATTTTCATTTCCTTAACGTTGTTTCATGTCTGTCTCTCTCTCTTTCATTCCCTCCTTCTCTTATTGCTCTTCAGCAAGCTGTTTACTCACTCGTTGATGTATTCTTTCGTCACTACCACCACACACACACACACACACTCCTTCTTCTCTCTCTCTCCCATACGCTGGCTTTTTTTTTCTTTTTCTTTTTTACCGACACAGCTTCGATTTCTCTTGTTCTCATTGTTAAAAAACAGTGAAGGAATAAATCCAACAAGCAAGTAAGCGCAGTAAAAAAGAAAGAAAATGATTGTCTTGTAAACAGGGCACCATCCATTTCTTTTTACTCACTCCTGAGGCCGGTGAAATTTCAGACACGACGGTGCGTAGCGAGCCATAACTCACGTTTAGCACCCTGAGTTTTGTCCCAAATCCAAAACTAGACTGATAAAACTCTTGAGAAGGGGTTTTAGCTCCTTCTCTCCACCGAGGCCCACTGAAATTTGTTTGATGAATTGGTCTCCATTGGCACTCACTTATTCTCACATAAAGGGGTTTATGGCTCAGGGAAAAGGAGGGGAGAGAAGACGAGCTATTTCCACATGTGATGAAGTAAAACTCCATCATGTGGACATCTGGAGAGAGAGAGAGAGAGAGAGAGAGAGGGAATCTCAGGGGACGGGTGTACGTAAGTGTCCATTTATGTGTGTGTAAATCTGCGATTGAGTGAACCAATGCATGTGCAGCACATGCATGTGTGCGCTCAAGTGTGTCAGATTACAAATATAAGTTCATGGGTGTGTGCCGATTTTTTTGCATGCATGTGACTCTTGCTTGTGTGGTCACGCTTGATTGCCAGGCGGGCAAGTGAGAATGAATGATGGTGGCCATCCCTCGCAGACAGTGGAGAGTTCACCTGTCAGCGTGAGCTACCTTAAGACAGATGGACATCTGGAATCTATTGGTGAGCAGCTGGAGGAGCTGGAGGAGCTGGCCGCACACACACACACACACACAGACACACACACACACACACACACACATACACATACACATACACACACACACACACACACACACGGCCAAAAATATACATTTTAAGTGCACACATAACTGTTGAGAGAGCTGACAAGGGCCCACATAGATCTGAGAGTGGGAGACACTGAGTATAGACATAAATCACAAAGCTCTTGTTCCCTTCTTCACTGTTACACACACACACACACACACACACACACACACTACTAGCTAATAAGAGAACGATGAGTCATTCTCTGCTTGGATCCCCCCTCCTTAAGTGAATAGTTGGCAGGTGTGTCCCTTGAAGGAAAGTAAACTGAGCGAGAGGAAAAAGTTAAAGAGCAATGGTGATGATGACGCTGATGGAACATTAAAGGAATTTAGATTTAATGCTGCAGACTGTCTAAACATGAGATGGACTAACAAATTTGAACAATCCCAAACAAAGGCTGCATAGAACCAAATACACTTAACGTGCTTATTGTCCGTCCATGCCAGCTATTATTTTCTCATAAAAAGAAATATTCTGCCTGTCCTAGACACACAGTGGGGGGGGACACAGATGGATGCATGCGTCACACTACTCCACTAACAACTCATGCACACACACTAACACACACACACACACACACACATATATGGGCATAATCAATAGGAGTGTGCCCAGTGGAATTTAGATGCTGTCTTTAACACTCTCACACAATCCCCAGACACACAGGAGAACGCTAACACTCTGACATCGAATACCCTTGAGCTCCGATTGATCCCACCCATATTCTCTCTCACACACACACACACACACACACACACACACACACACACACAGGCTGAGAGTGCAGGTGGGCGATGGACATCTGGCTCTGCTACTAAAGTGTCAGTGAGTCGACCCGCTCATTTCTTCATTTGGAGTCTGTTTACCGTGATGCAGACGTCTCGCAAATACAGACCGAGATCAGATTTAATTTGGTATAATTAGAGGCACGTGGAGCATTTTTCCACATCATTTTATTACTGTCAAATTAAATGTGATACCTTTTGTGTAATTATTGTAAATAAGACAACCCACAGTTGAGAGAAGTGGCAGCCTGTACTTTAAAACCAGCAGTGTAGTTAGTTTTCTTGTCCTGCACTTCTTAAATTGTCAGTGGAATACAGAGGAAAGAAAGATTTTCAACCTCTCGCCATTTAGCAAACCAAAAAGTTAAATCGATTTATTTAAATCAGCACTGGATCAAGTGACTGTGTGTAATATGAAACGGGTCACTTGTAGTGCAGACCCAGACATGATTAAAGCTTTATAATGTCTTTCCGCTCATTGTTTAAGTCCTCCAGCTCTCAGCTTTACTGTATTGGTTCCCTCTCATTGCTTTCATGGCTTCATTTTCAGCCGTATCAGCACCAGTTTTTCATATAAAAAGCTCTACATCTTCATTGTACATTACATACTCGGAGATAAAGGTCGGAAAGACAAAGTTAGCGACTATCTTGAGAACATAGTGGACATTTAGAAGCCAGATATTTTTCTCTTCAGCTGGCCGAGGCCAAACACAGAGCTAAAAGTAGAGTGGATATTGCTCCATATAATATTTATATAATATTTATCAATTTTGTTTTATTTATTAATTTTATTTTATTTATTAGTATTATTATTACTTTCTTATTAATTAATTATTTATTTACATGTATGTAATCTATATTTATTCATTCCCATGTCTTTCCACTTGTACATTTTTTCTTAATATTAGGGGTCATTGTTTGGGGGTCTCTGTGCTATTTCTGTATTTTAAGTCTGTATTTTGATTTAAATTGTTTGATTTCAGTCATGAACTGTTTTAATACATTGTTTGTGAAGCACTTTGTAACTCTCTTTTGTATAAATAAAGTTTATTATTATTATTATTATATCCGCTAGTTGTATAAATCAGTGAGTGCTTGCAAAAAATACAAAGCAGGTGATATAAAACCAAAAGAGGGAGAAAAGTCGAGGTAATGGTCAATGAATACAAGAGAGAATGTATATGATGATGATATAAAAGTAAATCAATATAACAAAGTAATAAATGAAAGATAGCAAAAGTTAATAAAAAGATAATAGTGATTTCTTGATGTTAACACAGCACACAGTGAATCCTTTAAAAACTCCACCACATAGCATAAAACAAAGTTCATGTCTAATTCTGCTTGTCCTTCCTGAAATATTTAGAAGGTGTAGAATACAGTAGAGGGACTCAGCGGCAGTATTTACTGTGTGAAATATGAAAACATTATTCACCATTATGTACCTCGAGGTCTTGTATTGACTTCACAATGTATTTTTCCCAGGAGACATTTTATAAAGGATTTCACGAAGCTCTCTCACGCTTTGAATGAGACCCATCAGCCTGAAAGCCTGCAGCGTAAATGAAGCGCTCCCGACCAGACATCTTCTCCGGCAGACAAAGTTTGTGTGGTGATGACTTTGGTTAAAGTAACTGGGACTTATACTGAAGGCTGTGTGAGTTCACTTCATGTATCATCGGGGAGGTGAGGCACAAATAAACACACAAGGATGCACAAACAAGCTATAATTAGTTTGCTTCATTTCCCAATCATGGTGACAATAGGAGAGCCCCATGTTAGAATGCATCTCTCCCCTCTCTTGCCTCCCATCCATCTCCTCTCCCTCACTCCCCATCCGCTCCTTCCAGGGAGTCGGACTACAATTGACTCGAGCTCCCCTCTCACTGCACTGCAGAGCCAGGATAAGAGAAACTTTAGCCGCATAGAGAGCATATGGCCTCCGCCGCACACCAAACAAACAAACCCCACAATATGTGTGTAAAAGAGGAGATTATGAAAGGGTGATGAAGAGGAGAGTAAAAGGGAAAGCACAACAGAAGAGGAGTGATGCTGTATGTATAGATTTTTTTTAAAACAATACACTATCAGAAAACCATTAATTCTCTTGGTCATAGTCTGTAACAGAGGAGACCACAACGCAAAGTAGTGTTAAGACGAGAACATTAAAGGGCTTAAACCTGACAGTTCACACTATATTAGCAGTACACAAAAACCAAGAAGGATTAAAAATCCTATTTCCCTGCCTGTCAACTGAAATAACCCATAAATTATCCCATATGAGCGCAATTCAATTCTGCATTGACCCCAATTAGTAGGAATTGACCCATTAGCACAGTCAAAGCTTCCATAAAGAGAGAGAGGGAGGTAAAATATATGACAAGATGACAAACAAAATGAATCTAGTCGCTGCAAAGCCACTGGGTAGATTTCACACCCCAGGATATTGTCATTCCTCCCACCCCCTAAAGGGAAAATTATAACCCTTATTACACCAATGGGAAGATGTAGTCTATTTTGGAGGTGCGTTATGTTCTGGGAGAGTTTGAGATGAAGGTAGAATGGCTTGTTTTTTTTTCCCTCCTTCTCCCCTCATTCTGCCAAATGTGATATTACAGACGTTTATCTCTGCATGTGAGACTCTCTCCTCTCTGTGGTGCACATGGACAGGAAGCCAATGGGGGCGTGTGTGTGCATGAGTGTGTGTCCTCTTAAAGTTTCCCTTTCCGTTTTTACAGCCATGACAGGTCTTAATATCTTTTTTTTGTTTGTTTGTTTTTTGCGAAAAGCTCATGAGCAGTCCTTGAAATACATCAGTAGTAACTCTATAATGTGTTTGTTTTCATTGGATTGCCAATTTGAACTTAAGTGATGAAGTTGGGTGAAAACAGTTTGAAGGTCTAAGTGACGTAAATCAAACTTTTCATCACTACTTCACTTCTTAGTTTATTCACTAACTGAGCTCACAGCACAGCATCTGCTGAATAAAAATATAGTTGAGCATTAAATATGACAGAATTTAATGATTCTTTCCCTCTGGTCAACGATTAAAATGTGATTTATATTTGAATAAGAAGGCCTGACTAGGATGTTGATTGATTAACAATATACCAAATTAACCACCATAATTTCACTAATTATTCAAATGAATGAATGTTTTTATTTTTGTCTATGGAGATATGATTTATTCAGCACCCTTTTTTAAAAGTTCCATCATGATTTTTATATCAGCATTGAACTAAGTGACTGATGTTAATCACTCTTAGTGTTAAACCATCGGAGAAACAACACTGAGCTTTAGCAAAGTCACTTTATGAGCATGAATTTTACCACAGTTTGGCCTTTTATGTTCATATTTTTTTTAGCTAAAGCTCAGACAGCCCATTAACACGACCAACGCGCCTGACACTGACACTGCAACTACCCCAGTGTGGCCATTTCTAGAGTAAGATGGTAATTTGTGAATCAAAAAGCCTCGGGATATGCACTTAATTTTTCACTCAAGTTGAAACATTTTCAACTCGTAGGGCTGTGTCCCGATTTAAAACCCATTGCCTCTTCAACTTAATGCTTTGTCTGAAAACACACTCCTCTTTTACCTCATTGGTTTATTCTTTAGCCTGTAGACAGCACAGATGACTGAAACAACTCTTGACAACTCCCCATATAAAGTCGTTTCCAGACAGCAAGCTACACGCTACAGGACAGCCTAATTACTGTAAAAGCCCAGCAGGAGAGTTACTTTTCTCAGGACGTGTTGGACACCTTATACGAATTAAAAATTGAAAATTTTGCCACTTTCAGATTAACTATATATATAAATATGGAATAAAGTCTCAGAAAATGGATAATAGCCAATGGCTATTGTCTCTTTTCTGTTTTGTACTGTGTTCCTTCCCGGCAGTGCAGTTGCATATTAGCTTCAACGTAATTTTGGCAGTTTCATAAATGTACATTGTCCCTGTATCATTAACAAAGAATAGATAAGTCAAAGGAAACTGACCAAACAGAAATAAACTTGGTGAACCCGGAACAGACACTATCTTCCTACAGCAATATCAAACTTGAATAAATAAATACTAGCTACAGATTTAATGGTTCTACTCAAGCAATAAATATTACAATTTACATTTACTGATAAATATGAAGTGCTTTTACCAAAGTTAGAATGAACTGTGAATAAATGGTGAATTTCTCCCATCCATTCATACATTCCACTTTTCTCGACCTGCTTTCTTCCCATCCTCTTCATCATTTTAATGGCACTCATCTTCTCCTCTAAATCCAAAACCCTTCCTGCCACCTTCCACTCACCTACTCACTCGAGTATCTTTCCTCTCATCACGCTATCTTCTCTCCATCTAGAGTCTCTTCTCTTCCACCTTTCCTTCTGTCTATCTCCATCACTGTCTTTTCACAGCCTGGGAAGAGTGATGCCATTCATTTGTACCCTAGGCCACTTGAGACCAACACTGACACCCGCTCTTGTTAATAAGAGGAGGGAGACAGGGAGAGAGAGAGCATGGGAAAAGTTTGGCAGGAAAAAAAGGATTTGAGAGGACCAACAAGGCATCAGAAACATCCAGATATGTATAGAATTAGCCTATAACAACCATTTCCTCATATGATCCTGAAACAGCAGACTGGCCATTTTGAAAGCCATCATTTTTCCAATTTCACATGATTTTAAAATGCCAGTATTCATAGATTCTTCTTACACTATGCACCACCACCACCCCACATATCTGCCTGAAACCCCCCACTTCTCTGCACAAATACGTATCACCATCCCTTTGGTCATATCACCCTGTCTCCCATGGGAGCAGTGTAACACTATCTGCCTCAGCTCCTCTCCAATTCCAAGCAGACAGCTTGGTCTGCAGAGATCCCTCCCTCCTTTCTCTCTTTCTGCCATTTCTCTCCACAGGGACCCAAAACTATATATGACAGCTACCGTACACTAGAAAGATGGAAGAGAATGTCAACCTCCTCCAAAACCAAACGATGAAGCTCGGTGTATAAAATCAGCTAAAATCATTCTTGGCGACATAATACTTGTACTGTACAGTAAAAAAAAACATACACTTGATAAATCCGAGATGATGAAGATGATGAAGGGTCATCAATGAATGTCTGTGGCCCTAATTTATGTGATGTATCTCACCTCCTTGGCATGAGTCAGCCCTTGTCAGCGACTTTTTGCCCTATTGAGCATGTTGAATCGGCAGTGCGGACTACATGGTCACTGATTGGCTGGTCAGCTATGCAAATCAGTTTGCAGCACGAGAAAAAGACGCGAGGAAAACATCATGGATGCAAGTGGCTGAAATGAACTTCCTTTGTAGGGTGGCTGGGCTCAGTCTTAGAGACAGGGTGAGGAGTTCAGACATCTGGAGGGAGCTCGGAGTAGAGACTCTGCTCCTTCATGGCATAGGTGGTGGTGGCATTTGGAGGTTTTCCGGTCACATCCAACAGGGAGACACATCTGAAATGGCCTGGGAATGCTTTGGGATCCCCCAGGATAAAGCTGAAAGAGTGTTAGTGGGGAGAGGGACATCTGCAATATCCTGCTTGGCCTGCAGCCACTACGACCCAATCCCGGATAAGCGGAGGATGATGGATGGATGGATGGATGGATGGAGAAAACAAGTAAGCAACTACAGTCAAGATGACACACACAGAAGGCTCTTCTCATTTTTCTTTGATCATTCCAATGCACAAACATTTTCGGGAAAAAAAAAAAATCTCCATCTGGAATAAATGAACTGAAAACCATCAGTGATGAGTGAGAGCATGTGTAAAAAAATGGTTGACAAACATTGCTTCATCCTAACAACGGTTTGTATATCTGCAGTCGTAGGTCTTCCGCTTTTCCGTTTTGACTGCCAAATACAGACCACCGCCCCCTGCTGGTGAGGAGTTGTTTCCTCTCATGTACTGCATATGATGATTGACTGTCGTCTCTGCACATTGGAGCCTTAGCTAGATTATCTTTATTCCAATTTAATTGAAAGTACAATTCTCTCTGGTTCTGCATATTCTCATCGACATTTAAGAGTAACGGATTGGACAATAATCTGACTGTTGTGTTACTATGTGGCCTCAAAATGTGAAACAGATATTACAGTTGCATCAAACATGGCTGCAAGCAGGATGAGATGCTCCAGCCTTCATCTCCCGTGGGAGATGATGCTTCCCCTCCTTTTTGTCTCACTCTTTCATGCTTACTGTCTTTTTTTTTGTCCTCTTTCTCACTGCCTCTTTCCATTAATCTCATGACCTATCTTTCAGTTTTCATCTATCACAGTGTCTCAGGGAAGAAACCCTTCCTGTGAAGGCAGCTTTGGTGTGACACAGAGGGAGAGATTAAGAAGGGATAGGTCTTAGTCACCGAAACAAAAAACTAAATCCAAAGAAGAGGAGGTAGTTGTTAGGGGGAATAAACAGATTATTGTGGGAGGTACATTATCGCTCTTCTAATGTATTTGGTGCTATTCTATTTAAAGCCCTGGTGCCAGGCAGAAAATGCTGCCAAATGTTAAAAGGGAGAAGAAAGTGGGAAGGGGTGATGGAAAGAGAAACAGAAAGATTACAGGTGCCACGAAATAAAAAGTCACCACAGCTGTGGTGTGTGTGTGTGTGTGTGTGTGTGTGTGTGTGTGTGTGTGTGTGTGTGTGTGTGTGTGTGTGTGTGTGTGTGTGTGTGTGTGTGTGTGTGTGTGTGTGTGTGTGTGTGTGTGTGTGTGTGTGTGTGTGTGTTGTTTGGAAACATGTGCAGCTGTATCTACAGTCTGACTTCAGATGCCAATTATGAATAAAACCTAATTTCCTGTTCAGGAATCCCATGTTATTTAATAATCAAATAATTGAATAAACATAAATAAAATGGCCTAATAAGCATTTAGCCTATTCAACCGAAAAAGACTGTAGGCCTTGTATCTAGATGTTTAGCTACATTATTACCTGAGGCTCCCCGCTTGAAGCCAGAACCAAGATTGGTTGAGCTCCTCTTCTTGCACCGGGGACACGTCCAGTACAACATTCTCTTCAATGCAGGATCTCAGTTAGGGTGTGGGTCTTAATTTTAGATAGGATCCTCTAATATACTGCCAAAAACCTGACATTTTTAAATTGTAAATTGAAGTTGCTTCCCTTTTCCTACTCCTCGAAATCTCATGTTAACATCTGTTTCTCTTGTGGCTGACCAAAGAAATGCTCGGGCTTGATTCTGATTTTTCAATATCAAGCATAGACATCAGTAATAAATGTGTCCCGACTTCATCAGAGGAAGACATTTCAGATGGATACTGGAACCATGTGGAAAAAAATTGCAACCATCGAAATCCATTAATGTTTGCTGAACATTTATGGGGACCAAGCAGTGGATGTGAGCTCTGTTAGGAGGTGGATAGCGCAGTTCAGCAGTGCATTATTATCAGAATTTTATTTTATTTTTTTTACCCAGTCCTAACCTGTATGGTAAAAATTACTGTATGTGTAAATTTGGAAAAGCTAGTTTTCCTTTTTACTAAATCTTAAGTGAAAATACTACATTTCCTTTTCTATTTTCAGAGGTGTAATACACATACTTCTACAATGTCGAGTAAGTCCAAGGCAATTATAGAAGGTCTCAAGAAAGTACCAAATACGAGAATGTGTGTGTGTTTGTGTGTTTTGGGGGAGGGGGGGTATATATGATTAAATCACAGAGCACTGATGCGCAGATGTCCTTCAGGTAACCAGATTTGTCATATTGCCAAGCGTGGCCATCAGGTGGCGATACTAAGCGGCTCAGCATTGCCACGAAGGTCACTGGGACGGTATCCCAGAAACACCCTGGAGAGACAAGGGGTGGGGCAGCAGATGGAGGGCAGGCAGCAACACACTAATGACAAGACACTAATAGCACGACAGTGCTGCTGGGGTCGGTGTACAACATGCTATTAACTTGCAGCAAGCTAGGCTGGCCAGATTATGCCAATCCACTAAAGCTATTAGAGAGGCACGGGGCTGGTAGTGATGTGTTTCTGGTAAGAGAGAAATGCTAAAGAGGGGCCTGAATGAATGAGGGGTGAACTGTGCAGCTGAGGGTTTAGAACGATAGCTATGTGATGTGTGAGTCAGAGCTGAAAGAGATTATGATGAGTTTTAGAGGCAGAGAGAGAGAAGAATGAAGCATGAGAGGCAGCATGTCATTCATGTCTCCTCCAAGCGTTCTGCTGATCAGCATTGCAAAAAATAAAACCCTCAAACGTTTGATCCTCTGATTGAGCACTCAACCCTCTCTTCCTCGTGAGTCCCTGATTAGAAGAAAATTGTTGATCTATGGAGGATTTCTCCTCATCCCTCCCTAATATTAATCCGTTCCAGAGGTTGGCTATTAAGAGGCAGATCACGTACAGTATTTTGGACTCGGAGAAAGAAAATCCAATCTGGATCCAGCATGGAACTCAAAGTTTTCCAATTAATGATGGCATGTGACATATTGAAAACTGTCAGTTGAAAGTTCGGTCTACATCTGCCAGGACTTTCTGCCAAAATGAAAATTGTGGAGCATTACCATAATGTTGCACAAAGTTAACAAATGACGTTGCAATGAATTCCAGGACGCAAAGCTGAAGATGTCCTCTTCCCGGCTATACAAGTCCTGTCCACACTTACCCCTCCCTACACCATCTCTCCCATCTCAATGTCAAGAGCCAGGGAAGAAAGGGGGGGGGGGGGGGGGGGGGGAGGACTGCTGATGGAAACGAGAGAGGAGAAAAAATGACAGCGATAGACAAAGGTTGATTAAATTGGTTTTCAATTCTGGGTGTCTGTCTGAGGCTACTGCATTAATTTGCTCCATTACATATTTGAGAGCCAGTGAGTGTATTAAGAGCCGCTGTAGATCATATCAGTGACTGGTCCAAGAGCTCGCTGCCAAAATAAGGCCCAGGGTCCATCTATTGGAGCTTTAACTAATGTGACTCAGCACACAGATGCAAATACACTTCATACTTTATGTGAGAGACTGTTTGCTCAATGCAGCCATCTTTAAGGCTGCAGGGAGGTTGGCATGAGTCTGTCCAGTATGTCAGTATCCTTGAGCAAGGAACTGAACCCCAATTTGCTCCCCAGGCGCCATAATGTAGTGGCAGCCCACTGCTCCTCAGGGATGGGTCAAATGCAGAGAAAGAATTTCCCCCTGTGGGATGAATACAGTATCTAAAAAAAAAAAGAAAAGCATTTTAATTTGCTAAACAGCTTTGTCAGAGCTTTACCACTGCAAGACGACAGCAATGAAAAACTCCTTCCTCAGCAGAAGTACGATATTAATTACAGGCTTGTTGGTTTGATTCTACAAATCTGCCTTAAATCCTCAGCTCAGGATCTTTGTCAAATTAATATTCTCTTTACCTTTCCCACCATTTACAGTTCACAAGGGTAAGTAATAAAAGTGCGCTCAGGCTAATTTATGACAAAATAATTTAAAGGCTGCGTACACATTTGGTGAATGCTATGGGTTCAAGGCACATTCACAATCAATTTTTGGAAAAAAAATAACAATCCTCCTTTAAAAAAATGTTATGTTGTATAATAAATAATGCAATAAAATGCACCCTTGTTCACTCAGGTGTTAGTCTGGCATGACCTGTAGCTTAATGTCGCTACTGTCAGATAATGCCACTTAAACCCATTTGTAGCAATGAAGGCAATTTTGTATTTCCTTTGGTGGATGTGTTTTATGATGGGCATCCATAAGCAAAAATCTAAATCTGTGAAACTGTTGTAGAAAAGCGAGTGTAATGGCTGTATCTCAAGGGGAACAATCAAGTGTTTGATATCTATGAACTGATACTGAGTTGAATATCAAAGACATGGACAGACATTCAGTGTAAAAATATATTTTATTACACACTTTCAAGACCAATCAGAACAAATGTTTTTCTTTAATGCACCAAATATAGTCTTAGGGCACAAATAGACGTTGTGGTGTAAGAGTTAGTTCACTTTATGACTTGTTACCACAGTAACATCAACATTAACATTTCAATGGCAGTTTTATTGCTGTAAAGACAATGCAGCCTACAGGGTTTGTTGTTTGTTGCTTCCTGCATGCAGTCCCATTATACTTGGTTTCATTCAGAATGATGATGTGTTTCAAGCCCCGGAATTATTTTTCTGACTCAGTAAGAAACCTGAAAATTTTAATTCTCAGTTATTATTGATATTATTGATTATCTGAACTCAGATAATCTGCTTCATCAAGTGTTAGATTTCATTAACACTGATCGTGACAGATAATTGTGTTGCGGGATCCTGATTGGTGCCTGGAAATAGATGACGTTTTCCATCTGACCGAGACCGTCTTCCAACCAGTGCAAAGAACACAGAGAAAAACATAAATATAAAATTCTTCATGGGAGGAAAGTTAACTGTTCTAACTTTGATGGATGATCTGTTCGTGGAGGATCCAGGAAGAAGCTCATGAGAAAACAGATTGTCAGGACCTCTAGACCAACTAACTCCAGCGTTCCATTGTCTTATTACATATGGTCACAGTGTGTACTGTTCATCGTAAGTTACAAATCGTGCTGTGACAATCAGCTAACAACAGCCAACTCTCAAAATTCACACGTCAGAGTATCCTTCAACTCCCACATGTTCAAAAAAATAAAGTAACTTTGCTGAAAAAGGTCAAGCCAACAAATGTTTAACGATAATAAATCATGTATACGTTTCAAAATTCCCCAAGTTGATGGTCATAGTGAAATGAATTGAAACCAGCGACTGCCTTGAGGGTGCAGAATCAATCTGAAAACATGTATCCTTTAGAAAACAGTCAGCAGATAAGCCAAATAAGTGGCTGGTTATGGGCTTGCGGCTCACTTACAGTAATAATAAATTTCCTTCTCTCTCATTTTGCTTTTAAAAGAAGATATAAATGGAACATTATATGACTAATGATGAGATTTTATCTGTGAGGAATTTATGGATGGATTGCAAAAATTGAAACGTTGCTACCACAAAAAATGTAAATACTCTAACATGACTGATAACGACTGAAAGAGAATTAAGGCGGTGCTTTTCCATCCTGGCCACTACACACACACACACACACACACACACACACACACACACACACACACACACACCCTTGCCCCCCTTCTCAGTATTTGTGCATGTGAAAGGGACCTCTTCAGGGCTGTCACCACTCTTTCAACAGTGCTATTCATCATGGTTTTCCATTCAGAGTGTGTGCAGGTGTTTACTGTAAGGAGGAGAACAAAAGAAAAGAAAGGATGAAAAACAAACGTCAGTGGCTTCAGTGTCTGGACAGCAGATGGAGAGGAGGACAGAGACTGCGAGACACTGGGTGAGAGACCAAGCAAAATAAAGCCCACGGAGAAAGAAGGAGGGAAAGAGGTCAATCGTTAGCAGAGCCTGAAACTTATTTCTCTATCAGCAAAATCTGACAGGGAAAGAATCCTAGGGATCCTGCAGACCACCCAAATGTGAGGAGGGAAACTTCCAGAAAAGGAGAAGTGTGGAGAGGAAGTGAGTTTCATGGTTGCAGACAGAGGCCAAGAACTAAACCCACACTCTGGCTAATGACGTCGTGCAACTGACAAAGACAGACAAGGAGGTGTAGATTTGCTCCTTTCAAATGCTTCAGCTTGACAGAAGCATTGATGCAGTTAAAAATCTTCATTTTCTGTACAAACATTGTTGGAGCACAGCTGGATGGCCTTAAAAACCTCTCCTGATTGAATCACAAGCGTAAACATGACTGACCTGAAAAACAAAATACGATTTAGACGCAGCAGTGTCATGGTTTCGCTCTTTGTTTAATGCTCTCCTGGTTTATTTTGGAGGTTATTATCTCATGTTTATGTTTTTGTGATCCTGTTTTATTTTGAAAGCTTATTCATCCATGTTTTTTGCTGTACACTTCCTGTCTTTTCCTGTGCTCTGTTTTGCCTTATTGATTCCCCTGTCTCTGGTTAAGTCTTCTGTGTTTCCAGCTCTGGTTCTTTTCCTCCCCCCCCCCCCCGTCAGGTTAGTTTATCGTTGTGTTTTTCTTGTGTCCTCCTCCCTTTACTTTTCCTTCCTCAGTGAGTGTCTGATTGTTTCCACCTGCCTCTGATTGTCTCCTCCTCCCGGTGCCACCTGATTCCCATTAACTCATCTCCCAGTGTCCTCCTGTTTGTTAGAAGTTTATCGATGTTGGGTGTTGTAGGCTCCATCCTTTTCCCCCCAGTGTTTCTTGTGAGTTGCTCAGTTTTGATCATTTGCCTGTTGTTGTTTTTTGTGTTCTGCCAATCGATTTGGACTTGTTGCTTGGATATTGCATTCTGATTATCTGTGTACCAATCCTGTTGTTTCCTTATTTTGCATTTGCCACTCCCTGTTGGACTTGTTGGAGTTTGGATTACATTTTCATCCTGTGATTAAACCACTGAACTGCATCCTGTCAGAATCTTATGTCTGCATTTCGGTCCACACTGTAATTTTGCTGAGATGAAACAAATGATGATAATTATGCACCCAATAATCGCTCAGAAAATTCTAACCAGACACCATTCATGGTTTTCAGTTTGTAGTTCACTCCCCACATGGTTTTGTTTTCTTCTTCCTCTATTTGTCTCATTTCCTGCCTTTGTAACTTCCCTGATTGGTTTCACTTGTTCCTTGTTAGTTTTCCCTCCCAGCTATCTTTTGTCTTTGTGCTCCTTCTTCAGTTTGCTAGTTCATCCTAGTACCTTGTGTGTCCAAGCTTCCAGCCATTTCTCAGGGTTTGTTCGCCACATTAGTTGGAGATTTGTCTGGTCTTCCTGCCCTTTGAACGATTTGCCATTCACATGGCGAAAGTAACATTAGGGAGAAAAAAAAACCTGAAAGGCTTACAGGAAGGTTACAGCAGGCAAAAGTCAAAAACTATCCACAGAGAGGAGGCAAATCATCCAAAGGGCAGGAAGACCTGACAAATCTAAAACTAATGTGGCGAACAAACACTGATAAATGGCTGGAACTTTAGACACAAAGAACACATGTAAAAACACTGACTTCTTTTTTTTTTTTAACAACTGTGCACCATGTTCATAATCTCAGTCATTAATGCTACTTTTGCTGCAACAAGAAAAATCTTTACCAAACAGATTACAAACACTGATGATAAGAAATTAAAAGCTGTTTCCACTTCACAACTCTATTGAACTCCTCCCCTCCACTATATGACTCTATATGACGATAATTCTCAACCTAAACTAAGCCCAACCATAATCCAAAACGAAGTTCAAGTCACAGCTTCACATGTCATCACCTCATTGTATTTCCCGCATAAGGAAATACCAGAATACTCAATAAGAACTAACAAACACATGCATTCAGCCTCCCACGACCGCTCTCATTTCCTCTCCTCACATGTCGAAGTCGACACACACTGCCTGGCTTCAACCGCAGGGTCAGAGCCAAAATCCCCCAGGCAGTGCTTTCAACTCTCACCTTGCTTCCCTTGTCGAACCTACAAAGCTTCAGATCAATATGTATCAGAAGTTATTTATGTGTTTGTAACCTGATCGTGACTGTAATCTGCATTCCAGCAGTGGCTCAGAGGTCCGCCTGTTCAGTGATATCTGAAGCTGCAAAGAAGATAACTCCAGCTTCAAAATGGACTATGAACGCTCACACATGAGGGCAATTGTGGGTGTCACAACATGTGGGTGTCACAGCATGTGTGTGTCACAACGTGTGTGTGTCAAAACGTGTGTGTGTGTGTGTGTGTGTGTGTGTGTGCGTGTGCCCTCCCCCTTTGCTGTAAATCCCCCCACCCGTCACATTAGCCTAATGAAAAGTAATAAGAGCGCTCCAAATGATCTACTCCCTGAGGTTGCCTCGGAGCTGTGTGAAATAAGATAACATTAACCTGAATTATATGGCCTGCCAACGGGAAGTGCCATAACAAAACACACACACACGTGGAACCACACACACACAAATCTGCCTTGTGTTTACTCTCCAACTGGGAGTCATGGTGTCACGCAGATACCATAAACCAGCAGCGATATGAAACAATAAATACAATTCATGGAAGAAACAGAATTAATATATACGTAGTCTCTGACGCGGAGCTCTGTGTGTTAATATGGGTGTTTTACTGGCCACAGTATGTAGTTTTATTGTTTCTCTGTTGAGTTTATTATTGTGTGATGTGCATATATAGAGCATATACGCAGCCATGGGAGCTAGAAGATAATGTATACTGATGTCACACGTTTGTGTGTTTTGTATGTTATTGAGAACGAGAGGGAAAAAGCAGCAGACAGGAAGGCCGGAGAGAAGATTCAAAGGAAGCAGAGTTGTAGAGGTGAAGGAGTGTAAGTCTAATGATGGCGCGCTGAGAAAAAAGATGGAGAGAACGGAGAGTGCACTGGCAGATCACACGTCCTCTGAGTGGAGTCAATAAGAGAGGCTGTATGAGGAGCTCACTTTGTGTGAGACACTTAGACAAAGAGACGCTCAGTAACATTTGTCACACATGGTGGTGGAGGAGATAAATGCTCACATGTGACGAGACTAGAGCAATTATTTAAAAAGCAGCAAATAGATTCAGTCAGAGCATTAATACTGTGAGTAAAATGAGTGATGATTTGTTGCTTTGCTTAGGATGAAGTCATCATTTACAAGAGGAGGTAATTAATTATTCAATTAGAGTTTAGAAATTTGCATTTGCACGTTCAACACAGCGCCACTTAACTTGATTCGGGGACCTGTGTTGCAAGTGACACAGGACGCGCCGCTAGATTAAAAACATTTATCTCTGAATGTCAATAAATCAAATGAGAGAGCTGTGCTGGAGGGTAAACCTCTCAATAATTCCTGTCAATCTACTGTACCTTCCAAGCCTCACCTACATGTATGGTCCTGAGCTCTGGGTAGTGGCACACTGATATTTGAAATGTCATACCAAAAGAAGCTGAAAGGAATTAATAAAAAATTAAGTCCAACAGGTTATCAGTGCTGACTTTATTTTATACTTTTACCAGGTTGGGGGCCGAGGAACAAGCCGTGAAGACGACATGATGATGTGACTGTGCTGTGATGTAATGTGATTTCTTACCACCTTTTTAAAGATTAGCACTCCGTAGGTTGAAAATGGCTCAACGCACCATTTCCAACCTTCAAACCAAATTTGCATTGCAAGGCCTATGTTGATGTTTGGGACTTACGTGTGGAATTAAATTTTTTTTTAAATAGAATGTTAAGGCCCTCCAATCAGAGGTTGGGGGCCCGTCTCCATCACCTCGAGGAGAAGTCTGGGAAAACAGTCATTTTAAAATGCGCTCTTCGAGTTTATGCAATTTTTTGGTAACCTCAATTTGGCACAATGGTTGGGCTTTTGACGGCTTTAGAAGCAACACCTGACTGCATTCATCCGCTTGATGATAATCCTACGATATACAACTGGGCTACAATATCATACTGGCGCTCCTCCACAGACAAACACACACACACACCAGATATACTGTATGTGCGTCATCCCGTCTGCTGTTTGCTTCTCTGCTCTGTGTGTGTGTATTGCTACTATCTCAGACTTGCAGCTCCTTATACATCCATGGCAGATGGACAGCAGAGTGCTGAGACAGAGACATTAATGTAACATTGTCGCTATGGAGTCCCAATGCACACCTCACACACTGGTATTAGCTCTGGGCTGCACACCTACAGTATGCCCAAAGGTTGACGCCCAGAATTTTCCTGAACACAGCAAATACTAAAATACAGGTAGAGGGCAGGATCTCTTGAGACAAACACACTGTCACACACTCTGAGTGGGTCATAAGTGATGATTGAAAGGAATTGCTTTATCAGACTATGGATTGTTTCCAGGGAAATCCTGCATAATATACCTTAAAACTATAGTAGCTTCACTACATACTCGCCAAAAGTAGTCATTGGATCCTTCATTATTATTGACTGCTAAAGCTTTACCACAAAGCCTGGATTACAAACTTAGAGGTGCTGAGAGTTGTAAACATCAAGAAGAATATTTTTCAAGGTGTTAAAGGCACACAAAAATAAAACTGAGGATTGTCAGCAATGTATGTAAAAATAAACACAAAAGCCAACTCTGGCTGGTGACTAGCAAGATTAAAACATAGGCAGTATGATCAGTATAAACTTGTCTATTTAACAAATCAACATATAAATTCAATACGACAAAAAAACAAGAGCAAAAACTTCTATTTTTAGGAAAATGTATTTTTAATTCTTTCAATGTTCGAATCTTTGGAGTCGGCTCCACAAATTCTTTAGTTTAAAATTGTGTAACAAATTGTGATATTTCTGACACACGGTGTAAAAGCCTTGTCAAGACAGCAATGAGTTCAAAACAACAGCTAAATGAATGCAGGCAGAATCCAAACAGTGCCACACCAAGGAGGAGGATGGAGAGAAGGAGGAGGAGAAATGGATCGGCACAAACCACCTGATGAAGACCTCTGCGGACGGATCCATCTTGACTCTCTCTCGCCCCGTCCGTGTCTCTTTCTATGTCTCTCTCTCATGCTCTCTTTCTGTCTTGCTCTGACAGATTTATTAAGCGGCAGGGATCAAAATGAGTCCCCAGCTCCCTCCTCTTCTCATACCTAGCTTTCTCCTCCTCTTCATCGACTGACAGCATCTCCTCCTCCTTCCTTCTCTCTTAGTCTTTCCCATGTCCCGTGGCCCAAGCCTAGATTCCTGAGGCCTCAGAGAAAATAAGAGAAAGAGGAGATGAGGAGGAGGAGGAGGAGATAAAAGTGGAGAGGATGAAATTCTTTTTTTTCCCGTCCCTGTGGCCTGCTTTACAAGATTCTTCGCTACTGACACACACAGACACACACACAGACACACACACTCACACACACTTGTCACTTTCTCTCCTTTTCCAGACATGAAGCTGACTTTTGTGTGTACTTTTAGGAAACTTCGGGGGGGATTTTTTTTGTAGGGAAATAAAAACTGTGTGTCACCATCAATGGCAAGTATGAGTCTACACAGGTTATCTTTCTACTCGCCTAACTGATGCTTTGTGCTGCATTCAAAGCCCGTGGCTTGGCAGAGAAAACATTCAGTGGTGACAGATGGGCTTATTTCTCAATAACCATTTTCCTGGAGTGATGCCTCCCATCACTTCAGCTGAAAGGCAGCGGCAGCTTCAACAGACAGGAATGTGAAAAGGAACAGCAGAGATAACGGCAGCAGCTCATCCCGCCATGTTGAAGTCAGTTATGAAACTGTATCTCAACAAAGAGTCAAGCTTGAGTCAGCTAATTTAAGCAGTACACTGTAAATAAATTAAAATCTGCGGTTTCCTGTAGAAAATCTGAAAGGCTATGGTAGTGGTCCCAAACTCCAGTTGTGCCGTCTCCTTCCCTAAAATTAACAAGTAACTACTACTATCAGAAACACATTCCATGCGTTAAAAAAGCAAACAGGACTTATGATGATGTGCGGTCCTTCTGCAGTCTTGATCCAGTGTTTTTACTTCGAGTGCTGGCGTAGAGCAGTTGTACCGCTGTGAGACATGTCCAGTTTGCAGAGCTCACAGAGCACCACATCATTCGGTCTGGGCCGTTTGTTTGGCCTGTGGTATTTCTAGGTGGCAGCGCTCTTGAGAGAACAGCTGTAGACGTAAGTGAGGACACGCCAGACTCAGTCTGCAGAGCCCTGAAGCCGTGCCCACGCTCCTCCACAGAGGGCTGCCTGTTTTATTCTAAATGTACTAATATTGAGCATGTCCGAATCGCACCAAAATCGACGGTGCACTTCCTTGGGCCCCCAGAAACTCACATGCCATGTTTGATATAGATCACATGAACAGTTCTTGAGGTGGGCGAAATACATACAGACAGAGATCCCTCGCATTATAGCTGGATTACCTCATTATATTGAACGAAAATGTCATTGGTCGGCAGTATGTCTCCATTATTAACATATTATATTATTTGCTGTTGTAAATTAGCTGTATACAAACATAATTCCTAGGAGACAGAACTTTATTTACACCTGCACAAATAGTAAATCCTGTTTAATACCCAGTGCAATAGCAGGATAGACTATACTTAATAATTTAAACTGAATGATTCTCTTTGTTTATTTTGCCATTTGTCAAGTACTTAACTGTTCTCAAAAAATACATGCTAAATGTACCGCATGGAATAAGACCGTTTATTTAAATGAGCCTTAAAAATGGTCAGCTGTATTCTACAAACAAAGGATTTAAAAAATCATTATTGATATGTTTACTCACTATACGTCATTACTGTAAATCCAAGAATAGGACAGAGGGTTTGACTGCATCGTTTTGCAAAAAAACAAAAGTCTCCTCCCAATGATGTTGAAAGGGATGAGACGGAGCAGACCAGAGACAAAGAGGGATAAAGACAGAAAGAGACTAGAGACGAGACTTCCTCCATTACCCCCTGGCATTTCTGTCTGGCAGAACGTGAGAGCCAACAGTGGATGGACGCGACCAGTCACCTATCAAAGCCTTTCTAATGAATAGCCCTCTAATCCCCTCATTGAGATACAGAGAACAGGCTCACTGCTAATGCGCTCAGACAGAGATGCACTCTTTCTGTCTCACACACACACAGACACAGTGTCACAAGTGAACAAGAATTATGCAAAAAAACCACTGAAGTGCACACAGAATGGACAGAAAACACACCTACACAACATTGATATGCAAACACCGTTCATGTTGTTGCAGGTGCCTCTCTGTCGCTAATACACACACAACAGTAGAATAATACTCAACAATATTCTGCCTTTGTTCTCAGCTGTAAGCCGCCTTAATTATTCCGGGGCACAGTGGATTTCAAAGAGGGAAGACAAGAGGCCCTCATCATTTTGGAGTCGGTTTAACATGTTTGTTTTATGCCCGGTTTGCTAATGAGCTGGCTGAGCAAGTGAGACATATGAAATCATTATATTTAGATGGATGGACAGAATTTTATATGACATTCTCTTTCACCCGTCAAATGATTCAAGCAAATTCTGGTTTGACATTCTGTGCGGAGTCTGTCTTTCATTTCCCTTTTTGTCTTGCCTTCTTTTTGTCTTTGCCTGTTTCTCCTTTC
Source organism: Chaunax sp. Z400 (assembly GCA_037577475.1). Lineage (NCBI taxonomy): Eukaryota > Metazoa > Chordata > Actinopteri > Lophiiformes > Chaunacidae > Chaunax > Chaunax sp. Z400. The sequence continues at coordinate 21,074,841 of CM075192.1, read as the reverse complement.
ACTCTGTTTTATTCTGTCTTGCTCTTTTATCCTGACCATGCATTCAGGGCAGATATCAAATAAACACAGAGACAAAGCAGCTATACAAGGCCAGCATACCCCTCCGCCCCCACTGGCCCATCACTAGCACCTGGCCAGGAATGAGTGCCACCCACTGGACCTGCTCGACAGGGAGAAAAATCCAAGTCATATTTTCTAAATCACCTGTTTCCATGGTGGAATTTCATAAACTACTACTGGAGAGGATTTGAAGGACTTTTAAGGCAGGCCAGACGGTAGCCACATGTGGACCTAAAATGGGTGTCAGGAAAAGGGAGCCAAAAGGACGAAAGATGATGGATGGCTGATGATAAAAATTGGGACGTAGGATTGCAATGAGACTAAAGGATGACTGGAGAGATTAGCAGCAGATGATACAAGAAGCAGAGAAAATTAATGATATATCTGAAAATGAAGTTGTAAAAAGCGAAGAATGAGGGAAAGAATATGAATAAAATAAAATAAAGAGAGGCTGCATTCAAATTATTTCCCACAGCAGTAAACTAAAGGGGTCCAGGGACCCCGGGTCTTTATTTATATTGGCACAAGCCCCTGTGTGTTATCATTCTGATGATTATTTATTTAAATATATATATATATATATTTCTGGATTTGTTCTACTCAGAGGGGGCCTGTTTGGGTTGGCTGCACGGCCTTCAACTGGACCATCTGGTTGTCCTCAGATCAGTTCCAAAGAAACAAAAAGAATCCAGAAACCCAGCTCCCCCTGAAAACAGGTCCAGCAACATTTCTCTGATCCATAATTCTAGCGGCTGAGGTTGAACTTGCAAACAGCAATGGAGCTGTAAAGCTGTGCTGGGTTTAGCTACAATGCTGGAGGGGGTGATGACAAAACACGGTGAGATCTTTGTTCTTGGAAATGTTCTCCTGAGCAGCAGAATAACAATGTTTTCACCTTGGCAACATTGTGTTGGTGACTATCTGGTTTCCTGCCAGATATCCAGGAAAGGCTATTTCTTGAAGCTCTTCTCAGGTGACCTATGAGTTTTTATGGCTCTGTTGCTCCCAGCGAAAACCACCAGAAAGCCTGCTGCTCTCTTTTCATTTTGTGAGATAGTTCTTGTAGTTTTTGTTAGAGGAAAATATGATATATATGATATTTTGCAACTAAAAAATATTTGCCACAACTATTTGTCTGAATTTTCTTTTACACATTTTACGCTGTCCTGTGCAAAACTGTCCTGTGCAAAACAGAACATGCTGAAATCCATTACATCTGGCATCCCTAGTTCCACTTGTAATAATTTAGATAAATGATGCATGAAAATGCATGTGTAAAAGTGAAACATCCATCATCTGTGACCAGGGGAACAACTGGTTTCATTCAAATACAAGGTGCACCAAGGCACCTTAGTGCTGCCCAGAACCAGCAGTATGCCAAATGGCATTATGCCAATCCAAATGTCTACTGTAATGTCATTTTAAAGAGTTTAAGAACTACAAAACAATGACAGAACACCTCCCTCCAACAAGGATGTACATGAATGATGGATATAATTCTAATAGAATAAATGTTTAGAAAATGTTTAAGGACTATGTGTGATTTAGGATTGTACTGAAGTGGGGAACTGGGACTGCACAGCTCAGTAAAACCAAAATCCTCCCTGACTGGGGGCCACAGTTCAGCTGCAGACAGTTGTCCTCTCCCGCAGAAATACCAGCCCTTCACTGGGAGCTTCTAAAGAAACCCATCCTCGCTTTAAATCACTGTGACGTCGCCACTGACCCACTTCTTAGAACGAACTCACAAAAAGCCTCATGCGCTGCTGTATCTGCATATTTAACAGAAGGGAGCTGGAAGGAGGGAATGGGAAGAGAGCGAAAAAGGAACTCACTGCCCCCTCTCTGCTCATCCTCAAAGCTTATATTTACTGACGTATGAGTTTTGTCATAAATTATGGCTAAAGATGAACCTCAAAGTGAGTCCTCCTCTTCGTTTTTTGTGTGACTCATCCCTTTGTGTGCAGTCATGGTGGAGGAATCAACTGATGAATACGCCGTCAGTAAAAGACATCCAATGATCACAGAAGCAAAGGCCCAAAGACAAATTTATGGGAAGCTGTTGGCATAAGCATACAGTCAGGAGAGGAGACAGTGCTCATCTATCTGCATTTAAAGAAGTGTTTTGTTGCTCTGTGAGTCTGCATTTGCATACATGCATGTGAAAGTTAGGTTTTATGCATCTACAAGTATTTTGATGTAAAAGTACATTGAAGTCATCCTTTGTGAGAGAGTTTGTCTGTGCGTTTGAGATCATTTTAGAATTTTCTGTTTGAGAAGACAAGAATATGACATCAACCAGCAGAGCTGAAGCAAGGACTGATTCTGTTAGACATGCTGAGAGCCAGTCTCATCCTCAGCTGCCTGTTTCAGGGCAGCAGACAGAGATATGGACAGAGCAGATATAAATGGAGCGTAAATGTTCCTTCAACAGACCATATATTCTAGGCAATATCTATGCATTTCATCGCCCTCTATCTCCTCCATCTTTGGCACACACCATACACCCGGCCTCGGAAGTACACAATATGAAGCTGAGCAAATGCAGAGCAAATTAGGCGTTGTTAAAGATGAAATGTTGCAGTGAAGATGTAATCAGCCTTGTGAGCTCTCCAGAGGAATCCCCCGAGAATCCATAAGGAGCCTGTTTCATCTTAGGCATATCATAGGTGAAAGGAGCTATGCAAACAAATGAACATTTGATGGGATGAACGTAAAAATGTTAATAAATTCAAGTCAGTTTATTTATGTAGCGCCGAATCACAACAAAAGTTATATCAAGGCACTTTCAAAGAGGAGCAGGTCTAGACTGACTCTTTATTCTACAGAGACCCAATAATACCCCATGAGCGAGCACTTGGTGACAGTGGCGAGGAAAAACTGCCTTTTAATAGGCAGAAACCTCCAGTAGGGCCAAGACTCAACGTGGTGGACTATGGTTTGTGCCCGTAATAAGTTAATTTGACATAAATTCTTCCTTAAATTTGTCCATTGCCCTGTCAAAAAGCCTGAAACTGTTTTAGGTATTAGCATCTCCGAAAGTAAAACAAAAGCTTCCATTGTAGGCATCAATTTTCAACTCTGGACACAGTAGCCTGTGTGGGAATTAATAATGTCAACTTAGAGAAAAACATTTTCAACCATATCTCAGCATAATTTTAAGAAAAACAAAATTGACTTTTGGTAAATACACTGAATCTCTGTCTTGCCAAGAGTTCAATTCCATGCTCTGTGGGCTAAATGTCAAATTCGACAAATTGCAATTTTGTGTGGGACTATTTCTTAAAGGAACTGATTGTTCTCGTTCAAGAAGTAGTGAAGAAAGTGAAAGTGAATAAGTGTGTATTTCCCAAACTGTCAAACTATTAGTTTAGGACTGGTAACAGACTAAATCAGCATTTGGACGCCAGATTAAAACTGGTTAGAGCATCAACTGGGAGGGGTTCAAGTTGTTGACCAAAAGTCAGTAGGTGGCTGGAGAAAGATCAAGAGGGTCATTCATTTGCAACGTCAAAGACAATATGTGAACTGAGATGGGTTTACAACATGTCTGCTAAAAACAGCTGGATGGTATCAAATAAAAACCCTGAAAACAGGAGGACGTAGACCTTGAGATAATTTTGTCACATGGTGAGACAGATTTCAAAGGGAAAAAATGGAGGGAGCATTTATGCCACATATTGGACGGTTCATAAAAGATTCATTGTTCATCAGGTTCTGATTCTTCGATGTGATAAATCACTCAAACCTTCATATGGGGTACTAGTAGTATAGCATAAAGAGTATTTCCTAAACATAATTCTCCACCAGACATGTACCTCCCTTACCATTTCCCTGGCTTTTTTCTTTTCTTTTTTTTTTGTTTGCTCCCATGGTAACCATATGCGAAGAATGAACTGAAATGATGACTGGCTGAACAAGTCAGCTCCAACAAAAAAATCCTCCCATGTGTAGTAACTTTTCTGGAACTTATGCAGAACTCCATCACTCTTCTTGTCCAGATCTGTACCTTATTACATCCAGCCTATAGGTTTGTGATGAATCAGGGAGTCAGCATGTCGTGCTGTGGCGCAGCACCAACTTCTAACGTAGAAATGTGGGTTACATATGGACCCAAGTGGGTGTGAAAGAGAATGTTAATCAGTTTAATGCTTTCGTCTGCCTCCAAGGGTGGCGTTTCATGTGTGTGCACACATCAATGTGTCTGTGTAGGCACATGGTTCCATATGTTGCTATACTCAGCAAAGGAAGGCATGTAAGGACGTCCTACGCCGACAGCTGGAGGAGCCCAACTGTGGAGCTCGGGTGAGTCGCAGCCCATCATCACAGCCAATACACAACCAGAATGAACCATTCAGCAATAATTTATTGTGGTGATCCAGACGTCCTCTTTAATCACTCTTGACCCAAATCATTCTTTCATAGGACACCGTGTGCGATCGTAGTGTAAGTGCAACTCGAGGAGGCAACACCGTGGTGGAAAAAAAGCAAAAGTTCCATGATTGCAAAGCAAGTTTGTACAGTTTCTGGGCCAGAGTGCAACTGTTAGTGTTTCTCATTAAGTCTGGTTTGCGGTAGGGCCTGAGTCACATGGGAAATATTGGATACTAACCCCGCGCCTTGACACTTGTCTCGTAAATCAAGTGTCCCCCATGCATTCTCATTCTCTTTTAGCTCTCCCATTGGTGACATTCAGTCTCCTCACCCCTTGTATGTGAGCTGCCGGTCATCATTACTGTGCTCTTTGCTTTTGTCTTTGTTTCATAACTTCTCACTGGTTCTCTCTCCCTCATCCTCTCATGGTGTCGCTCTCATCCTCAACACCCTCATCTCACCCATCCCTGTACAACCCTGCCAGGCTGTCTACAGACAAATGTGCATTTCTATCTTTGGTCTTGCATTTTATATGGAAATGGCAATTTTATTCAAACAGCACATTTCATTACAAGTAAATTCAATGTGCTTTTTCACTCTATGACAGCATATATAAAAATAATAACAGGAATAAAGATGAAAAGATAAAACAGAATCAACATAAATAAGAGGAAATACCAACATCAATAGTTAAGTTGTTTTGTGGTGGATGTTGTAATGGTAATAAATGGACACTCAACAGTCTTACATTTAATTCTAAATGCAACTAGAAGACCTCCTAATCGGATCATCATTATAATCATTATGTTTCTATTTGTGTGTGTGTGTGTGTGTGTGTGTGTGTGTGTGTGTGAGTGAGAGAGTCTATTAGTGCATGTGAGTGTGTGGGGACTGACTTCTGATAATTACAGACATAGCATGTGGCTTTGTGCAACTCCACTCTGGCCATTCAGACCAACACAACCGTAACAGGCAGTTGGGTCTTTCAGCAAGTGCTCAGAAGGCCTGCATTCATGCATGGCCCTTAGAATTACACGCACACAAAGACACACAAGCATAGACAAACATATATGCACACAAATATAGAGATACGATCGCAATATATTGTATGTTCGGACTCAATTTTACCCTAATTCACCCAACCTACGCACACAGTGCCCTGTTGCTTGCTCTTGGATACACATTCACTGAGATATAAACACACATGAAACAGGAGACACCGGTGATTCAATCAACAAAAGAAACACACATGCACGCTCACATTTCCAGAGGCCCTTAAACGCAGCCCTTACTTGTTTTGTCTGCAGTGTAGCTAAGTAGAATTTGTGCTAAAATAACTTCAAAGGCTCTGAAGGAGGGGCCACTCAGAGGAGTATGGGTAATTAGGGCCGTGGAAGGAGAGAAAAGACAGAGTGAGAGAAGATGAGTGAAAGGGGGAAAGGGAGAAGGATCCTCTCAGCCACAGTGGATGAATAGGAGGAGAGAAATGACAAGGGGGGAAATGGTGAGCACTTCATGATAACACAGACACACACATAAACATACACACACAGATTGATGGTGTGATAGCTCGCCACGAGGCAGGAAACTTTGGCCAAGGAATTTACTCCCAGTTATAAACATGACGCCGGATATATAGAGCTATAGACACAACCGCACACAAAGCACAAGTCATACAATCAAGTGGAAGCAGAAAAACACCGGCATAAACCAAAAGCAAGCATTTCTCTGTCTCACACACCGTTAACAAAAACTATGAGGAAAATTTTCATCCACCACCTTTTTTTCCCATGATGAAGATAAGACAAAGAGGAAACGACACAACTTTAAACACTGAGACTATTTCAATATCGATGATGAAAACAGACTGAAATGTACTCTGAAAAGCAAAAAATTCACCAAATTCTCTCTTTATTTTCATCCAATAGGTGGAGGTGGAGTGTGAGCATGTGTGATAGGACCCCACAGATGGCAAGCTATGCCGGCCGTGGTCCTGACGTGCAAACCGGTCGTCTGACCAGGGTATATGGGTGAAAGACTAATGGAGCCATCTAGCAGCTGGTTCCCTCAGAGGTTTCCCTCAGGAGGCTGACGCTCAGAGTCTCAACCTATTCTCAAACTTTAAATATGTAAGAAGCTGAGCATGGTTCAAAATAAATATGAAAATCAGAGCATGTTCCATGTCTGGATCATTCATTCGTTCATTTTCTGTAACCGCTTATCCTGTGTAGGGTTGCGGGGGGACTGGAGCGTATCCAAACTGACCTTGGGTGTGAGGTGGGGTACACCCTGGACAAGTCACCAGTTAATCACAGGGCCACATAGAAAGACAAACAACCATTCTCACCCACATTCACACCTACAGTCAATTTAGAGTCACCAATTCACCTATATTGCATGTTTTTTGTGGTGGTAGGAAACCGGAGAACCCAGAGGGAAACCCGGGAGAACATGCGAACTCCACACAGAAGGTCCTCAGGTGGTTTTGAGCCCAGGTCCTTCTTGCTGTGAAGCAACGCGCCCCCACTTTCCCCATAGTCCTGACTTTGTACTTTCTGCCAAATCCTTCAACCTGTTTTTCATTAGATTATGAGATGAATCTTGTGTAATATCAGAGTAAAATGGCAAAAAATATTGGTTTTGGCTCGACTAGATTGACTGTAAATTTGAAAAAAAACAAAAAACTGATGTTGTAAAGATTAAAATGTCAACACTTTTCTTTGACTAAAACTAGAGTAAAATATTTATAGTTTTCTTTGAATAAAATAAGACGGAAATGCTGACTTGTAGTTGAATAAAACATTTTTAAAAAAACACAGGACTAAGTTAAAAATAAAATAAATAAATAAAACTAAATTTTAAAAATAGCTGGCAAAATTAACACTATCTCACAAATACACACACACACACAGCGAAGTTCTACTAATGGTTACAGCAGTCTGTTTTCGGCCACCCATGCCTCCAGTCCACCCTCGCCACCAGCTAATGCACTGCTATTTATAGCCCATAAACACTAAACATGTCGAGATTGTCCCTTATCACCACCTGTGCAAACAAAGCCAGATTACTAAATGTCACTGTCAACAAAATAAAACTCAGCACCTTTTTAAAATGTGCTACATTCATAATGAAGTCCTGACCAACCTTGGTTAAGAGAATTGTTTCTGTTTTGAAGAACTGATTACCCAAAATTACAGTCAATACCTCAGTAAACAATGAGACGAAACCAGAGAAAATGGAGAATTGCAGCTTGGGAAGGAAAGCATAGAGAGGAAAGGGAATCTGTGAATGTGTGTGCTTTATTGTCTGCGCCTGTCCGATGGAGGAGAGAGAGGATGCAGATGAAGGGGTGAGAGTGCCCTCTGTTGGCTGAGCTTGGTTTAACCGATGATGTGGAGACACACACACACATTCATTCACTCAACAAGCAGCAGAGTGTTTTATAACATGCAACTTCCAAAAAATCATCTACATCCAGATTGAGGAATTAGGACTGTGGTACAGGAAAGATTTGTGATGTGTGTAGAGGGAAAAACATGCACCCTTGCATGTGTGTACATGTGTGTATATGTGTGTGTGTGTGTGTGTGTGTGTGTGTGTGTGTGTGTGTGTGTGTGTGTGTGTGTGTGTGTGTGTGTGTGTGTGTGTGTGTGTGTGTGTGTGTGTGTGTGTGTGTGTGTGTGTGTGTGTGTATGTAAACCCTGCTGGACCATCAGCCGGTCAGTAGATTCCTGGATCCCTGCTGAGCTGCAGCTGTCTGTGTGGCATGAGCTGGATGAGTCCCAAAGCCCCTTCAACTAAAATCACTTATCCTCGCCCACCCAACACACACACACACACACACACACACACACACACACATCATGTCTGTCTGCAACTGTTCTGAAACTGAAACTGTTGTTGTTGAAGCGACATCCAGCAGTTTCCTGTTGGGATCAGGCTGTTTGATGGATGACGTCAGCTGCTCAGGACACGCAAATACATTTTTTTATTTTTCATCTTTGGTGTGTGGGTTTCGATGCTTTAACATCGACTGCACTGACATCATGGTGTCTGCTTGGCTCCTCTCCACATCCTGTTAGGTAGTTTTAGTTACCGTACATTATGCCACTGTTTTACTTGATTCCATGGATCAGATCTGGCAACTTTGGTAGAGCAAACACAATGTGCCAACGGCTCACTGTCTTGATTTTAAACTAAAAGTCGAACCAACCCTCAGCATGGTGCCTTGAGCTGCATGTGCTGCTTTGCTTGTGCAGTGACTTGATCCTCATGCATTCCCATCTAGTTAAGAATAATACTTTGCCTCTACGGTACATTCTTGTTGTAAAAACACAGAATATTTAGTTTTTAAATTCCGATAATCACCTGTTGAGTATGGCTGCACTATGAACTGAAAACTAACATTTACAACCTCTCACCGACTTAGTCTTGCTCATGCCGATCTATTCAGTTAATTCAGTTAACTGTCTTTAAAAATAAACTACGTTAATTCGGTCATGTCCTCCCTCTCCATAAACTACCATCTCTGAGGACCAGAAATATGTGGAACGAGGCTCAAGTCATTCAGGGTTGATGCAGGGGCATATTTTGTGTCCATTGTTTGGGAACATTTGAGCAGTGTTAAAAAAAACATTAATCATTATTTCATCATTATTTATCAATTAATCGAGGTAAAAGTTTTAAATAACCATGATATTAATTGAAGTTATATCATCAAGCCCTGCTGCTGAGCTGAATCACAATACTGTTATTGCGCTTCAGGTCACTATAGTTAGGCATTTAAAATGGAGGATAATAGTGTTGAAGCCAATAAAGACTCTTCAGAAATCATCTCTGTGCACTAGTACGAGTGAAACAGCAGCATCATCCTGCCTGTGTAGACAGCTGAACAGATTTAAATAGAGTCGTATCTGCTCTGTCAGACGAAAGCAGGAGACGACGTGAAAGGCATCCTGTGTAGACGGGCTGTAAAATCACTGCTATGGTATAGCCGGACATTGCTGAAACAGGAAGAAGCTCTGCAAGCTGGAACTGCTACAAACAGCTTGCACACATCAGAAATGGTGACAAATGCAGTTTCATAAAAAGGTTGTCACTCGCAAACTGCAGTTACATTTCTGAGTCCTGAAGGGCTCCTGCATGGACATGCATGAACTGCCTGTATATCTTTATAGCATGTAGCTATAGGGCTATGGTGATAAAAGCAAAGTCGGGCTTTGCTTGGATTCATAGTATTAGAGATGAATTACACCGACTCAGAATACGAGTGTCTTCTTCCTGAGGTCACTGGCATAATGAGCATGTAGGTTGAGATGTTTTACCGGAACAATCTTGCATCGTCTGCAGGTCCTATTCTGTTTGCACTTCTGTCGTCTTCTAGCTAATTGATTCTTTCACTCTGAACTGGGGAGATGTTCTTTTTTTTATAAACAGACATCACCTGTACAAACAAACAGACACACAGACAGGTGGCATCATCTGGGTGACAAGATGTCAGAGAGACGGTGAGTCTGGCTCCGAGGAGGGATAACACCTGTTATCTAAAACCGCTGCATCCTTAAAATCTCCAGTGCGACATTTCTCACTTTGCCAATAGGAGTAACAGCTACTGTGATCGCTGACTTTGATGTTTGACAAGACAAGAGTCATTACAGCTTTTCAAACCCCATGTTGTGACTCCGTTGTTGCTCCGATCCACGAGGCTGCTCCGATTTTCTGATTCCTCAAACCACAACATTCTGCAGATGTGAGTTTTTTTTGTCCTAAGTGATAAGCGCTCTGAGCTTGTCATGATTCTGCCTAGGGTTGGAGTTTGTCTCCTGCAAAATATCCAAATCTCATTTCTCATATTTTTTTTATAAACGGAGGATCATATGACTACATGTATAGTGAAAGTTTATGCTCTTTTGTCCATAGTCATGTCAATGTCATGTCAAATGAGGCTGGAAGCATAACAGGCATGTGCAGATCAGGGCTGTGTCATCATCGGCGTTGTGTTTTGCCCGTTTGCACGTCAACAGCATGGTGGGGTTTTCAAAAACTACACTCTGGAGCCCGTTTTCTAAACGCTTTTGTTGTGGAAACAAATGGTCAAACTGCAACATAAGTTTATCGTTTTAGGATAAAACCGTTGTCATGTTAACGGCGCCTTAAAAAGCAGCGAGTAGCGGTTGGCCACCGACTCAAAGAGGAAGATTAAAAAAACAAAAATGTCTTTCAAATGGAGAGGTGCAGGTTGGTGGAGACCAAAACAAAGCTTAAAAGAGTAGCATTACTGGATCTGCATTCATGTGTTCATCATAACCTCAACACCAAATGAATGCCACCGCTATGTCTGCTAAACAGACATCTGTTTGTTAACGTGTTCACCCAATCAGCTTTACTTGATGGACAATTTCACATGTTAAAAAGGGTTATTATCATTTACTCTTTGTGAATTCTCCCCAGTTCCTCTTTTTCTATTGGTAAAGTGTGTCACTTTCTTTGTCTCGCCTTCAATATATTTGCTGCAGCTTCCGCACCGGGATCATTACATTTGCTATGAAAACACGAGTTAATTAGCAAATGAGAAAATAAGTGAACAAATGGCCCTTGATAATCAGGCAATCACACTAAAATCAAGTTTAAGGGCCTTTTTTGGGGGGGAAGTGTTTATTTGTTGAGGCAGTGCTGGTGGATTTGACGTCTTCCACATGTGTCTTGGTCTCCAGGTTTCTGGAAGGTGGAAAACTCTGGAAAATAGTCTGTAGGGGTTATATCCAACTTTCCCTCCACTGGCCCCCACAGTGTAAGAGTTCAGTGAAAACACACATACACTTCTTACACTGTTTTAAACACAGTGAAGGTGATTTGTTTCATCACTGACTCACATGTCATTCATTTCTGACCTAGTATTAACAGTGCTGAGATGTAACCAACACCATGACACCATTGTGTTCAAATATCTCTTTTTTTTTTACATTCTTGTTCCTCTTTTCCCAGAGAAATCATTTTCCTTTAGTATCCTCCTAACCACCCGTTCTTCTTTTCCTTGCTACCATCCTTCACTTCCCTCAGTTAGAAATCTTGCAAAGCATTTTAGTGTAGTAAGCTCTGACAACAAAAAGGTAAAGTCTGATTTCTTTGCCATTATCAGCGTGACTGTTTCCCCTCACTTCCACATAAACGGCCTGTCAGCTGGTGGCGTGGTGCCACAACCAATGCCAGTCTCCATAGCTCTTCCAGGTGGGTGATTTATGCGCGGCGCTGAGCCCCCAAAGCGCCACCGAGTCTCTGTCATCTCCCTTCTGCCAGGCTTGGCCCCTGATGGGAATAAATCCTCCTCACAAGCCACCACTGAGAGCCAGAGAACAAACTTTTAACTATTGTTTTCTTCACTTGGAAAAATATCCTCTGTTTCCTCATATGATGCAAACATTTTTGCCTTTCTCTCTTTATTTTCAATCAGATATTTTTTGGCACAGCTATTTAGCAGTATTGAAAATTTAATGTGAATGAACATCAGTTACTTTGGTTGATTTTTCAATGGTGATCTAAAACATATTTCTGCATTGAAACTGCAGATGTTATGTGGATAAATAGGATCTTTGAATATGACCATGCAAAAAAGTCTATTATTTTACATTTTTCACCGGGCTTAAACTCTAATCGTTGTAAAAATGTATCTCAAACTGCATTAGGACGATTGTTTGGAGTAGGATCCCATTGGGAATATGCAAAAAAAAAAAAAATCATTGAAAACATGACTATATTTGTTGATTTTGGTATATTTTTGATTTTGGCTTTAAAACGCTGACAAGAGTTGCAGTTAGCTTTAATTAAAATACAATATAGTCAAAGACACCAATTGATTGAACCATAAATCAGCATAAGAACTTTTACAGCAGCATTTTAAGAGATCAGTCATCTGTGTGTCTGTTACTGTTACTCTCTTTGCTGTCTGCAGAGATTTATCTCTCAGCCAGTGCTTCCATGATAGAAAGAGGGTGAAAAAGAGCAGCAGTCGTAGGAAACTAATGGGCTCAAACTGGCCTGATCGTTCCATTTTCACCAGAGGGGTCAGCTGAACATACACTCCTAATTGTTCCCATGCCATAACTGTCACACCATGCATGTTGTCATTTGTCTTTTCATGTAAAAACATCTGATTCACAGAATATGGTAGATCACATATGCTACAGTTACATGCACAAATGCTTGCAGCTATTAATACACACGCAGTTCCATCATGAAATAAAGATCAGGGTAAGAGTCCGTTTTGCCTTTGTTTTCATAGCCTGAATGAGCTGTGCAAAGTGCTGTGATTTTAATGATATTTATGACCATGCACACAGACATCTGTCTTCAGCTGTCAACTCGGACACACATGCATGTATGAAGACATACAAGCTTGAAAAATACAAATGTGTGCAGACTTGCAAAGGCACACAAAGACCTACGTGCCTATATAAAAACACACACTCCGGTCGATGCAATATGAATGTTGGCATAATAAATAGAGAGTAAGTGGTGTTACTGCAGGCAGACTTTCAGAGAGAAGGAGGTAGATCAGCACAGGATTGAGAGCGGGAAGAAAAATACTAAAAGACTGCAAAAAAGTCAAGCAATTTTGACAAAAGATGGAAATAATTAAAGCTGGCATGAAAAAAAGAAAAGATGGGGGAGGTAACAGTGGGCTGAACAAGAAGTAGGAGTGCTGTGTGTGGAGTTTTGCTCTACAGAATAATAGATGTTTATGCCTGTGTGTGTATATACTGTGTGTTTTCCTTCTCACTGGGACCAGATGAAGTATTCCTTAGTGTCCATGGCCATCGACCAGAGCAGCGCAGCTCCAATGATGGATAACACTGCACTAATCGCTCCTCCGATGCCTTCTGTTTCTCTCACACATACTTTGCTTCACTCTCACTCATTCATTTATCTCTCCCTTTTTTTTCCTCCCTCTCTCTCTTTCCCCCCATTCCCCTCACTCACTCACTCACTCCCCCCCCCTCTGCAACACACGAACAGAAACAAATCACAGATTTAATGAAATTAAGTTGGGAGGGAGGCCCGCCGGAGGGACGTTTGTTTCATGTGTCCTGACAGCTGCCGCAGTGGCGTACCTCAGCCGCCTGACTGACTCCGCAGCCTGAGATGACTCCTCTTAAGGAAGTTCCACTCAATATCATCTTTTTAAACATGGAGAACAGCAACAAGCTCTGGAGAGAACAGATCCTCGAAGGAACAGTTCACCCAAAAATGAAAATTCAGTCATTATCTACTCACCCCCATTTCTGATGGAATGTCAGGTGAAGTTTCGTAGTCCACAAAACATTTCTGGAGCTTCACAGCAAGATGGAGTTGCAGCATTCTCTTAAACAACTGAATAAGATGGGGACTTGTTTTAAAACATAAACTAACAACTAAAAACAAATATATAATGAGTCCATACAGTTTGTACAGATTGTAGGGTGTAATCCAAAGTCAACAGGAGCCCTAAGATTCCAAATTTATTTGAAAGAAAACATTTATACCCTTTTTAACCTGGAATATTCACTATAGCCTCAAAGCTAAAAGCTTTACTGGAATGTGTGTACATGCACAACTAGACAAGATCAACGAGAACTCACAATCTCTGCATATGTCCCTGTCTGTGCTCTGCAGGGCCTGTACATACGTTCTAGCTTGTGAACCTTCCTCAGATCTTCCTTTTTTATGTTTTAAAACAAGTCCCCGTCTTCCTCGGTTGTTTAGGAGAATGCTGCTCTGCTGTGAAGCTTCAGAAATGTTTTGTGAACATGAACCTTAACGTATTCCACCACATTCCCCATTGCACCAGTAGGTAAATGAAATGTGATGTCTCCTTAAATAAACCCCAGAATCCTGCAAGGCTCCATGACAGGGCATCAAGAGTGTGAATAATTTTTATTTTAGTTTGTTGCTCAATGAACATCTAAAGCTGGGAACAGACTAGTTAAGAGTTTTGTGTTGGGAAAAAATCAATATTCAGTCTTAATGATCTGTTAAAGAAATTCATAGTGGCCAAAAAGAAAGCATTGCATGGCACTCCAGTGAGAGGCATTCTTAAAATGCAAACCAAAAACACTTTCGTGGACACAGGCCTTAAACTTATAAGTGTTTGTTAAGTTTTATAACAAAGCGTCAGTATGTGAGCATCACATCACAACATTCAAGCACAAAACTAATGTGTTGTTGCCCTTAAGATGATTTGTTTTGTGCCTCAGTTTTACTGCTGTATCAAAGTCAGTACCAGCCCATATCATAGTTCTAATTGGGTTCTTTGAAATGCAATCCAGCCAACTGGGACTCTGTGGTTTAATACTTGCGGTCCTTGACATGGAAAAGTTTCAGAAACACTGCTGTCAGTCTCCAGCAAAAATTATACTTAAGACAGATTGTGTCCTTTTAAACAACACACTCAGGTGTTCTTGCATTCAGTCAGGGTGTCTCAGTGAAGCACAAAGGCCCATAGTTCCTACAGACCCCCAAATGTGAATGGGATGTTCATGCTGACAGGGGAGAGATGGAGGGGGCGGGGAGAGTGGAGCAGGACAGCAGGTGGGACGGCACAAGGTCGTCTCTGATCTCCCATAATCCCCCACTTTGTTTTGGACCCACTCAAAAGCTCTCACTTGAACAAATACACATCTCTGACTGTCTGGATTTCAAAAACACCTTCCCCCTTCCTCCCAGGTTCTCCCTCTGGTTTTCCCCTCTCTCCCTGATTTCTGGATCCCGGGACCCCATAGAGGGCCTGTCAGAAGCACTATTTTCCTACTTCAATTTTTTAGCCTCCTTTTGTTTGTTTTCCAAAATAAAAGGCTCATTGAGCTGTGAGCTAAATGTGTGTGTGGATGGTTGTTTTTGCTCTCGCCAGAAGAACCTTAATGACCTGAGTTCCACTCTGCCCAGCTGTCTCCACTCTGCATCAGCATTTAATCTGCACAAAGGATACAGGACCACCCCAATGGGTCACACACACACACACCCACACACACACACACACACACACACACACACACACACACACACACACACACACACACACACACACACACACACACACAAACATCCTAACCAGGTAATTATGAATCGAGGGAGAGAACAGGAGAGCAGGCGTCCTTTCCTCTTCCCCCTCCCTCCTTCTCTCCTTCTGTACTTCCCTCTTCCTTAAGTCTATTCCCAAGGTTGAACATGGTTAGGAATAAGTGTGTGTGCGGGTTTTTTAAAGCAAACTTTGTGAATTATGAGGAGTAGGGGAGGCTGTGGAGCAACTTAAAGAGCTGAGTTAGCAGATGGGAGACAGCACACCTCAGGGAGAAGGCGAAGAGAGAAATGAAGGCCTGGAGATCAAATCAAGACCTCCAGAATCTCATTCGGAGAGCAAAGGATGTACATCGCATAAGGGGAGACACAATAGGAAAACAAATCATCCACGGGAAGAAAGAAAAAAAACCCTCCTTGGTCATATTTCCTGTCCTCTGGATATTGTTCCGAGGTGTTTTCATAAACTCAAGGTGTGCTGTTGGCGTAATCGTACATCCACACAACAACTCTTTTGTCAAAAATGCAAGTCTGCACTGCTGACCTGCATTGCTTGGCAGAGATTGTCTGCAGCAGAGCTTTGGAACACAATGGAAAATCTAAAATCCACTGTGGGGAGAAATGGGGTGTAGAATGTCATTGTTAAAGAGTCATTTTATTTTGATAGTCGCATTTCTACAGTTTGTCAAGTCTGTAGAGACTCAGCTGTGGCTCTCAAGTTTATTCCAACTATTCGCAAGGCAAGCCCCTGTCTATTATTAGTTTATTATCACATAGTATATTTTAGGAATATTTTGTCAAATGCAATATACATGCTCAAATAAGTAAACATCAGCAGGCTCCAGTTCAAATAGACTATTTGCTCCATCTGACAAAGATGCTCCCTATAAATGAATATGGCTGTAAAGTTTGTCAAATGACATCAAAGATACTGATCACACCTCCATCATCATATCACCTCAATACATAATGACAGGTCCAAAATCAATGTTAAATTAAGCTCTAGTGACAGTTCATTCAGTAAGATGATTCGTTGCACACTTGCATGCCTGTAGTTCACCTCTCACACAAGGGCTTAATTTCCTGCTGCCATTGTCCGCTGTTCTCATTAACTGGTCTCACTAATAGCACAGTGACACACCTTCATTGGTGGCCTTATCAGGTTCTCTCTACCTGTAGTTCATCAGCCGCCACCACCTGCATCTGGACTCCATGATTTATCTTGCTGCTGCTGAGGGCAGATGCCCTTTCATCACAATCCATCTGAAGAGTCTGAGCTCCAAAGATTTTCTGACAGACTAATTATCACATATTATCTGCTGCAATAAACAATTATCTTTGCTTAATTTGCTCCCGATTGAAATATGACTAAATATTATAGATGCCATGACGAGGAGGATATTTTTCCCACTGATTGTTTGTCAACGACACTCTATACCTGTAGATTACTTATTGTGATCTATGAAGTAGAAGATTGTCTCATTATTAATTTGATTCCCGTCTCCAGGTCTAACAAACATCCCCCATAGTGCCACAACTCATGCTGATGCCCACAGATGAGTTATAAAGTAACAATAATAAACACACCGGTTTTAATGTAAGCTCCTTGTCAAGCCCTCTTCTCAATTTTTGTGCTTTTTTATTTGATGAACATGGCTGCTGATGTATGAAAATTAACTAAATATAAAAACAATAATAGGTCCAGGGGGCAAAATAAGGTAACTAAGTTTCTCCTGACTTTATTCCAAAAATTCTAAGTCAAGGAAAATATATGCATATAGTATATACATAGTATATAATTTAAATAGTAGGCTATACTGCTAAACTTGTGTCCATAATAAGTGTTGTGGCACAAACTCAGCAGCAAAAGATGGAATGGATTCATAAATGAAATTACCGTGACCCAACGTCAGGCAGCATGCGGTTTGTGCCATAATGGGGTTATGGTTGCATGATCAAATGTAGCGGACTACACACACACACACACACACACACACACACACACACACACACACACACACACACACACACACACACACACACACACAGTAGGATGGATGCATTAGTCTCTACTGTGTGATCTATTGATGTTCCAATCTAGAGAATTGATTGAACTCATGTTGAATGGAGTGTGTGTGTGTGTGTGTGTGTGTGTGTGTGTGTGTGTGTGTATGTGTGTGTGTGTGTGTGTGTGTGTATGACAGTCACTATGGATATCATATGGCTCCCTGCTGCTCAGATCAATAGCAGTTTCTCTTCATAAAGCTGTTTTGACTGCATGTGCTATATGAAACCCATCTATACTACACTGAACACCCCCTCAATTCTGCTGGGGGTGTTTTGTATGTGTTGGCTACAAGGCAGCCATCACGTATAAAAGCGTACAATTTCTTCTTGAAGGCCAATTAAAATTCTTACTCTGTTCCCAAACTGTATCCACAAAGCATGTTTTTTATTATAGCGCCATTGTTTTAGCTTGGTGGCTCCTGCAGGGCTTATATGGTCTGAGGTTTACTCTAACGATGTCAAATGTGTGGATAAACTCTGTAGTCCTCTCCGGGGCTTTGACCTCATGGCCCCTGATCATTCATTCATTCCTGACAATCTAAAGACCTCACTGTCAACTCACTTTGTTCTCTGTCCTCCAGCTCTGCCTCCTAGCGAGACAAGACGAGAGACGGGTGAAGTCAGATGCTTTGTGGAAACACAACAAAAAAATCTCAAAGCATTTTTTACATTAGTGTCAACACAGAAATGCGCATACAATGATATTTTTCCAGAGGAAAACATGACACTTGGTAAATGACCGTTACACCACTTGAAGCAGATTGTTAATAAATGATTAAATTATGGAAGAGGCTACAGCTGAAATGATTTCTATTTTAATGGCATACAATAGAGACCCTCACAAAGTGTTTTGGAGATAAGCTGATTTTTTTTGTGTGGAGTTTATGAACATGTAAAAAAAAAAAAAAAAAAGCACCCTATCTTGGAAAAACAAACAAACCTGGATCCGATCCTAAATATAATGAGTTCTTTCCTGGTCCACACCCATCCTTCCACCAAGTTTCATGGATTTCTAATCAGTAGTTTTGTGTAAAAATGCTGACGCATACCTCAACCAATCACAAACAAGTTGACACTAGTGAAAACACAATCTCATTGGCTGCAATGAATCATTTGTCTTAGATAATTAACTTCTCATCAATTAAACTGTTTTTAAGCCAAAATTCCGAAACTTCTCTGGTTGTCAGCTTCTCAAATGTCAGCTTTTGTCTCAGTTTTCTATGATATCAAACAAAATATTTTTGATTTATGACTGTTACTTCATCAAAATGAGCTATTTGATTATGTTATCCTAGACTTTGGTTTATTGTCTAAATCTTTTTTTTTTCTTGACATCTTCTAATCAAGACAAATGATTATTGTTGTGTTTCAAAGTGAAAACTAGTTGGATGTAAGGTTTCAAATGCCCCTAATAATGCAACAACACTTATTAGTATCCATGAAGATAGATAGATATAGAGATATAGATATAGATAGATATATAGATGTTTATGCATCCCAGCAATATTGCTTATGAAACACAGATAAACCAATAAGCCCATAAAGTGACAAATACAAATGAAAGCAATTGAACTGACAAAGAAAGATGGACTGAGCGACAAAGAGAAAAATTAAGCTAAAGGTAAAGGGGAAGACCAGGAGTTAAAGACACATCTGGCGGAGACATATTAGCCCCCCACTGACCTGTCAGCCTGCAAAGCTAAGAGATGGATAATCCAAACACAGAACACACACCACTTACATCCTTAGTTCATCCTCCCTGTACCAAAAAGTGTCCTCCAGCCAAACAAAATATCTTTTCCACATCTCATGTTTAGTGATTAAAACCATGTATTGCTTTACTGTCACACAAGCACACATTATTGTCACAGTCAGCAGGCCTACTTTTCGTGTTACGGCCTCTCCGGATCTGTTTTCATCCGCGGCGGTCGGTTGCGTCCCCTCCCATCAGCAGCTCCAGGTATGCACCGTACAAACATGGCACTTAGAAGCCATCCATCACCTCCTGTCCCCCCCACCTCGCACCTCCATTTCCTTTAGTTTTGATTGGAACGAGGCAGAGAATTCCTGGGGAGCAGATGGTAGAGAGGAGAATGTGAAGTTTCAGCTGGAAGGATCTGCTCGCTGTACTTTCTCGCGCTCAGTGGGGGAAAAGTGGGGATAGAATAGACTGAAGAAATAAAGAGACGAGGAGGAGGAAACTGAGGATTGGTGAGAAGGTGTGAGGTGGAATGCTGTTTTTGTGTCCCCCCTCAATTGCTATTAGTTTTATTTGGCCCTTATCAACATGTTTGCATTCCACTCACTCCTGCTCTTTTAATCACAGCAATCTAGCTTTTCATCCGTCAGAGCTGCTCTGACTGACAGTGATGAAGTATGAAACTTCTGTCACAGCTGTTGCCAAGACCAAACTGTGGTTGAGGTTGATAGATCTATCTAGCTGTGGGCTGGATGGGGGAAATATGTTGTTTTCAAACCAGGCCTGTCAAGCCGGCACGGCCTAAGGGTGACGTACATAGCGTACGCCCCAGGCCCCGGGGCTACAGCCTCAACAGCCTGACTCAGGCTCCTGTCAGACGGTGAGAACACCGTTAAGTTTCTGACAACAGGAAATCACACCGCTGCGACCGTGTTTCTCAGTTAATTTGAGGTTTGATTTCGGTGCATTTCTTTCAATTTTTTTTTCAAAAAGTTTTTGAGCTTGATAAATACTCGAACTCAAGGCATTCATGTCTCAGAATGGAGTATATTTGTCTTCCTCAGCACCATTGCTAGCCATGTTAGCGGGACTGTGGGCCTCCCTGCTTCATGGTGGCCGCAGTGGTACACTGTACAGATCAGGCAATGTAATTTAGTACAGATATTATTCTAAGGCCATCAACAGGTCAAAGTCTTTTACTTTTCTAGTGAAATATCTCAGCACAAAATTTTCTACTTTCACATTACACCCAGAGGGTGGCTTGTGTTTTTGGGAGGAACATACTATGTCATTTGGTACACAAAGAGTAATGTTAGAATTGTAACATGATAAACTAAGATGGTGAATATGATCATCTCTGTTAGCATGCTGACACGAGCATACAGCTGTTCGGAAACTATTGTGTAACGTCACACTCGCTATGTCCACCATTTATCACTCAGTCCATTGGTCTCTTATTTCTTAAGCACCTGAATATCTTAAAATCCACTAAGTATCCATTACAATTTTTATTGTAATATTTATTATATGTATTTTTCTTGGCGTCCTTTTTAAATGTCATAAGCACTAATGATTTGCCAGACTCATTTCATTTAGTGTTGTTTTTTAGCAGCAGTAAACTCCTGGGTATAGCTTACATAGCAAGGTCCGACCTCAAGAGGAACTTCACCTTTAAAATGTGACATATCTACCTCACCTAGGAATACTTCTTTGTATTTAGATCTCCTCCATTCAGGCTGACATTGGGGCCGGACTGTGTTGCATACAGTATATTTAGAAAAGTGAAATCTAAGCGCCTTCATGTCCGTGTGCCGCAATGACCACAATATAACTCTGACCCACAAAAATAGTTTTATAAAAAACCACAACATAAAACGGATTACAGGATATGCGTTGAGCAGCATTCTCCAGTCTGAATGGTAGCCATTGCAGACAGGCTATCCATCCAGTGTTTGCTGAGGCTGCATTAACGTAATAAGACAAGGTAGCTATCACGTTCCCAGCAGTAAATTCCCATTGTGAGTGTCCATGGCCAGAGGAGGACAGCTGCCAAAGTTCCTCATCCAGCGGCTGCTCATGTGTCGCGGTCCACGCATGATGGAATAGGAAGGTTGCTGCAAAGAGTCAGACCTTCCCTGAAAAAAAAAAAAAAAATCACAGTGGGCCTTTGGCTTTCTCTCACACGCTACACACCATACATACTCCATTACCTCTTTGGCTGGGAAAGACAGATTGTGTGTGTGTTTGTGTCTCTGTAGGCATGATACCATATGTGTGTGTGTGTGTGTGTGTGTGTGTGCATTCATCCGTGAATGACTGTGTATTGTGAAAAGAGTGGGGTTTGGGAGTTTTAGCGAACACAAAAACACACTTTCCCCGACATACACTTCTTTCTTTTCTCTCGCTCGGGCTCTCCTGTCGTGTCGGTTGACAGATCAGACCTGGCACTTTGGACTCAGTGTTTCTCAGAGCACAAGACAACTTAGCGGATTGCGTCGTTGCAATATGACCTAGAAAGGCTTAAAACATAAAACACAGGCATTCAAAGCCCTATGCTGCCTTACTTTCTCCATTTCTATGGCTCTCTTGCTCCTTCTTTTTGCCTCCACCCCCCTTCTGTAGCTTAATGAGGTGAGGAAAAATCACAATGTGTAAGCTGGATCTTGGTACATGTGTGTGAGTGTGTGTGTTGGCTGTGTGTGCATGTAAGGTGAAATACAGCGGCGGAGTGCTTGTTATGACAGGGTAACGAGTGAGACAGGCCAGAAGCAACTGGTCATGGAGCGAAAGAGACACATGCACACTGCGGCACTAAAACACACTTGCATACCAGGGGTACATGACAGGTTTGAATCACACGCCCGCTTGAACCATACACCGATTTTCTCACACATAACAGTAATAAATAAGCATGAACAGAGGGATTTTAAGTAATAGAGTTGGAGCTTTTTCTAATGAGAAAACCAATACTCTGGCTCCGAACCCAGTGTGGGATTGAAATATGTTCCTAAGCTTTCCAGAAGGGATAAAAGAGATGGAAAGTTGACCCAAAAGAGTAAGAGAATATACCAGCACAGCCAAACGTCCAGGCAAAGAAAATTAATCATAAATTGTGTCGCTAACCGCACCATAAGGACGTGTTTCAGCACACACATCCCCTTCCGCGCAAAGACGGCTAATTTAGAGCGACAAGCAGTTCAACACATGCTAACCGGAATGCGAGTCAGCTCTCAGTATCGGTTAGAGAAAATCCTAAACAGAGACAAATAAAGACATGCACATGAGCAGTAATGACAAAAAGTCCAATAAGTCATTAGAGGCCTCTGTGGACTGTGGCTACTCAACGAGCGAAAATGGCCACAATGCACAGGCAAAAGTCAGCCGCCTAATGAGAAGTGAAGGGTAAATAAACTCCAAGAGTGGTGAGACAGGACAGACCAGCCAAACCGCCACTTTGGTTCTTCTGTCAGCGTGAGGCTCATCGAGAGGAGGGCAACTTCCAAATGCAATCTGTCGTCAGGCGTAATGGTCCGCTGCAACCTCTCATCAAAGTCTGGTAAAGACCATAATACACTCTAGTAGAGACGAGACTGATGATGATGACATTGAGGGACACGCAGAGACAGACTGCTCCTCCTCACACCAAGCAGAATCTCACAACACCCACACGCACATATTTCAGATGTCATTGGTACTGACTGGGTGGACGTGAGTCAGAATGAGACTAGGCAGAGTCGTGGGCTCTCCCATTGGGGGAGCAGCGGAGGAATGTCAGGCTAAATAAACAGGGTGTCTGCTGGAGAACTGAACCAGCCCTACCAACTCCTCTACACTCCCTGCAGTCATGAGGAAGGTGTGGTGGAGGAGTAGAGAGTGTGTGTGTGTGTGTGGGGGGGGGGACGTAGAAAGGCACTTAATGCCAAACATCACTCATAAGCACACATACACACGTCTGGGAACATGGAGACATACAAGGGTTTGAATGATGTGGGTTCTGAAGGCAGATAACGATGTGTTTACACTGACGAGCTTGATAGTCGCTTTACATTTGACTGTATTTACGCTCCTGCACTGGTGATAGCTGTGGATGGAGGCATTGTGTTATCTTGCCCAATCCGTGAACACGATATCTCAGGTAGACCTATGGGAAATTTCAAATTTGGCACAAACATCCACTTTGACTGGAGGATGAACTGATTAAAATCTGGTGATCAGAGATCACTGAGACCTCATTTTCACACAAGTTTCTAAACGCATAAAGTGATTGGTTTTGCCGATATTGATCTTTTGGTGATTGTCTTTCCACCATGTGATGAAGCTCTCTATTAGCTTGCAGTAAAACATAGTCTTTAAATGAAGACGGTATGTTTTTCATAGGAATAATTCGCTGGAATCATACATGTCAACAGTCAGAACCTCCATTTGGCCAAACTTATACGTTTTATTGAATTCCTTAAAAGTCTTCATCACATTCTTTATAAGAGTGGAAACAGCCATGAATGTAAACTGCAACTTTTGCCTTTTGCACAGAGACGACAACGTTGAGGCAGTAATATTAGCAGTAGTATTAAAAAATCTCACACATACATAGACTCATTTGTAATATTAAGTAGCTTTAGTAGGAGTTTACCCAGAAAAAACAAACACAACTAAATGACTTACTCATGAGGAATATTCATATATATATGATTTTATACATACAGTATTTTCAGGATGGCCGTACAGTACGTCAACACTATCCTCTCTCCTCGCTCTGTGCAGCATTGTACATGGGCTCCAACCAAAACTATGTACATACAAAGGCATCAGCACCACAATAAATCATCCTGTGGTTTACATAGCACATAAATGAAGACAGCAGCTGCCCAGTGAAAACATTCAGTCGCACATATCAAACACACATCTCAACCACAGGTTCTGTCTGTAGAATGTCTTCAACCAGGAGCTGTAATCGAGTGATTTCACACAGAGAAAGTCAAAAATAGAACAATGATATTTTTATGTGGGAATTTGTCATCTGGTGGCGACTTGACAAGAACCTTTGTGTGTGTATGGGTGTATGGATGGCTTAATGCAGCTGCGCTTACATGTTCTGTTGTGCAGATGCGATAACGTTGGAGGTGTGTGCGTGTTCGTATATATGAGTTATCAGTGTGTTATCAGTGGGTGTGATCTGGTCATGGGGGTCCCTACTTTCTCTGCATTTGACTCCCACACGACTGATACTCTCTCCTCCGCAACTGCTTTGTGTCACTCTGCCACAAACTGACATATTTAGGCGAAGTCATGACAAATCGTCTGCTTGAAATATGAGCTGAAAGGATAAAAATGACCGAAACACAACAAGGGGGGGGGAATGAGGGAATTCACTAAAACAGCTGTGATATTGAGTTATATTTGGATTTACTGTTAAGGCAGTGTGAGTGTTGTTATCCTCCCTGCTGTTAAGTGCTCAGTACACAGACGTCATGCTGAAAACTGTTTCCATGCAGACACCATAGAAGACATACTGTAAAGATAATAATCTGCTGTATGGGGCATCGGGGCTTTTTTTTAAAATATGAAACTCAACCTTTTTTAGCCTTCTTCTTCATTTGTAGTTCATCTAAGTTCTATAAAATACATACTATGTGACTCATGTCACAATGGATGAATCTCTGCTGTGGGAAGGTTCACTATTATTCCCAGTCTTCTCCATTTGTAGATAATGTGTCACGGTGGAGCTGTGGAGTCCCAGAGCCTTAACAAAAGAGCTTTATAACCTTTCATAGACTTATGCATTTCAATCACCTTCTTCTTCATCCCTTCTGGAATTTCTTTTGATTTTTGCATAGTGTGCTACTGGTGAGACCTACGTTGTATTAGCCAACTTCATGATTGTGAAAATGGTCAATTTAAGTGATGCTTTTATTGAAATGGGCTGGTAGTAATCAAGCCTGTTTAGTCCAATTGCAATCAGTTATTAATGCAGTTTGATTTTATTTCTAAGGGGACAAATACTTTTTCACACTGGTGATTTAGGTATTGCATAACCTTTTTGCCTTGTTGAGTAAAATTATTATTAAAATTAATTAATTTGAATATTTAACCGTTTAGTATGAGATACATACAAAACTTGAAGAAGCCAAGAGAAGGCCCAAAACGTTTTCACAGCAACACCAGCAATATCATGATGCAACGATGCATGAATGAATGTAAAGCCAGAGAAACTAATTCCAAAAATAAAACATTGTGCTGTAAGGACTCATTTATGAGAATGGCTTGAAGACCATTTTTTTATATTGAAAAATATATATAATGACATATCACATGATTAGAAATGATACTGAGTTCAGTGCACTCAGGTATTAAACATTCTGAGACACAGATCTGAGCTCTGCAGCAGTAAAATCAGACCCTACCTAAATCATTTACAAAGAAATTTAGACCTGGCCTGATTTAGCATGTTTTTCAGGTCTTGGGTCTGCAGGACAAAGACCTGCAGCACAAATCTAAGATGGTCTCTGAAGTTGCATGTGATCATTTTTCTCCAGCCATCCACCGACTCCTGCTTTATATCAACTTTGACCATTGCATGTCAAATGTTGCCTGAATCCAGGAACTCTACACATTCATGATTCTGTCAAAATCCTCACGTGTTCCTCTTTCAACTTAAAATGTATCACTTATGTAACAAAACACCATTCTTAGATGAGTCAAAGGAAATAAAAATGTCTTAGGTTGAATGTTGTTTAAGCACAATCGATGCAAAGCACCTTCAAAACATACACACTCCTAAATCAAGTCTTCATCTCCATTTTGCCTGTGACACATCTTCACAGCAGTAAACCCCAGGATGGAGGGGGGGGGTCCTTGAAGCATTTTAAGCAGTCTGGAATGAGCAGATAAGCTTTAGTAAGTCAGCTAAAAGTGAAATATGGTAAGAGTTGACATGTAACCGGAGCACGCTTTCCTCAAGAGCCCCTCTGGAACACTGCCCCGGGGCCGCATCCAACAAGGTGAGCGGGAGAATCCTAATGAAGCTGTGAGGACTCAATCAATACCAGCTCAGGATGGGGTCTGCAGAGAGTTAGAGGGGAGGAAGAGAGACGGCGGAGATGTACAAGGAAGGAAAAGAAGGAGAGGGATGAATGAAGGGAGAGAAAGCGAAGGATCAAGCCAAAAAAGAAAAGAAGGGAAGTACAGGAGAGAGGGAGGGTAATAAAATGGAAAAGGAATGATAATGATGGAGGAGAGGGAAAGAGCAGTTCAGAAGTGAAGGGCAGAAAAAAATGATGAGAGAGAGCGGTAGGAAGGTAGGTGGTGTGAGCGAGTGAGTGATGAAGACAGAGATTGGAGTGGAGAGAGGAGTGTGAGTCGAAATCGAAGACACTTAGAGAAAGCCCATTGATTGTGGTCATGGCTGGCTGGGCCCTCCTATTTGGTTAGTCATCTATTTCTCTTGTATGCTGAGATCAAGCTTTTCTACTCTGCCTCCTCTTCTTTTATCCCTCCATCAGAGATGACTGGACCAGCTAGACCTGCAACTTTCTATGGAGAGGAGGGAAAAACTTGAAATTACTGCCTCCAACTTTCTAGAAACAAATTCTCTCAAGATCAGCAGGGGCCTGCAAAATCAGCCGATGTGACAGGCAGTCAAACACTCATTCATTCATGGGCACATCACAATTAAAAGTGGGAAGAGGAGATGGATTGTGTCATCTTTTGGTAGAATAGCAAAGTATACTGAAAAAAAAGGCATTTTTCACACAGCAACCGTTTTCATCTGACCTCATGCTCAAAAGCTAGAATGATGTCATGCAGTCATGTTCCGAGTTGCAAGATGATTTAACAAAATTCCAGACTGAAGCCTGATAAGACCTTTACAGCAGAAACACATGAATTAGATCAGAGGAGGAAAATAAATTAGGATTCTGAGAACGCTTCAACATTTCTATGCTCCTTTGGTGGAAATAATCAGTGTTTCTGTACCTCCATTCAGCAAAAGTTCATGAAGGCTGATTGGGATCACAAACATCACAAACAAAATCCTCCAATTAACACCATGAGACCTGGTGATTGGAGAGGAACAGACAGAGAGATGGGCACTGGGGTAGATAACTGTATAGATACAGAGATGAAAAAAAACTGCCAGCAAATACAGTTACAGCAGAAGTGGGACAAAGGGAGAAAGAAATTGAAAGAGAGGGACAATCGATGGAGAGAGAAGCTGCGAGATTAGAGAAGACAATCCTCCTCAGGAGCAGAGCCAACAAAGACGCATGAGAGAAATACGAAGAGGGTTGGTGAGCAAATCAGCTGATAACCACACAGCAAAAAAAAAAAAAAAAAAATACAAAAAAGCATTTTCAGGTCATCATCAGTTTTATTGCAAAAGAAAACTGACAGCTATTGAGGTCGATCGATTATAGATTCCTGGACATGTTGTTACCACATGCTTACACACACACACAAACACACACAAACACACAGCCTCAACACTGCTTGTTCACTCTCACTAATAAGCCTTTTGATCCCAGCTGAGCAGATACATGTCCATGTACCCATGATACTGTATATGAAGTGGTTACTGAGGTACTGATCCATCTGAGCCATAGATAAATGGGGTGTTAAGGGTGTGTGTATGCTTGTGTGTGCAAAAAGTCTGGACAAAACTGCCTGTTAACCAAAGTTACTGCACAATTAAAGGCACCATGGACACGGAGGAAGAGGAATAGAAGGCATAGACACACACTGTAGGCATCTGGAGGAAACAGCTACACTGATATACTGTATATTATATACTGTAAAATTTAATATCCTTTCGGCATTAGTAAAGCATACTGTAAGTCTGTGATGCTGAGGTAAGGTGTTGCCGTATTCGGTTTATTTTGCGGACTCCTTGCCGTAGTTTATAGACATTTTGTGTAACTTGTGTGTGTATGTGTCCCTATATAAGAACCCTATGTACATTAATGGTGCTACTTATAACTACGCTTGCCACAGTGCATTAGCACGGCTTGCGGCGTGTTAACACCCGGAGCTCTGGCATTAAGTGTCGATGAGAGATGATATGGCTAAAATGTGTTTATGTTCTGTCAGGCAGCTCGCTCTGTGAAGCGGAGTGTGTGTGTGTGTGTGTGTGTGTGTCTGTTTGTGAGAGAGTGAGTGAGTGAGTAAGAAGGGCATGAAAGTCCTCCATCCAAACTATGTCAGCTATTTGATCCGGTTCCTCTGAGAGCCGGTGCATCTGTCAAACAGAGACTTCAGCTGTCCTCTGCTTCTTAAGCTTACCCAGAATCCTCAGCTGTGTGTCTTTGCACACTGCTAGATCTGCAGGGTGTCGGGCAGCATCACCTTACTGAAAAATGCATTGGAGTTACTAATCCCAGTATAAATGCTCTTTTCCAGTGGCCGTTTTGCTTTTTGTGAGGCAGAGATATCCGTTGCATTTAGTGGTTTGGACTTTGGTCAAGTCCATTTTTCCTTAAGCTTCCTTAAACCTGCAGTGCGGTACTTTAGTTACTCCCTTCTAGCAGTAAAAGTAATAGCAATGTGTACATGCATATGATGCAATAAGCTCTAGCATTCTCCTATTTGACCTAATGACAAATCACAGAAGAGTGAAACATGTCTACATTCACAGTTTTCAAGTCAGTTCAATCGATCTGAGGTCTAAATCTCATGCTCTCACTATCAAAGTAACATGTGTACAGTTTTAAGTCCTGCCTGTGTTTGGACATGTACGTTCAACATCACCTTACTGTGCTCTTAATTCACCAGCGATATTGGTGCCGTGTGTATATCTCTGTTAATGGTGTTGTGTCTAATAACTCTGATTTGTTATGATGGGGCTCTAAACTGTAGGAGGACAGAGGAAGAAGGGATGTGAAGCAGCGGTGGTGTTGAGAGAGGGTTTGTGTGTGTGTGTTGCATGAGCATCTACATCTGCCCTTTTGGGAAAATACACTTAAATGTGTGTGTGGATTTTGACCAGATTGACTTACAATCTGAAGATGACAGGGTTATGACCCATCCATTGGAGGATGATGACTTCATTACCTGTTGAAAGATAGATGGAAACATCCCTCCATCTCTTTCTCCACTCAGGGTAGAGAGCAAACCTCCCCAAGGGGTTAACAGAAGAAGGAACAATTGAATCATACTAATCATGATACTGCATTTTCTCGGCTTGACCTATGCTGGGGGGCTCAGCGGGGCACACTTTGTTTGATGTAGCCATTGATTTAGTCTCATTGTTTCGACAACCTTCCCACCCCTTTTAGCAGGGACAGGGAAAAACAAGAGCAATGGATCTTTAATAATAATTCAAAACAGTGCTATAGATTTCTGCTGTAAAGCCAAGCTCACCGGCAGAATTGAGACTTATCGATCTAATTCCCATGGTGCTTCTCATTGGTATCAACAACAGAAAAGAGCATCAGAATTTATTGTAGGGGGATGAAACTTGTCATGCAGAGCTGTGCCATTGTTCCATCCTTTTTTCCATCCACACTTCTAAAAATAAAAAACAGTGTTGACATTTACCAATATACTCATATTTCTTAACAGTATTAACATATAAATACTTGCTCTTACATATATTGTTGAGAGGAACCATAAGAAATTAACAATAATCTTCTTTAAATATGGAGGGATACTCCAGACTATACAGACCTGAATTTTTTTTTAAAAAAAGGAAAGTTTTGATATGGAATCAATTAAATTCAATCAAAGAAATGCAATTTGGATTACACTTACAGGGGCAAGTCACTTTCTTTCACACTGCGAGATGGGCTTTTTTTTCTTCTTTTTCTTTCTTTTTTTTTACCATTTCTGTCTATTAAGTATAAATCATCTGATAATGATGAACCTCAGAACATGTGGCAAAGAAGAAACCCTTAAATTTTGGAGGAGGTCCAAAAAAAAACAAAAAAACAACCACTTCACCAAAGATCTAGAACCAAATATTTCATACCAGGCATGAACATTAACTTTGAGTCACATGCGCAGTGTCTTTTCTCAATAAATATTTTGGCCAAACCATGGCCATAATTCAATGCATAATTCAATTATTGCAAAATTTTACCAAAAAAACCCCAAAATTCAATATTAAATATACAAATATATATTATATTATACTTAAAAAATTAAGTATATTTTAGGAGCCCATCAACAGCAGAAAGGAATAAATTATATATTTTGTTCAGGAGGCAAAAAGAATAATTAACTGTGATAATATCTCTCCCAGGTTCAAGGTGAGTCAGACACAGTTACAACTATCAGCCATGTAACTTGGAGATGACTTCGACGTAAAGGCTGTGTCCTGGTTATTGGTGCTGTCTCTGCTGTGTTTAGTCAAGACTGAAATAGTTGGGGCCCCATTAGCCGGGTGGTTTGATGGAAGATTACTGTTTTGAGGAGCTCTCACTCAATTCTCCCTTTAGTGTGACCTTGAGTGGATTTAAACATATTATATTCTCTCCCAGTTTGTGATTCTTTATTTGCTAGCATTATGCATCGCCGTGTAATGTGATACTGCTTTCTCCTTGAAAACCTAATCAGAACTAAAGATGTTAGTCATGTTCTAGACATCTAAATCATGTCGTCTTCAGAGCAGCACTTCATTACAACATACCCTTTGTCTTTGTGTTGATGTTGATATATTCATCCTCCTCACTCCACCCACAGTAATACAAGTGATTTTTTTGTCCTGTTGTTGTGAAAGCCATCTGTGGTGAGGCTTTTCTGAGCCAATGTGGGAGTTGTTGTTTTTTCTCAGGCCATGTTGGTATGAATGTATACCACAGAGCGTCATGTGTCACGGTCTCTTTTCATTGTATTGTGGGTGCCATACCATTGTCCATTTGTCTGACAGCCAAACTTACCGTATGAAACTTGAATCTTTTCCCTAACCTAACCTAAGCAAATAGTTTTGGTGCCTTAACCAAGGCAAACTCTCATTTCACAACATTATCCAAGTGTTTTCTTATGAAGATAAAGGTTGCCTGACTTTTAGATCGCCTGACTTCATCATTTCATACACATCCAAACACACTAAGATATTAAGGACACAAGACTCCAGGAGGAGTGTGTGTTCTTGGAACAACATTGGATTTTTGTTTAAGGAATAACAAGCTGTCAGGCAAATTGATTTTCAGGCCAGTGGGGGATTTGTTTGGACTATTGGGGTTTGGGAATAATAATGAGCAGTCCCTGTATTTTGAAGGACAGAATGATTAAATTGCAGTCTGACCACATCTAAAGGCATAAAGTGTTGGTTGCACTTTATTTTACAGTAGAGTAATAAGATGACTCTAAATAAACACAGTTACACCCTAATTAGACACAACCAAAAACGTCTCCAAGTGGATTACTTTCCAAAAGTACAGGAAATGTAGGGGTGGGGCTTGCAACGCTGAACATTTGTGATTGGATGAATACTGGCAGCATTCTGGTTGGCCTTCTCTGATGAAAAAATCAGCTACTGTATTGTTGGATGCCATTGAGAAGATGGACAAACGCCATATCAGATCCACAACATGCTACACGGTTGCACACAGTTTCTCTTCAAAGGCATTCATGACGTTGCATTCGGGTGCACACGTGAAAAAGTGTCAATGAAAAAGAGACTTTGACAGAGAAGTTGAAGCCCTGCCTACTTATTCACCTCCATGGACCTGGCTATTTGCTGCATTAAGTAGGCGTAGATGTGAGTACACATTTGTTGAAATCAGAGGCCCCAATTCTGATTTCGACGAAAGCACAAGCTCCTTTGAAGCATACTGACGCCTTAATTCTCTTTGAAGAAGACAAAGTAATACACACAAATACACAAAATTGTGTTCTTCATCAAAATTAAACTTGAAAAATCTCATTTCTGTGCATTCATGGCTAACAACCCATTAAGATTTATATCTCATCTCGTCTGTGACACTTTTAGATTCACACAAGGCCAAAAGAAGAAACAAGGAATATGTGAGAGTCTGAGTTCCGTGTCTGACTCCTTCTGCCTCCTTGCATTTCTCCCCCTGCTCGTCACTGTCTGGCTTTCTGAGAATGAAATCACGGCGGCCGTATTGGCTTTCTGGATCACTCCTCAGCTCTGAATGGGAAGGTCACCCATAGCAAGGATGAGAGGGATTCAATTTAAAATCTGTGCAGCTCACCTAGGAAAACTCATCCTGTCCAAGTGTGTGTGTGTGTGTGTGTGTGTGTGTGTGTGTGTGTGTGTGTGTGTGTGTGTGTGTGCGCATGTGAGGCAGCTACTGACATGCAGCGCGATGTCATTAAATCAAAATTTGACAGCACATCAATGTTACATTTCTGCACTTACATTTCAGCTGGACTCCAAATAATGTCGATAAAACTTTTGAAGATCTATTCTAACTTTCTTGTTACACATAGACATATGGTGCGTACTCACACACACACATACACACAGCCTTCCACAGGGACCAGAGTGGCGCCGTCCAGAACTGTGGTGGAACTGGTAGTGTCGCCCATGGGTTGTATGCTAAAACCACCGGGGGCCAATCGGGAGATTGTCCCCCTCGGCCAGGAACCTGCCCACAAAGACAGGAAGTGGAACGGTTCCACCTGATATCACAGCGCTGCAGGGCCCCAGGGGAGAAACATTCACTGTGACGCTTGTGATGAATTTGCTGCTATTCCCAAAACGTGTTTACCTAGGCACAGACGGTAAGCAGCAGGCCGCTGCGCATACAATGGAGGCAAACAAGGCAGTGTTGCAGTGGCTGGATGGCAAATAAGGCCATACTTCAGGGACAAAAAGTTGCAAGTGAAACCAGGGAGTGGGAGGCTTTGGAGTCATTACTCATTGTTGTGTGTTGTCAAACGAGATTAACCCTTTCATCTGTTCAAGACAGGCAGCCGCAGAGCAGTTCTCACTTCAGTGACAGCCTGGCTCGCTCTCTTTTCTTCTCTCTTTTTCTTTGATGCAGTTCCAGTCCAGCAAACACGCTCACCAGGTCCTTTCATCAGGCAGCAGCATACCATAAAAATGACTGGTGCGACCTGTACAGCAGCCGGCTCGACCACATTCAGCATCATGGGTCAGAGCAGAGGCCCAGTCACAGGTCACAGGACTGACCCTCCTCCTACAACCTGTCACTCATGAATGCCAAAGTTCTCTAATAAGAATACATGGATGAAATTGATTTATCATAATCAGACAAAAAAACAGCGACTTACTGTAAGTTGCTAGGCGAATATAGAATTGTAGGCGGAGCACAGGCGAGGATAAATATCACACAACTGAATGCAAAATTCATCAACAGAACAGAACAGTATGAAGTCTATGCAAAATTGTAAATCATATCTTGGCTGCACCATATTGCATTATGTCAACCACAAATACGTCCAATACTATACAACATTAAATGTTGTATTTTAATGACATAAGTAAAATAGAAATATGCCACTGTCTACCGAGTATCTCACAAAAAGATAGATGATCGTTAATGGATCGTCATCAATCAATTATCTATGACCCCTCATCTTTTGCTGGGTTGCGTCGGACTGGGGACTGGGTACACTCTGGACAGGTTGCCATTCCATCACAGGGTAAGATATCAAGAGACAAACCTTGAAATTCACACCTATGGGGAATTTTGAGCTGCCAATTAAACCAAACCTGCATATTACTGCCTTAAGGAGAAAGCCGGGGGAACCCACACATACGCAGGGGGAATATGCAAACCTAAGAAAATGACGTCATAAAATATTAAAAACGACAATAAAGCACCTGTCTGTGAATGTCCTCAATAAAGTCAGGAACATATTAGTGTTCTCTTTAACTTTAGTGGTGTTTGTGCGGCTCAAATCAATCAAGAAATGCACTGAAAACACTAAATGTATTCTTTTTGGTACAGAGTAGTAGCTGACAGCACTGTATTGTGTCAGTGGCAGATTTGAGATTGACATCTCATCATCATGGCGGATAAACCCCAAACTATCAGCATGGATGGATGCCACTAGTGGTAAGCCGGAATGTATGTTATTGTGTCACCTGACCCACTCAGATCAGAGCCAACACATCCATCTCTCTTTGCTCCAAACCCCCTTTACTGTGATCCGTCTGCAACTTCCTGCTTCTTCACATTTTCCTCTCGTCTCTCCTCTCAGCAGCATGTTGTACCGTCTGGGTCTCTCTCAGGGGGGCTGCACACTGAGTGTATGTGCTTAGGATGGCAGACAGGCCTGACCCATTTACCGAGCGCTTTCCTCCCCCTTCTCCTTCACTCCATCTCTCACTCCCCGTCGCTACATCTCTCTCACTCGGCTGTGTTGGGTTTGTATGTATCTTTTACCATCGTCTATCCGTCTCATTTTCTCCTCTCTTTCTGTTTTTCCTTCTAGGAAGATGAGAGAGGGTCGCCTTTAGCCATTTGCATTCGATTCGAAAGGGTATTTTAAAGGGTGCCACACAATTCCAATTCCCTTCTATAGTCGCACACAGTAGTGTGTGCAGCAGCTGAAGATCGGCAAAGAAGACAGGCAACACAAATATCACAGAAGACAGAAACGAGACGTCATGCTGGCATATGGAAAACAAACAAAAACACCCATATTAATAAAAATGGCAGCCAGACACAACTTATGTCAAAGTGTTCAAAGGTTATGCATAGAAAAAAGACACGCAAAATTCACAAGCTGTTTTTTATGGAGTGTGTTTATGTGTGTTGTGATGGATGCCCGACTGAACGAGCCCTTGATAGAGGAACAAGACAGTAATGACCAAACCCAATTAGCCTGGCTCTGTGCGTCTGTGTGGGCTAAGGACTCTGGCCTGCCACTTACAGCAAAGAGAGACTCATAAATCCTGATTATTTCAGCTAACGAGAGCTCGCTCACTTCCCAATAAATCACAGACAGGTAAGTGCACAAACAAGAAGCGTCAAACTCAAACGTAGCAGCAGTACGCACGCTCACATGGAGACATACATGCATGGTAGCCGGGTTGTTTGCTTTAGTAAGGGGCTTAATGAAGACTCACATCTGAGAAAACAACCGGTGGCCTAGTCTAGACACTGACTGGCAGGACACACACACTCTGCAGACCCCAATTAGCTGACCCTGAACTTAACACACACTCTCTTTTTGTCTCTTTCTCTCTGTCACACACATCTTTTCTCTTACCTCATCACCCAAAATTGGCTCCCTATGTGCTAAGAATATCACTTTTCCATTTTCACCAGGTATCAGGTTTGACCAGCTTTCAAAATTGGTGAAATACTGCATTTAAAAAAAGCTTTAAAGAAATTGTTTGAAATGTTTTGGAAATATTTATTTACTTTTTTTATTTTCAAGGGTGTTAACAGCAGGCGCGGACCAAAATGTCTACCAACCAATCAGAGCAACAAAATGTGCAATGTAGCACTGGACCACAAGACTGCCTATTAAGTCGATGTATCAAACCCGCCTCATATTATATAAAAGGTTGTGATTGGCCCGTCACAAACCAGGACAGGACGGAAGGAAATCTGTCTGGACAAGAGAGGAGGCAGATGCATCTGCCAGAGCAAATGAAATGTGAGCTCAAAGATTTGTGCAGTTCCCAGACTATGTCTTGCCAAGGGTTAAATGGGAAAATGAATAACATTCTAATATCTGTATCAATAGCTAGAGTTAGCAACTGATTAGTTTAGCTTAAAGACTGGAAATAGGGGCTAACAGTCAGCTTGGCTTTGTCCAAAGGTAACAAAATGCACCTATCATAACCTCTAAAGCACACTTAACAACATTTTAGAACTTCTCTGTTCAATCTGTACAAGTTCAAAAAATGTCTCACCTCATCTCCCAAAAATAACACCCAAAAGAATAACACTATTTCTTGCTCAAGAGGTTTTGGTTTCGTCTTTCATGCTTGGTAAAGCACAAAAATGTTCCTCTTGTTGGTTCGGAAAAGCTGTAAAGACGCAATAATATGTCATTCTGTAAAATATGTGTTTTATATGAGTTAGATGAGAAGATCAGTAGTCTCATTTATGTTTATACAAAAAGCATTAAGCTGCAGCTAAAGACTGGAAGGGGAGAAACAGTCAGTGAGACTGTCCAACGGTAGCAAAAACCACCTCTGGTATATCTTATTTGTTCTATCCATATGAAAACGTAACCGTAAAAGTGACAATGTTGTGGTTTTAATGGAGTTATGTGCTGAACTACTGTATGTAATCACCAGTGAGTTAGCGCTGCAGTGGCTTGCGAAAAGATAATGTGTTATTGGTGAGCTTTAGAGTCCCTGGATGTGACTTCATACATGTTGGACAGATTTTTGTCTAAATCTTCCCAAAATGTGTCAAATTATGCTTTAAAAAGTATTTTGCAGGTGGCGCCAGGGTCCCTAAGAGTATGATACCACATTCCAAAATAGTATCATTTTTATGTAAGGGATCCCCATGTTGCTTGTGCTTAATTTAATTTAGGATTGTCTAACTGTCAGCACAGTATATAGGAAGATAACATCTGTGAGGGTGAAGCCTATAGCATGTCATTCTCACACATTCTCTGACTGGCTCATTTCTTATGAATTATAATGGAAGGGAGGTGGGAGAACCCACCGAAGAAAGATGGAGTCATTTCAGTGGTGGCATTAGTCTGAACCCAAACTGCTCCCTCCGGTCAAAACTTGGCCTCTTTCTCTCCGTGTCTGGTCGCTGTTCCTCCTCTGAAAACCTCTTCACAACATGAAATCTAATCTCTCTCTACAGTTCCTCCGACCTGTGGCTACAACTGTGGTTTTGGGGAGAGGAGATTCCGGGGCTGATTCAATGAGGTTACTGAGGAAGCAACCGCAACCTCTCCCCCTCTTCCATCTTCGCTTCTTCTCTGCGGTGACCACAGTGCTTCTCTCCTACTGTCTGAGCTGCCAATCATCTGTCTGCCCATCATCTCTCCAAATAACTCACACACACAAACATAGGAGCTACTGCTGCAGGAGAGCCTGAGTGTGTTTGGAAATTTACATGCAGGTCTGGATTTATAGCCAGACTGGGTCAAGTCGACATTGTACCGAGGCCAGACACACACTGACATACACATTGAGGCAGGCAAACGCAGTGATGCAATATATTCACCTTCATCTGTCCTCAGCCTTCTCACACTGAGACACCGGTGTGCACGCTCAGGCCGGAGGCAGTGCAACAACATCAAAGATTGAGCAGTTTGCAGCTGGAGAAAATTGCTGCTCCACCTTGGTCTGGGGGGGATGACATCAGAGGTCTGGGTGGCAGAGGGGTGTCAGGGCCCAGAGGGAAAGGCGGTGGTGGGAGAGGACAGAACAAGAGAGGGAGGGATCAGGGCCTGGCCGTGGAAGGTTACCTCCCATCATTAACCCTGACGTCATGGCATAGTATGGGAAATGGCCCGGAGAAAGTTTGGATGCGACCGGCGAGAGTTTGGGAATACATTTGCATCGATTTATGCATTTTTGCTTCAACTGTGAGATTTGGATCTGAGCTGAAGTTTAGGGTGAGACGAAGTAACAGGAAGAAGTTTTAATAAGTGGTCTTGGAGTTGAAAAGTTTGTATGCCTGGCGATTTTAGTATGCCTTCTGTCAAATAAAATTCAGTGCATCAATGTGCGTTTTCAGATGTCTGTGGTGATTGGTTGAACACATGAGCCAATGCAGTGCCGTCAACCTCCTTTTTTTTATATCTTGTGTAAAACATTAGCTGTGTAAATAACAGAAAACAGCAAATCACAGACAAATGTATCAAATTATTGTTGTAGCTCAAGCAGTAGTCACTAAACCAACCATCAGCCAGCTTACGTCACTTCATCCTTCCTTTTGGCAGTGGGAATGCGAAAAGGCCATCGAAGGTTCGTCTACGGAGAGTCCCCAGAACTGTTGGGTCCAAACATGGCTCATGAAAAGTACATTACACTTCTGGATATCTCAGAAAATCTACATTGTGAGCTCCTGAAAATTCATACAAGTCACAGCTTCCTGAAAGTCCAACAAACCTGCCCTCATGGCATAAATAAATTAATGAAAACTCTTGCTCCAACAGATGACATTTGTAATCTGTCTACAGCATCAATTGTATACTTATGTATTCACTAGCAAACAGCACTCTACTGCCAGGACAAATGCCAATATACGGAAAATTTAATTTACCAACGTCACTGTTACTGCATTTATTCCAGTCAATACTCTCCTGATATGGAGGATTCTGAGAGGAAAAGAGCAGTGCAAGCTGAGGCTGAGGCACTTTTGAAAATGAGCTGTATAACATGTCCGTGTTGTTATGTTCCTAATGATGATGACACATGACTTGTCTAGTAGTGGGGAAATAGTCAATACATATATGAATGTAAAAAGTGCCTATGTGCTGTGCTTCTGCAGAACTGTTGACAAAGTGGAGAACTGATGGTAGCAGATGGGTTGGACCGGGTATGAACAAAGTTTGTGGAACAAATCTGCCATCTAGTGGTAGATTAATATGAAAGATGCCAACTGAAAATGTTCTTCTCACTGTTCAGTCATGTACTGTATATATAACCTTAACCTAAGTATAGTATATGGACAGGATTCTACAGGTCAGTAAAAGTCAGTAAAGCAAACACAACTGAGAGAAACATGTCTGTTCATAATGAAGCTTTATTAAATTCAGTTTCCGACAAGCAAAAACTTAATAGAATGTGATTGGTTTTTATCATCCAGAAATGTAGATACAGGAATTAGATACTACAGTAATGTGGTTGTAAATTCATGTCAAAAGAAGAAAAAACACAAATCACTTGTCACATTCCCAAAGTACCGAAGTCATTTGACCAAATCAAAGAAAACAATGTGGTAGTGTCAAAGAATACATAAACCCTCATATTAAATAGAGAGCCCACTGGAATGACTAAACCAAAACAAACAAACAAACAAAAACACAAAAATGCTAAGTGATGAATAAGTTACATTGACTAACACGAATGTCATCTTCATCTGTAAGACTTGACTTGAAAATCCTTAAGATTTTCCCCAAATAAAAAGAAAAATTATACAAAAACATTTGAATTAAAACCTAAAAGTGTCAAAAGTTAATTAAATTATTAAATACAGGCACCACCTACGGGAGGTGAACTCATGTGGTCTGCCTTTAACCACTAGACCAGCCTGTGTGACATGGTCATGTGACTAAAATAAGGCTATATTATTTTGTACTGTATTTTCCCATAACAAATTAATGAATTTCCACAGGGACTCTGAAATGCAGATATTCTCTAAGACTTACGGTCATGCCGTAAGAGTTGACATGTATGGTAGTGACAGCCACACTAGCCCAAAATGTACGTTTCATTGAAAAGATTTATTATACACAAAATATTTTCCAGGAATGATTTATCCAGCATTGTATTTCCAGTTTTATTATTCCCTTTTTTGCATATTTGGAAATACTGGAATTTTACAATTCCATATTATGGAATGTAGGAATAAAGTGCCATACAGCTCCCAATGAATTACTTCTCTCTTACATATACGCTGGAGAAAACACGATCTTCAAAAAAAGATCGGTGGAGTTTGTAGAAAGGTTAGAAATGTCTCACTAATATATAAAGTACAGTAGTGTGTGCGTTTGCCACTCACTTTGTGCTTACGAATATCAAGAAATATGCTTAAAAATATGTGGAACCTTAAGACTTTATGAGCAGCGTAAAAGTGCACCATCTTCAAAAGTGGAAAACAGCAAACAGAGAGCATGACCATCAGTCAAATCTGCATTCTCAAATTAGTCCCCTTCCTCTCCATCTGTCAACCAGGGCGCCTATAGCAGGCCTCCTTGTAGGAAGTAGCATTGACAACTCTGAACATGTCTCTTCTAACAAAAGACAGGAAGTTCTTCAGAGGGCAGAGTGGTTGACTGGCGTGGCGGTCATAGGAGCGACAGAAGGTGGTGTGAAATGTCACATCCTCACCATTGTACAACACCCTGATGAACACCTCCCCGTCTTTTGCCTTGAACTTCTCACCTTTGCCAGCTCTCTTCTTCGGCTGTCCTTGCGCCGCTGGTGGACTCTTCCACAGTTCAAAGACAACTCTTGCTGCAAAACGTGGAAAGTGGGCCTCCGCCAGTCCCAGAGCGCTCAGCAACGGAGCCATGGTCACATCGTGTGCTGAAGAGATTCTGAAGACCTCCTCGCCCCCTGCACGAGGCTGTCGGCCAGCCTCACTGTTCCTTGCAACACGCTCCATCTTGGTGGCAGTTTGGTTGAGGTAGGGGTGCATGGCTAGGATGGCGTACTTGTGGTACAGCCCCACTCTTCTCCGATCCGCCTCATCATCCAGCTGCTGTCGACGAATCACAGCCAATTGTGCCATTGTCAGACATGCCTTGGAGCTACTGTCTCCCACGGGAATGCATGGGAAAGAAATGCCGTGGCACAGGTGGCACAACAGGGAGTCTACAGGGTTTGCAGCTCGGAGTTGGCGGGTGGGCAGACCCAAAGTCCGTGCCATTTCTTCGTAAGTCTTTTCGAGTTCTGTATCACTCACTCTGAGCTGATACTGTCTCTTTTGCTCTTCCTCAAGGTATTTGTTCCTGGCAGGGCAGTCACATGCTGAGCCACAAAACAATGTGCTCCACTGATGCCGCACGGTCAGTTTCGTCCAATCAAATTCTGGGAGGAAGCCGTAAAGGAAGGCCAGTCCGCTCTGGAGAGTGCGGCTCTTGGCTGTGGTCTCAAACCACACCTGGCGGGGTGACCATTCAGAGGGGAGCAAATTTTGGCGCTTGTAGGCCTGATGGAGGACTTGCCCATTGCGAAGGTGCTGCACCACACCTGGAAAGAATGGAAAAGAGACCAACCCTAAGGATAATTTGCTACATGTATTCATGTAAATAGTTGTTACAAAATGATAGATATATAAATATCAATAATTTCTATACCCAAATGAAGAATCTTTCATTTTCAAAAATTAACATCTCTACCAGTTTTCACATTTCTGAAGTCAAATTTTGATTCGGTGCAATCGGTTGCAGAAAGGTGAAGAATGGTGGATATACAACTTTTTGAACATGTAATTAATTTGATTACTTTATTTTAAATGATTACTTTTACAAGAAAAATCCATGATATGAACTGGAAAGTAGTAGGTGAGTTGGAATGGAATGACACTGAAATGAGACATTAACTTGTGTGTTACTTTGATAGAAAGATTACTTACAAGGTGTAAAAAGCAACATTTGAAGCTGAGTGTTCATAAATGAACATGGAATATTGATCTATGAGCATTCAGATTTGGTTAAGATGCCTACCCGTCTGCGTGAGTTCTCCTATCTCACAGGTATTGTGGTTGGGCAGACGCGGAACAGAGCTCAGCGGTGACTCCCAATGACCACGCCCTCCTAGGCCCATGTGACTGATGTAGGAGTTCAATAAGGGGTGGGATGGATTCCTGAGGATCGTAAATGATAAAACGTCAAGTGTCTGTATCACAAGGACGAGACAATGCCAACTCAAAGTCCTCACATAAATAAGAGTTTTATTTTGTCCACTGTCCAATCAACACCAACCTATACTGTCATGTGAAATAATGCACGCATAGGAAACAATCAATGTAAGGCCAGGATGATAGTTACAGTTTGACACATTGTCAGAGCTTCCTGTTGTAACCACAGCTACAACAGTTGGCCTCCGAGAACCATTTCATTCTCCAAGTGGGTTTCAAGCCTGCATCTCTAACCTCATAGAAACAAACAAATATTTAGAGAAACGTGTTGGATAAAATGTGGCTCAAATACATTCTTATAAAGTTTTAGTGTCAGTGATTTTAAGTGAATCATATCTGTTCTTCACTGAGATGATTTTGATTACATGACACACAAGTCAAGACACACTTACATTCTAAGAGATAGGCCTGTTTCACAGAGGACATATTGACATGTAGTGACCAGTAGTCAAATGACTGAACATGATTTGCCAACAATTTCAAGTGTTTTTAAATTCAAACTGTTTATATTCATCATTTAAAGAGTTTATTATTCAAAAATAACAAACTTCTTTTTCTCAAATGCCGATTCTGTTTTAGTATCTTTGAGTTAAAAGAACATTAATGTGCATTTAGGAGCCATTTCTAGAGCTAAGTATATGTAGGAAACCACAGTTTACATCACATTTGTGCTTTAGGTCACTTATAGTATTGAACTTTCCCTCAAAGGACAGGCGTTGCTGGATGGAGGAGCACAAATGTCAATTTGACAACTAAGCTAATCAAACACTGTCTTGTTGTATTAGTGAAATGTTTGGCTGTGAGGAGATTTTTGGGGAATGGTTACTGATTCTCGAATACAACAAGTTGGGGAAAATGAACGGTGAGCAAGAATCATTCCATTTAAGACAAGAAGTAAAGTAGAACACTGTTATTTCATGAGCATGTCAATTTTTAGCCTGTCTTCTGCAGCCCGTCAGCGGCTGTAAGTTTTGTTTTAGCTGCTAAAGTACACATTTAATTTACATATTAACATCGTTTTAACTGAAATGTCAAATGTTACAAATGTTAGGAACACCCATTATTGGCCGCATCTAAGATGCTATTGAAGAATGTAATTAATGGATTAAAAATGATTTTGGACAATGTTTAACCTTATAGATGACACTGTGCTTTTCTTACTTTTAGACTAGTCAACTAGTTTAAGTTTAACTTCTGTTTCAAGGGAAATTAGTCAATTCAAAAATACTTAACGCTGAAACATCTTTAGGCTTTGGACTTCGAGGTGCTTGCTATGGTATGACCAAACGAGCAACTTGATCATTTCGATTTTGACAATAGAAAAATTCTAAATGAACTTGATTTAACAATCAATCAATAACACATCATGTTTACCAATAGTAACATTTTATTGTCAGAAAACAGAGAACTTAATGAATTATGACCAAACATTTGGTACGTTCAGTCAATTGGATTTGCAGGCCACTTCCTACACCTACCACCAGGTGTCTCTCTAACACTACTGGACTACAGCATTATTCATGACGTGTGGGAGGGAATAGGAGAGATGGCGATATAAAAAGATGAAAGCATTTGCTGCCTTGGGACACACACACACTCACATATATGCAGATATGAATATATATATGAACGTATAGACACACCGGCACGCAGGGATGAGGGCAGCAAGAGGAGCAGTCAGTGATCTAATAGATTAGAGATGATTGAAGATTACGGTTTAATATAACAAATCTGTGGAAGCTGCAGCTCAGCTCGCTCAGATTAAAGGAGCACATATATAACACACACACACACGCACACACGCACACGCACACACACACACACACACACACACACACACACACACAGTTTCCATAGTGATCATGGACTGGTTCAGGAACGCGGCATAAAGGACGACCTTCTGTCGTGACTCTTAAATCACGCATTTGACTGAAAGAGTGGAAACTTAATCTTCCACAGCCACCAACCATGATGGGCAGAGCTACAAAGGGACAGTTTACATTTGCTGTCAAAATGAAAGCGACAAAGCACCCCTCTGATTTCAGAAGACAGCACTAGCCTACATTTTCTTCTCATGAGGGAAGTGTTTCCTTTTCTTGTCACGTCGCATCAGCAGTTGTCACCATCTATCCACTAGCCTCTCTGCATTATCGCACTTCAATATTCAGTTACATAGTAGTCTATACACAACAAGGCACACATGGAACACATGGGAGTGGTGAAATGAAAAGATGTTGATCGTTTCCTCTCTGTAATCAGCTGATGAGTTTGGAGCAATCTAGGTTTAATAGGCTACACTGGGAGACTGGATGTCAATGGATGGGGACACGAGTGTGGACAAAGAGCCAGCCAGACGGTCTATTAGGCTGATTGTTGCTAACAAAAGATTACAGAGTCCAATTACATTCAGCGGAGATTATTATCACTGGATAGGACCGTGAAAGGGATTAGCGAGGGATGGAGCCATG
The DNA here is from genome assembly GCA_037577475.1 of Chaunax sp. Z400. NCBI lineage: Eukaryota > Metazoa > Chordata > Actinopteri > Lophiiformes > Chaunacidae > Chaunax > Chaunax sp. Z400. Next base: position 21,030,679 of record CM075192.1, on the reverse strand, counting down.
AGGAAAGAGAGGCAAATGAGGGGGAGGAATAAACAGCAAAGGAAAGGAGGTGGTGTGGTCTAAACTAAGGGGGGGAGCGAGACAGAAACTAAAGTAAATAAGGTGATGCAGGTGCAGAGAGACTACAATCTTTACAAAGATGTAAGCGCTTGAAGAGCGGGAGGAAAGAGAGGGGAAGAGCTCAGTTAACCGCAGATGGAGACAGTGGGTCGGCAAGCTGGTGCCAGCTAAAACACACACACAGACACACACACACAGACACACACACACAGACACACACACAGACACACAAACTAAGCTCTCTGTAAGGATTCAGCTGTGGGCATATGCTAGTTCAGATCCCTGTAATTATATCCTGGACTAAAAACAAAATAGAACTACCTCTATTATTATGAGGTCATGGGAATATGACATAAGGTTTTAATGTGTTCTAAAGAACTTTCATTTCTTACTGCATCACATGCAACACCGTGAACAGAACTCACAAATCGCCTGTACAGAACTCATATAGGCTGCCCTGTCACAACAAAGCGGAGACTGTGTACAAACTCAGGGCTCAACATATCTTCCCCCTACAGAGTACATGTGCCTCTAAATGAAAAACACTGACTGAATTGATGTGTCTTTAGTCTGTAAACACTTTATAGGTTGGCCAGCACACAGAAAGCAGCGATGTTTACTTGAGTCATAAGAAAGATGCGTGTCTGTTCCTGTGTTAGATTTTAATCAACACAGTGCATCAAAATAATTGATAAAAGTAAGAATGGGCTACATTTTCCGAGATGTCTGCATACCACACAGTCCTTCTGGCTCGGTTTCCAGACTGTAGTCAGGAAACAGAGGGGGGATGTTTGTTTTTCTACAGGGTCCAATTCTTACCCCGGGGGTAAAACCATGTTCACTTTTCTAGCAGTTGGGGAAACAACAGACGTCTTGGTCTTTACGTGTTCCAGCGTTTATTAACTCACAAACTATTCTGTACATTTAGGCAAACTGACAAGTTACTGCTAACTTTATTCCTCTGCTCCTCTCAAATTCACTGTCACATTTCGACTACTCTCTCTCTCTCTCTCACTCATTTAACCACACACACATTATATACTGTCCTGATCAAGAGCTGCCAGCACGCTGTTCCTCACAAATGTTAACTTAAAGCAATTCTTACAGATACTTTTGTCATTGTTGTTAACCTTTTGTCTCAGCTATCGTCACTGTCTCATCACAGAAGACTACTGTGGAATATGGGACTCAGTTTTTGAATGATTATCAGAGATTAGCCATAGTTAGGTTGTAATTTTCAGCTGCACACTGTTAGTAAAAAACATTTTCTGGTTTGAATATATCTACTTTTAAGGGCAAATGCAAGTTAATTAAATAACTGCATTGTCAAACCGTGAAACTTTATTGGTCTGATATTTTAGTATGTCAGAAATTTGATATAATAGGATATTAAGTGTTCGTGTAACTTCCTGTACAGACTGAAGGCTGCTGGAAACTGTCCGACAGACCGCAGCCTTTTGCCTCAGCTGACTGATGCTGCCGGCAGTCCTTGTCTGCCTATTGACAACGGAGCAGACTTTTCACTTTTCAAACCCCGTTAATGACTTGAACCGACTAGTAACGTCACAGTCAACAGTTCCTCTGCCAACAGTGCCAGTGTCTCTCTCCAGCCAGGCAGGCAGGAAGACACCGTTTGTCAAAATTAAGTTTTTATCAATTTCTGAATGCAACTCAACATCCGTCATAAGAGGTTTGTGTGCTCGAATGAAGTTCAGAGATCAAGGGTATTGAAAATATCTAATAATTAGATGTGCAGCTTAGCCGCATCCTGCCAATCTGAAATGCAGCTGTGTGTAAACTGTGCCAGCTCTAAAGGTTACGGGGTGGCTGTTTCATCCAGATGTGCAAAGGCAATGTAGCTGCAGTGAAAGCTTTGTGCAAAATTAAGTCATTTGCCAAATGTGAACTCAGGTCACACATTCACAGGGAATTTATTGAACATAAGGTCTACAAAAAAAAAGGGGATGTGCATGGAAACCTAAATAAATAAGCGAGTAGTCTGGATTGAATATTAGAGCAGTTTATTATCATAACACACGTGTACCCACATCAAGAGTTTGTATAAAATCTATTCACACAAAGAAAGATACAAGGTGTGAAAGTGCTGATTTCATACTTTTTCTGAAGCTGAACTATAGAGGTATGTCGGCTTTTAATAACGTCCTATCAGGAAGTCTCATCTCGCCCTCATGAAAGAGCAGCAGAGCGAGAATGTGGGGAGGCAGAGTGCTAACAGACGATAAGACGAACTAAGAATGAGAGAATGTAGCCTAATGAATTTAAAAAGATTAGAATATTCATTTATATTTGTATGTGTGGTCACCACAAGTCACCAACTCTGCCTAAACAGACGACTCGCACACATGTAAATATGTTTCTCTTTGTATGTGTGTATCCATTTGCACCAAAGAACAGCAGAACAGATATAAGAAACAAAATCCACCCACTACAGCAGACGCATGCAATTACCTATCCTTATAATTATAGTTCAAGTGTAAGACAGATTTCTTTAGTTATGTTTTTGTAAGGCTCACATATTCCACAGGAGAATTTCAGCGATACCTCCTATCTGACAAACTGAGCTCATTTTCTGACAGCAGCTAACAAGCCAGCAGTTTTGCAGAGGATATAAGAAGCTGTTGCAGTAATTGGTCTTAGGCTTTAGCCAGGTAGCTGGGACTCTACTTAAAGAAGTAAACCTGCACTATTGTGAAGAGATGGAAATATTTCTGAAATTGATGGTACATGACCAGAGAAAGCACAGAAAAAAGCTGTGGTGTTCCGTTTAAAAATAAATAAATAAATCCACAGCTACTGTGAGCTGGGTGGGGCTTGGTTTTGGCTCGTCTGTTATGAAACATTACGGAGGCTGGCTGGTGACAACAATCTTGTATTACGCTCAACAATTCATTAAAATATATCTTTGGAAACAGGTGAGAAACAGACAATGAACAGAAAGATGGTTCATTTCTGATTGGATGTTTTGTTGAGTTGTGTTCTTCTAACAACTATTTCAGAGAGAAATCTGTCATTCTATTCAAGAAAAATCATGTGTTTCATTTGATTGCTGGTCGCTACAACTTCAGAATCAGAGAGGGGGAAGTCCGTAAACGTGACGAAAATTTAAAACATTACATCGTCTGTGAACATTTCTGCCTGTGTCACGTCAAGATAGATTTTCATCTGCAACATTTAGAAAATGTTTATTGTACCACATTTCCAAGAGGTTTTTCACAAGACTCTTGAAACAACACAGTTAAGGCTTGATATGGGCAAGGAATTGTAGAACTGATAGATTCCTCTCAAAATCCTCACCGTCTTCATAAAAGGTGGAAGGAAACAGCATAAATGGTGGGATGAACACAATATCCTTCTTTAGAGTACTGTGTTGGGGAGCTGCAAAGAATGTGGTTTTGTAAAATGTGCATACTTGCTGATGGACAAAGCGCAGTTGATGGCAGGTCGTTTGGTCTTGGGGATGGAGTAGAGTGGGTAGCGGTCGCCATGGCGAATCATCACCTGGACAGACAGCAGCTTGTAGTCAGCAGGACTGTGACCTGTCAGAGGAGACTGCCATCAGCGTCCACATTTTATTTAAAAATCATTTCACTGTCGTTATGAATTATCTAAATATTAAGACCGTAGTTGATTATTGAACAACTGCCACAACTTTACGGTTTTGCTGTTCAATTCTCATCAGTGTCATTTTGAGACCCCGGAGGAAGATATTACCAGTACACAAAGCTCTGAGGAACCCATGATGAAATACCTGCCCAGCAGCAACAGCAGAAAGTTTGCAATTAGCTGGTACACAGAGCAGAGCATTTAGCAGCTAAACACCCAACTATTTTCTCAAAAGTTAGTGAAGAACAAACCAGAGCTAAAGGGTGAGTGTATAGGTTTTTTTTAAGGGTTTCGGAGGTTCTCTCTTCTTTTTTTTAAACTTTATTTACAAAACACATGTTTCACTAGTGAGCCGCAGGGTTTGTGTGTACAGGAAAATGAGAACAGGAGAAAAACACTGTAAAAGAAGATTTGGTTGCAAAAAGAAATGCAACAAGGAAAGGATGATGTTGGCCAAAAAAGGATTCTCTGCAGTGTCTTGTGGAAGCATGACTAATTTGTTTGATCATTAAAGTCGACACCACAAAATTCTGTATGATGAGTGCAAAGCCAGCTCTAAATGACATCCAATGAAAAAAAAACTGTTATTGATCCTTTTTCCAGTGTTAAACCATATGAGAAAGGTTTCAGGGGGCAGAGAGAAATCACTGATGCAGTAACTTTTTCTCCTTAGGAAAGACATGGTACCAATTAACATAGTTACCAAAGAGGATATGACTGTCCACTTTATTCATGATGACTTCCAGCTGAAAAGATCCCAGAGGATCATACGAGTGAGAACATTACAACAGAGATGAGAGAAGCATTGGCTACTTGGGGCCTACATGAGAAACATTTAGTCAGTATAAGAACAGTGCAGGCTCCCACTCCCACTCTGAACAAGTGGACCAGACGGCCATGCCGTGCTGGTAAGTTAAGCTCATGCTACATGAACTTAAGAAGCTGTTCTATTTAACAAAATGACCGTAAGGTTAATCAGTTTCATAAATGTTGGTTTTAGAAACAATTTATTGTTAAAGGCAGAACACTACTGTAAAGGATGGGGTTGGGGAAGAGTGAAGAATATAGACTGTTAGGTAAATAGCCGAAGCTCTGGATGCCAGAGCAGATAACCTATAGTAGTTTAGATCTTATAAACTACTATAGGTAGTAGTTTATCTCTAAATATCATGCAGCCATAATTACGTCCGCCAAGGAGGTAATGTTTTCCCATGTTTGTCCGTTTCAAACACTACTAGACAGATTTTTATAAGGGTAGGTTTTCATGGTCAAGGAGTCATATTATGAGGATCAAACAATCATGGGACTATTGGTTTTAGGTGCAACGACATAAAGGGGGAACTGAGCTGCCTTGGCAGCGGTTTATGATTTCCGTGTGCTGTTTAGTTCTTAATAAATGTTAAGGTTTATCTGTATCTGCTAAATGTGCAAATAAACAAATGTTTGCTAACAAGTTAGCTATAAAGGTGATAATATATCTGTGTTTTATCTACAGTTGGTTTTTGCTGGCCCCACATGGACAAAAAAGGCCTAATTCTAGTCAAAATTATAAAACCTAATCAATATTAAAAGACGGGACAAACTAAATAAAGGAACATTTCACACAAAAATGAAAAAGTATTATCTACTCATTCTCATTCCGCTGGAAAGTTTGGAGTTGTTGTTGTTGTTGTACATGCACTACAAGATGAGAACAACAAGAGAGAGTGAGTGACTTATACAACACAGAAGCTGTATCGATAAACACTAAGGTATGCAGGGATTGCAGGTTCTCAATTATCAAATCGCATACTTCCATGAATCTGAACTTGTGCACGCATGGCCTGCATGTTAACACACTAAATGTGACATTATTACTATATTAAGTAATTATATGTGATGTCTATTAAATTGGGTGACTCTAGCAGCTCATCTAAATTTGATTCTAATGCTTTGACACAAGTTAGTAGATTCATCAGCTATCACATGCAGTATTACATCCATGCAGTCACAGTCTGGTTAGATTAGATCAGTGTGCAGATCTCTCACCCTCCCAGGCCAATTCGGTGCGGTTTGGAATGTTGCAGTAGCCATAAGCCTCAGATATGGGGTCAGGCTTCAGAGTGTGAGGTACTGGGAACACTCTCTTTCTGCTCTTGCCCAGAGTCACCCCACCACCTCCATCTGCAGCCTGGAAGGGTTGCTGCTCCACTATGGCTGTGATGGGGATCAGGTTCACTGTAGAAAAAAAAAATAACAAGTGAGCTGGAGAGTTGTAAATAAAGTAGAAAAGAGACAAAGAGTGGAGGTTAAGTGAAATATGAAAACTGAAAAGTCTAAGGATTACAAAGGTCTATTGGATTTATCCCCTTCAGACCATGGATATCTCAAATTTCATGGCAATCCAAACAATAGTGTTGTTGAACAATAAGAAAGACTCATGTGTCAACCTTGTGATGGTGCAAGGGGAAAAGTCAGGGGATTGTGGGGACCATGAAAGTCTGAACAATAATTTCATGACAATTCGTTCGATGTTTGCGAGACATTTCATTCTCATGTTATTTTAGTAACTGATGATATAAATGATTTAAACCCTACTAAATGTCCACATTTAAGAAAGATTTATAGCCATTAATTCATAAAATGGGGACAAGGAAAAAGGCAGCCTGATGGAGCAGTGGCACAGTGCCTTGAATTAAGTCAAACAATTCCAGTGTTGATGATCTCCATATCAACAGCTCTGTACCCTAAAACCCCTTGCTGCTTCCAGTGTGTTGCCTGGACACTAGTGACCTGTGACCCATGGGGAAATGGTCCGATAAAAGAAGAGATGTGGGAACTGGAAGGCCCCTTCACAAAGACCAAACTTTGAGGAAAAAGAGGTTGAACTCATACGGGCCTTTGGCAAGACAGATCAAATCCTGCACTCGCACGCGAACACACACACAAACACACACAAAAAACTAGGCAAATATTACATCCTGCTGCAGGGAAAGAGGGGAGGCCCTGCCTGCTCAACCATAAAGCACAAGGAGATATTGGTTTCTTATTGTTCAAACAACCCTCAAATGATCTACAAAGGTGTGGGTGATGTGAGATACGTGTCAAGTGTTACACACTGTCTTTCTCTAGCAATGAATCACACTCTTTTCCACTTTGTTCCAGCTTCGCAAAGGTGAGACTTTGCTGTTTTTCACTGTATTATTATTATCATTATTAATATTATTATTATTATTATTATTATTTTCATTTGTTTTTAAATATAATCTTGTTGGGTTTTGGAACTTTGCTCTGACATATCAAGCCATCTGAGGGCTAATTCTTTTTTTTTCTTTTTTTCTTTAAACAATTGTTCAGTAACAGTAGCAGTAATCACTAACACAAAAACACAAACAGAACAAAAACATAAAAGGAGGTGGCGCTGCACTGTCTACACTAAACATACTGTATATGATATGATGGGCATTTTCACTACTTAATGACAATTTCTGGACAAAAATTTTATTTTAAAATATTCAACAGATTAATCAATTGGTCAATTGACAATTATTGTTCAGGCAAATCTTCTAAACCTTTGATGGTTGGGATTAGAATAAGTGTTTTTTCACTATTTTCTGAAATTCTATGGAAAAGATAATTAATTGGTCATTAAACAAAATCTACAGATTTAATCAATGTTAAAAGTCACTTTAGGTACAGCCCTAAAACTATAATTGCACGATGTTAAAAATGCTTCTAGAAAACTTCAATAAAATGTGAGGGGAATTTCTGAGAGAGAGAGACAAATTTATCTGAGACATGTACAGTGTAAACTGAAAGTTAGCTGATGGTGTGGCATTATTTTATCACTTCATATCAACACCTGACAGACATGACTAAGTGGCTACGCAGTGGTTTTTCTTTTATCTTGTGTGAGTAGTTGATAAATGCTGAACTCAATCGTAACTACGGTATTCATGAAGAAAAAATACCTAACTATAAGACTATAGGAGAGCAAAGATCAGAAATTTCACCATCAAGACTGAAGAACCTCATAAACCGAGCATTAAAGCTTAGTCTCAAGTCAAAACAAAGACAATCAATGCAGAAAGCCAGGGTCCAGCCAGCATTACTTTAAGATTACTAATGTTTGGCACTGAGAACTACGTCTGGAATAGTACAGCACAATATCTTCAAGTTAAATATATGGAGAAATCCAAGAGAAGATCTTCTCTATTTCTAGTAGTAAAGTTTTCATTAAAACATTTGATCTCTTAAATTAAGATTTCTGCATAAACTCACCACTGATGAGGAAGAAGAGAAGGTATGCAGCCACAGCAGACACCATTTTGATGACTGTTCGGTAGCTTTAGTTCCACACACTGGAGCTCATTCATTACCACAACCTGTCCCCCTCTACGCTGTGTGCCTCATGCTCTGCAGCCACACACCCCCAGCTACCCAGCTACCCATCCACACACACACACACACCCACACACACACACACACACACCCCCCCACACACACACACACACACCCACACACACACACACACACACACCCACACACCCACACACACACACACCCACGGACCCACACACACACACACACACACTCACGCCTGCCTGGACTAACTAAACTTTTGGAGGCCAGCTCATTCAGTCATCTACACAATGAGGCTTTTGTAACCTGCTGCCCAACACTACCAAAGCCATACATAGTACTCAAACACACTGTAGCACCCAACGTGCCCAAAGGAAATTCATACACAACAGGCAAAACCGCGTCAGCCGAGTATAACTCAGTGAAATGTGATCAGTGAAATGTGATCAGTGAAATGTGATCAGTGAAAGTGAAATTGAAGCCGTTTTTTTTTTATTATGTTGTTTCCATAAACTTTTTCTAATGCATCAAAATATGACGATGGAATGGCTCCTGTAGTGACCATAAAATAACCCCCTTCTTTTCACAGTAGGACAATCAGCTGGTTGTCAATTTATTTTTAAAAGAGTTCCACACCAGACTTTTTGATGGTTGTAGCATGTTTCTTCTGTCTGCCCGGTGGTAAGAATGCATTCTTCTTTCATTAACAGCGGCGCAAACAGCCTGTATTTGTATATACGCCACCTTCTGGTGGCAAAACTGCATTACTACCAGATGCGGGTAAAACATTTTCTATGACAAAACGACAGTCATGTATAATATTCGACTTTTTATTAATTAATCATTATTCCAATATTGGATAATCAATGTCCCTCCCTATTCCATTCACTCCAAGTCAAAAGTATAACAATACAAAATCTTCCAATGCATACAGTAGAACAGAGCAGACCAGCAGCAGAGCATATGCTAGGACTCATGTGGGAGGAAGGCCAAATGCTGACTCATCAGTGAGGTTTAGGATACTTTCTAAACTCATTATGTCATCACTGCCTTTCATCAGTAAGTGTCACTTATTACTACCTTGCAAGTATAGCTCTTAATTCAGAGTTAGCCTGGGGGTTGGGTGGTAAATGTTTTAGGCTTTAAAAAAAAAAGCCTACTGCTCTCCTTGAATTTGACTAATCTCAGAGCAAACTGAGGACTTATTCAGAGCTCAGCTGCACTCCTGTCTCTTCTCTGAAAACACAGGGACAGTCACTTTGATTCAGCAGACAGTGCAGACAGTGGATAAAGTAAGAATGTGAGGAATGTGGAGAGAGGAATTTGCAAGGTGCTTGGAACTCTGACAATTCAACACTCAACACTTGTTGGATGATTCTTTTGGCAAAGTTGGGACTTTAACTGTTAAATTTAGTCCTTCACATCTTATCTACATGTGATCAATGTGCTTAAACCTCTGTCATTCATCACAGATAAACAGCCTTTCTGTTTCTCTTTTGATATCCTCCCATGTCAATCCCCACTCACTGTGAATGTACCAGGACTCCAGTAGCACTTAACTCCCATCAAGTTCTGCTTCAGCTTTCCCTTCACCATTATCAACATCTCAAAATAGTTGCCTTTTTCTGTGTTTGTCAGCTTGACTCCCTCTCTGGTGTCTTAGCTCTGTTTTCACTTGGACTTGCCCATGTTTCAAACAGGGTGGTTATCACACCATTTGCTGTCATGTTTGCAGTCATCCCGGTTTTAATTTGATGTAGACTGGAGCCAGAGAGAGGCATTTACACAACCATTGATCGTCATCTGTCACTCAGTCTTTCACAGTAATAGCCAACAAACAACAACAAATAAATGGCCTTGTCTGAATAGAAATGGAGCGTGAGACAGAAGATATTACAGAGAGAGAATCCAAACTAAAAACGCGGAGAGTGAAGATGGTTTCTGAAATGAACAGACACGTGGAACAAAACTGGAACTGTACATCTATTAAACATGAGGAGAAATCCCATATGCTTTCATCCCATGCTTCTCCTGGATAATGGTTCAAGTCCTTCTCTACAGTATGAGTGATGAATAAATGATGACGGCAGCTTTTCTCAAGAAGAATCACTGATTGAAAAAAGTAAAGTGAGAGCTGTTTTGAAAGAGGCTTCCCATAGAAACAAAGTCCATTACTTATTTACAGAGAAATAAATGATAGAACAACAACTCTCAAAGTCAAGCATGCAAATACCAACACACCTATGAGTGGGGGGGTGGTTTCTTCTCTACCTGTTCTCTGAGTGTTTTATGAAAGGAGAAGATTACAAGGCAGGAGGTGAGAGTGAGTTTGATAGTGAGGCATTAATTATAACTTAGACAGCAACTTCCTCTTGAACGGTCATGCAAACATTATTATCAAGTGGGGGAGGGAGGGAGGGAGGGAGGGAGGGAGGAATGGCTAGGGAGGAAAATGTGTGCTCTGGTCTTTACAAATCTGACCTTGCATGGCATTTAAAGCAGCAGAAGAAGAGAGAGGAAGAAGTAGTGAAAGCTTATAGTATCACCAGTAGGGCTGGGAACCCAAAACTCAGATTCCAAAGGAATCGTTAAAAAAAATTCAATTTCAGTTCTGGTTATCGATTCCTAGAAAAAAATTCACACATGCTCAAGTTAAGTTCCAGATTCCATGGTGGTGGCATGCACCTTCTGTAGTATCCGCCTCACAGGTTGGACGGGTACTTCGAGCTGTGCACCCGTCATGGACTACAGTAACTGGCCATCAAAACTTTGGCTTTATTTTGCCCTGAAGAGCAAGACCACTGCATTACTGCCACAGCACACTATTTAGTGGAGGGCAAAAACTAAGCAAAAAGATTTCCAAACGAAAGCTGTCTACACAGCCCTAACAGGACCTGTTGTGGCAGAGGAAATCGCCGACGTACTGACAGAGTTTGGCATTTTTGATAAAGTAGTGGTCTTGACTGTTGATACAGCGGCCAATAAGAAAAGAGCCATAAAAAGGCTTTTATTTGTGAAGCTGGGCTGCTCATAAACTCATAAACAACGCAGTCTGAGAAAAGGCATGAGAATGAGGAAGGAGTGAAGAACGAGGAAAAGTCATTAAAATCCAAACGATGCCATACCTTAATCACTAGTGCACACACGAGTTTGAAAGAGGACAGAAAACAGCTAATTAAGAACAACTCAGGACATTTTGGCAAACATACCAGCTATCGCTCTAAATTCTGCTCAAATCTTGTGTGTGTGAGAGGATTATATCCTATATGTTGGTCCCAACACAAGCTTACGACCACCACTAACACTTCCCACTGCATTGGATGTTTTTCAGGAATCTAGCATAGTTGCTTGATCTTGCACATTTCAAATTTAAAAATGCAAATTTATATTTGTACTGTACATCCTACCTGCTTCATCAACCACCATCGAGCCTGCAAGGCTTGAAAATGTCAGTGCAGGACTGTCTCCATTTACCAAGCTTCCTTGTATTCACGATGGATGGCAGGGAAACACTTTCAAGACAATATCTACAGGAGATGCTGAACAATGACTTGATGAGGAAAACACCTAATAGTGCAAACCTATTCGTTCCACAGCAAACACGAATGTGTTCCACAGACTCACAGGGATTTCAGAGCATCCATGCAGGCACACTGTTAATGCAGGATATTTATAGGAAGTCTATAGAGGATTCTGCTTTGTTTTGGTATGAATGGGGTCTCTTAAATGAGAAAGCAATGAGAGGATATGCATTTATGAAACACAAGCACAAAGGAGAATTGTGGACTCTTCTGTTCAACAGAATATTTTTTTCCACATTAGAATTACTGGGCCAGGAGTTCAGAGTAAGGATGTTGACGGTTAACCATTAATCAGTTAACAGTCAAGAATATTTTCAGGCAGTTTCGCATATCATCTTAAAGGTTAATTTGCATAATCAGGAGCAAATTTTACGCTAAAGCTGTGTGGAAACCTATCCTTCAGAGAAGCGACAAAAGTGCATGATGCTACTCCTTAGTTTAGAAGTAGCAGTAGAACTACAGTGCACACATTAAGAACAAGCAGCTGGCTGCCATGCTGCTTAGCTAATTCAGTACATTATGCTATCGACGGGTACTGAACTAAGCCACTGGGGGTGCACAAGCCAGCGTACTCTTGGTGCCAGTCCCAAGCCTGGACAAATCAGGAGGGTTGCATCAGGAAGGGCATCCGGCATAAAAACTGTAGCAGATTACCAATGTGGATGAAATCGACAGCTACTGTGACTTAACTCTGTGAAACACACTATGAAGGATGAGCTAAAAATCAAGCTAGCCAGGACTAGCTCTAACCAAACAAAAGCTATATCACAACTACCTGACTGAGAGATGCAGTCCAGTGTGCTCCGTTCTCCAGCGCTGGCACAGTGATCAAATGTGGCACATACCTTGTCGCGAAGCTAACTATTGCAATGTGTCAAAGCTCATTGAGTCAATGGAGCACCAGACTAAACAGAAAGCACCTCTTGTATATCATGTTACTTTCTTTTTCTGATCAAAAGCAAAATTACCCAAAGATGACATCCCTCCTTCAGAGAGAATAAATAAAGCAGTTAAGTACAAACACAAATAGTGCACTTACAGAACTGGAGACTCAGACTGATAATAGCCAGCAAAGTCCCACCCACCACCACCAGGAGGAGGAAGCAGTTACGAGTCAGCATCATAAGTGATTGGTCCGTGTCCCTTTCCGTCAGCCATTCAGACCCCGGCCAATCCCTGCAGCCTGGACACAACAGAGTTAATGAGCCAATGTGAAAGTAGATGATGTGATAAGAATTTTTTTATCCATTTGTTTTTCCTCAATTTCAAACCCTTTTCCAAAAACATTGTCTTAGGTGTGTCTTATTGGAAACAGACATCTAAGGAGAAACAAAAAAAGAGAACCATTATTTGGACTTAAACAATAAGCCTGGATTATGGAAAAATCTAAACTTCAATTAAAAAAAAAAAAACCTTCCTCAGATAGGTAGATAGATTTCCAGCACAAAGTTCAAAAGTCAGCATCTGTGATGGTAAGGGGGTGTGCACTGTAAAATGTAAGATTGAATTTAATTAGAAATACTGATTTGACCTAACTCAGTTTTAATCAACTTGTTGAAAACACTCATTTTATTTTAGTAACTTGTACTTTGGCATCAAAAAAACTGTCAAACTCAGTTTACTTGAGTTTGGTTCATTTAAACAAACCAAGTACTGGGAACTTTTGCTTTTATCAGTACTTAGTTACATCCCATGATGTAACTAAGTATATTACTCTTGTACTTAAGTACCCCTCAAATTAGATCTACTGTACTTGAATAGCCTGTTTTCTGTTCATACCACTTTCTACTTGTACTCCACTACTTTTCATGGGAAACAGCCCCTTTGTTATGTGAGAAAAGTTGGATAAATGGTGCTTTTGTTTTGTAAAACTCTACTCAGGAATTTCCTGTTCCACCTTCTAAAATCTTTAACTGACATTCAGATCTGTTACATGGAATGCTCTTAATAGTTGTGTTATTAGCACACACCAGAATAGATTCACATATACTTGTTTATTGTTCTGCAGCTGTTCTATTCAATGTTGGGTTACTGACATATTTTCCCCATATGAAAATACATGTTTAATGACAGTTGAAACAACCAAACTACGTAATGTGGTTTTACACAATGGGTAAACAGATACTGTAATGTGTTGGGGATAGGCGGGTGGAGTTTCCCAGCATACCTTGAGACAATGTGTTTGAGGCCTAAGCCCAAGTAACCTGGGTTTAAATATGTTCTGAATAATTATCAGATAAGCAGTAATTACTTCTTTAGAAATATTTCTATAGAAAATAGTTAGTTATACAACACCATAGCATCATGAGTTAAGTCTCACACGATTAGTGACGTCCCGCCTGGGTGATGCAAGAGGGTGATAAAATAAAGTAGTGTGATGTATTGTAATAACAAGTACTCCAGAGTAATTATTTTGTCAAATTCATTCTACAATACTTTTTAGGATATTGGTAGTTTAAGTTATCACACTAACAGTAAGCAAGCGAATTTAAGTATTACACACACAAAATCAAGAAGTTGTTATTAGTATTGCACACTCAAAATTAAGTTTACTTTTCTTAATTTATCTGAGACAATGAGTTTGCTTAATATTTTTAAGTAACTCAACTTATTAGATTTTACAGTGGGTAGTGCCCATGGCATGGGTAACTTGCACATCTGTAAAAATACCATTAATGCTGAAAGGTACATACAGGTTTAGGAAGAACATATGCTGCCATTCAGACAATTTTTTTGTTGAGCGAATGAAGTCATTTATTAAGGAAGACTGGGACAGAATTCCAATTTGAAAATCTCAGCAATTAGTGTCCTCCCTTCCCAAATGTGGACTGAATGTTGTTAAAAGAAAAGATGATGTAACATAATGGTAAACATGCCCCTGTCCCAACTTTTTAGAAACACGTTGCAGACATCAAATTCACCACCACTAAATACCACTTTCCACCATAAACGCAACAGTTATACGTGTTCAAATAGTCTGTGGAAGAGCAGAGGGTTGGAAACCAAGCAGAAACATGTGGGAGGACCAGACAAGAACCACAGTAAATGTAGCCCTACACGATAAAACCTACCATTAGGCGGTCTAAAAATAGTGCCAGCAGGGAATGTACAAGCTTACATTTAACCAAGGTGCGGTAAATTGCACGCTCAAATTTGACCCTCACCATTCATCACGCCAATCTCCAGTCAAACTGCTGGCAGTGAAATGTTGTTAGTTTTCAGTATACACATATCCACATCACACATATCAACTTACATCCGTATCTGTCACTGCGCTATTGCCATTTACGCTGGATAAGCATCATCGAGTCTGATTTTAAATTGAGATGCTACTTCCCAGATTGGTTGAATGCCGAATCCAAGACTGGTCTCTAACAATTCCCAAACACTTAACCTGACACCTGCGTTTGTCATCCAGAAAAGAGAAACTCAACTGCCATAATGTTGAGAGTTAATTGACGGGACAAATGCACGCAGTTTAACGTGACTAAAGATAAGTGGCTGGTTACGACCCCGTTAGTTAACTAGCTAACTAGTTAGCTAATGGTTAGCTAGCTACTTAGTCATTAAATTGGTCCGTTAGCAAAACAATCCCACTCAGGCGTATGGAGAACACCACATACACATGGAGCTATGATTAGTACCAGGTACGTTATTGTGGACTTCTCCAAACTTTACTTTTTCACTACTTGTTGCTTCAATGGGCAGGAGTCATGATATATGTCGTGCCGATGTGTAGCTTTGCAATGCAATTCACACAACGAGTAACCGTTTCAATGGAATTTAAATACCAATTGAACAATGGCACTCACCACCAAATAATGACCATGTGCGTATCTCTAACCACCATAGATGTTCCACAAAATAGCATTTTTGATAATGTTCTTACCAGCAGGAGCAGAGTGTCTGAGCGCCACATAGAGCCATGTCAAACACTTGAATCCAGCGCTTTGGTTTCTCCAGCTCGATGGACTGCCGAGCAGACCTAGCGGCAAAGACCGGCGGCAAGTCACACAAAATATACAGCATTACTTCCTGTGACAACTTTCAAAATACATGCCTATTAGTTTAATATGTTCAGAGATATCCTGTTCAACGTTATCAAGACAGAGGTCAGTGTATCTTTTGGTAATTTGATTTTCGTTTCAGAAACGAATGTCAGAAAATACAAAGGCCAAAATTGAAATACAAGGCGTCTTCCTTTCTGTAGCCAAAAAAGGGATGAGTGAAATTACAAAAAAAAAAAAAACGATTTGATTGTCATTTTCTGTTTTGAATCAGAAAAAATAAAATCACCAGAGTTTTGCCAGAGTTGCTTATGAATGAAATGAAACATTTCTGCATCGTAAAATGTTCAGTTCTTTTCTTTGAATGCTCAGTGTTCTCATGATAGAGTGTTCCGTGTTCTCATAGCAGAATGTTCAGTGTTCTCATGATAGAGTGTTCCGTGTTCTCATAGCAGAATGTTCAGTGTTCCCTTTCAAAAATGTTGAGTGTTTTAGCTGGATTGCATCTTTATATTAATGCTAATACTAGTTTCACTGCTCCTTGACACTTTGTGCTACCGCTACTCTGACTCAGGTGTCTCAGAGAAAAACAAAACAACCCCCACCCACCCACCCAAAAAAAAGAAAGAAAAAAAAGCAGATTTTTTTTTTATATGTGTGTAAAGTGTGGTGAAGTTAGTATGTATTAGTTTGCAAGATATGCTCCAGACAAAAGAAATGACTAGGGACGAACATACTGACGACTACAGCAACATCATTTTTAAGTCAGGGGGGGGAAAAAAACAATTAAAATTTAAAAAGTAAACCAACTACTCAAGACATTGAAAAAATAAAGCACAGGCTAAATTTCCCCCACATCACTGGCCACCAAAATTAATAATCTTGTATTATTTCATGCACTTAACATGTTTGCTTGCCAAAGCTGTTTGGAAAAAACCTGCAATGTCATCTCTGTTTGAGTAATATTAAGTCAGACATGATAAATATGTCTGAGGGTAAATATCAAAAACATGTACACCATCAAGGCTTACTCAGCACACAGAGGTGAGACTGGTCTTCAGTAGCAGCTATTAGAAATCTATATATATTTATATATCATTTTTATTTTTAGAAGTCATAAACAGCCAACGACATCATTTTATTTTGAAAGCTAAATGTATTATTTTCCGGTACTACTTTTTAACTTGACGTCAGTGGAAAAACGGATCGAGCTGGCTGCTTTGTGCACAGCCAGTCCACGGAAAATTCCAAACTCACTGCCCCATCTACTGGACCAGCGACAGCTATGCACATGCTGCCCTCAAAGCAACCTTGCTCTACCTATTATATGTGATGTACTACACGTTTTTAAGTGACAACAAAATAGATTGCCTGACAGACTCATTTTCATGAATGTGTTTTTTAATTGACAAATAAACGGATACTATAGAAATTGCCTTCTGTTTACAAAGGTGACGTCATGACCCACCTTGTCTCTTGCAGTGATTGGTGGTAACCCCCATGGTAACCCCCATGAGAACCACATCTGTTGGCAATTGTAAAAAAAACAACCACAATATTATTCCAGTGATATCTACAACTATCTCACAGTTCTGTTATATAAAGCTTTTTTGAGGCCTTGCTCACAGTTCATTGTGTGGCAGCACGATGGCCAAACAATATACTGTACTGTACATGAGGTTTTGGATTACAGCTTTGACAATGACACTAATGAGGGGGAGAGAAGTCAGGAAACTGACAGTGAAGATGATTTAGTAATGCTGTTGTTGTTCTGAAATGTGTTCAGACATTACTTTTGTAATATTGTTAACTTGTCATGTTTAGATTTGGGTTTTTGTCCTCACTTTACTAAATAAATCATATTGGTTAGTGCAGGAACAAAAAAAGATGTTATTTGGTGCCACTATTTAAAGATTTTAAATGGTTTCAAAACAAAAGTGTGTGTTAAACATTGACACTAAGTATTCTGTGATAAATAGCACAATATGTTTAATCTGAGTATTTGTTATAGTCAAAATAATACCTTTATAATGCTTTTTTTTCCTTCTTCTTTTTTTTTTATGAGTTGTATGAGCTCAATTCAATGAGGCCTACAGGCCATAAATAACCAACGGATGTTCAAAACTTGAAATGTTCACAAGAACTTCAGTTGATAAAAAGATGAAACACAACATTAGGTGATTATATGTATATTATTATGGATTTATAATCAGCTAGAATGGAGAGGCCATTTTTGACTGGGAACACCAAACTAGTTAACAAGACACAAGCACAACAGGAGGGTTAAAACAATGCACCAGCAGAAAAGCACAAGTCATATTCTTCTATGCTACGCTGCAGGGGGAGACTGAAAGTTTCCACTGTAATTTTGTTTCTTTGTTTCAACTATTAACATGCAATAATCAAGTAAGTAAATTCAAGTTGATCACAATTGTCGTTCTTGATCATGGAGCAAACTACAAACTTTTATAGTCACCTTTTATAGGGTGAGTTACTTTGAACCTCCTACATGTTGATTTTTTTCTGTGTTTTATCCTCTTTTAAATCATTCTGTGTGCACGTTCTACTTTATTTCAATTAGCACAAAAATGAGACAAACCTGTTATGAATTGCTGCAGGCTGTGTGTGTTGCTTTCACGCCATCATTGCCAGATACCAACTGTGTACCAGTCACTTTAATAATAGTACTAAACTCAGAATCCTATAAACAGCTTTAAATTCTGTTTCAAGACGATGAGGAATAATTTCAGTACAAAACTACAGTCGAATGTCTGTACTATGAATGCCTACCTTTTTTGAAAAATAACTCTTGCAGTCAATTGTGCAGCTTAAAAAGTATTAATTTAAAAATAATATGGGCAATACAAAGTGAAAAGGCTGGTCATGTCCAGACAGTGATGTCGCTCTGCCTGCTGGTTGGTAATAATGAGTGTCATCCTGCCTGCAGCTCACCACTCTTTGCTCATGTGGTTTGCGAATTCAGCAAAGAGGTATCGAGTTTGCTCACATTCAGAACAAGATTCTGAGACCTTACTCAAAGATTGAGAGAAAAACAAGCTGATAGTGGTCCTTGCATGCCAACAGAACAACACTGCGTCACGGCACATTCTTCGTCAGCTCACCTGGTTGAATCATGCGGGTGCCCATTCTTCAGTTCAGGATTTTTCAGCCATTGTCTGCTGACCCATACAAAACCAGTCAGTTCATTGCTGCATGTTTCTCAGTTTTCAGTTTTTGTGTTCAGCTTTATAAATTGTGCCATATCCACCCTGGACAAGGTTGCTCCTCTAAATGTCCTGTGCTTTTTCCCTCCATTGTAATTGGAGGGGAAAACTATCAAGCCTTTTTTACTTGTGGTTCCTTGTGTTCTTTGTGTTTCCAGTAAGTTTACCTGGTTTTACTTTGCCCACTGTGTTGCCTGTATTTTGGATACTGTTTGTCTGTATGAACTGATCTACAGTTTGGATCTTTGCCTGTATTTTGGACTCATAGATATCAAATCCCTGGACTGTACTTTTACTTTCTCTGTGTCGTGTCTGTATCTGGGTCCTCACCCTGACCTGCTCCATAGCTGTGACAACTACATAAACTATATATCAAATACTTTCAATGTTCTACTGACAATCTAGGTGCATCTATCTAGTATCTAGTATAATCTAGGTGCAATCTAGGACGACGTGTCAATGAGGGTACTCTGTGTCAGATTATTGTCAATATCAACCACTGTAGTTTTAACTTTCATCTGAATGTAGTAAGATTTTCTTTCAAAGTTTACAACTCCAACACAGTTTATTTTAACAATATATTAAACGATATTTTAAAATTAAACTTTTGACATCAATAGGCCTAAAACATCTAAATTAATCACAATGGAGATGATGTATAACACATTCACTTAGCATACCGAATCAAGGATTTCTCTAGAGAAATTGAGTATGAGGGCGGGGATTCTTAGACTACCTGAGGTGGAAATGATTGCATTCTTGCTCAATCAATGCCTCAATGGTCCTGACCTCGCTTTCAGTATCAGCTTTGAATCAGCAGAGAAACCTAACTCTTCTTCTGCCCTAGACAGTCCTTAGCTTTCCTGAACTTTATGATTCAGGTAAGGGCGTCTGACAGTCTGTCATGATTTTGATATTTTTTTGAGTAATCTTACCATTTTTAATTAAAATACATATTGTTTACTGGCATTACTTTGATACTTTTATAGAAAAAAGTGTGTGCGTGTGTATATACACACACACACACACACACACACACACATGGCATTTAAGGCTAAGTTGGCCTTTTGGTAGGAGGGTGCACGGCAAAAGTAAGAGGGCGCAGTGCGTCTTGTTACCTGGTTTAGAAACTAATGCTGACAGACATACTGTACTTCTCTCAGCTATGTTCTCCACCTAGCATCCAGTAAATACATACACACAGATTTATTATCATTTCCTCGTTCACACATTCACATTCCACCAAAGTCAAATACAGGCAAACAAATCAAAACAAGTACTGAGTGGGCTACATGCTATGAAAAATAGAATAGAATAGTCTTGGAGTCATCAGAGGTTTCGTGTAACAGTCTAAATGGGTTCAGTGCTGCTTGTTATTTGTGGTCTCATGTTCCACATTTTTTACGTCATAAAGGGGGTCAAACATGGGCTTCTGATTTTAATTTTTACTCTGCGTATCTGTTTATCTGAAAGCAATTTGTGTGATTGAAAAGTGAAATATCAATAAAACGATTGATAAAGCACACATTGTGGTTATTTATATATTTTAAAAGAATTCTGTAATCACTGGCAGGGAGTCAGGAGTATGGATCAGTGAAAAGCTGAATGAAATAACTCACACTCTTTTATAGTTCTTAATTATAATATAATACAATTCTGACAATATTAATATTTAATTCTCTCATCAGAAAATTCAGAAAATCAACTCCTGGCCTATAAAAAGCTTCTAATGAGCAGTATTTGTTGGCTGAATGTTATTATTGCAGGCTTGCAGGTGGAACGCTGGGCTTCTAGCCCAGATACTCACTGATGGATCATGCAAACAAACTCATCTGACCAGTTTCATTTGTCTGCTTCTGTTCTCTCCTTAATTATCTGTGAAGGAGTTGGCCTTTGTTAAACCTGCAATTACTCTGCGGCCAAAACGCAGGATGACGAACCTATTGTGTTTCTGTCCACCCAAAGATCGTCTAATATGCACTCCCTGTTAGCTCTGTGTCTGGTCTCAGCCAATCCCTGGGGGAAATTTCTCTTTAGCTGCTAAAAGCACCACCAGTGAATCAAAACTAAAGCCAGAATAAACGTTGGCAGTGAACGTTTCAGCAAACCAGGTATAATGTTGTAACTTTGTTTCATTGGGTTTCAATTTTATATTGTGAAATCTCTGTGATGGGGTCATGCAATGTCCCAACAGTTGCAAAAATGATTTTTTTCATTGGTTGAAGTGGTTTTGTTCAGTGGTCTCCTGCCCCCAAGGTGTCACATCACTCTCGAATCAGCTTTAGATGCTCTGTGACGTGATATGACAAGTATTGTAGAAATGTTTATGTGATATGTATGAAATGTATAAAACCAACATAACCTTGGTTTACAGAAACGTACAGTGCCAAGATTATATTCTGGGAACTAGGCTGTGTGAACTGCATGTAGTCTACTTTTGGTTTTTAGAGCTTTTTGGCTGAAAACACCTGTCTGCTGCAGCCAAAACCATTAATATAGAATAATGAGAGTAAAACAAAACTGCAAAACAAAACTTTGCGGACTTGACAGCTAATAAGCTGCAAAACAAAACTCTGTAAAACTGATTAGAGCTTAGAATTCAGGTGATAATTGTCTCAAGGTTCACATTGTCACATTATTATTATATTGTCATAATTAACATTGTAAAAGTATTCATTACAGAAACTTTATAGTAACAGTTTGACATTTTTGGGAAATAGATGTGTTCATATATTTGCGAAAAGTTAAATAAAAAGATCAATGCTAATCTCATATCTGTGAATAGCTTGTTAGTTTAGCGTAGCATAAAGACTAAAAACAGCCTGGCTGAAAATAAAAAGTACAAATTGTCTTTTTTATCCTTTCTTTTTTGTCTCTGTTAAACAAATGGGATACAACTTATTTAACTGAGGAGTTTTAGAAGTGCTGGTAGGCAGATTTTATTAGGTTACCTTTTGGCAGAGCTAGTCTGACGCTAACTGTCTTGTGTCTTGTGAGCTAAGCTATTAGCTGCTAGCTCCAGCTTCTCACTGAATGGACAGACACTAGAGTAGCATCAATTTTCTCATCTAACGCTTAGCAAAAAAAGTGACGTCTCTCAAATGAAAAAAAAATTCTCGAAATCTTGACCTGCTGTCATTTTGCAACTATGTCCTCTATGACATTTAAATATGTTATAAGTGAATTTATTTTACCATAACAGATAAGCATTTATATGAAAACGCTTTTTTAGGAGCTGGAATGAGTCTCGGTTGTGATTCTAATAGCAGCTGATTAAGACTGCTTACACTACTTTTGGATTCATGCTTTTCAGTGCACATGACAACTCACTCAATGTCACAATCACAAGACTATCATCTTGTGGCATGATTCTTCCTTTGAAAAAATTAAGTTGCCCCTAACTGGCTCTTGCATCTGCAGAATGGTCCCAGAAATTTTTTGATTATTAATGATTGAATTAGGCATTCCAGAGGAATCGGATCATTGTCTATAGTTTCCACACTCTATTGCAGTAATATCTGAAGGTACGGCAGTCATATGAGCTGAGCTGCTGAACGTGCAACCACTTAGCTTTAACTTTTACCTTCCCACTCTATTCTACACCAATGGAAGTCATGGGACGGGGATGACATGGACGATGTGAGTGATTTGGAATGGTATGTCTGTGCATGTGGGTGTAATATGCATTTGCTGCCATGTGGAATACTTCATCTGACTTAAGAAGCTAAGCATAAGAGAGAATAATATGTCGGTGTCACATGCCAACCACTTATATAGTAATCTATAGGTGCTGCAATGCTAATGCCTTGTTGATATAATTTTGAGAGAATCCAAATCATGCATGACATCCAGATGTGTGTGAACATCATGAGATACTGATTTGTATCGATGCTAACAGCCTGCAGTGAGACCATACTTGGTAGCTGCCTTCATTATTTATCAGATGATCATCTGTCAGTGTATGAATGGAGGTGATTATATACAAACAACATATGTCATGTTATGTCTTTTTGCAAACACTTAATTAACTAGATAGCACTATATAGCAGATAG
This sequence comes from Chaunax sp. Z400, assembly GCA_037577475.1. Taxonomy (NCBI): domain Eukaryota; kingdom Metazoa; phylum Chordata; class Actinopteri; order Lophiiformes; family Chaunacidae; genus Chaunax; species Chaunax sp. Z400. Next base: position 21,007,789 of record CM075192.1, on the reverse strand, counting down.
GTAAGAAAGCAAATCCTCTGTGCACTAACACAGCATGGCTATTTTTTATTTATAACTAAGAATTAATACACAGAATGAGCACAATGAAAAAAAGAAGAGATCATAATCTGTTGATACATATATTACATGTCCATTCATGTAACTTCCAATAGCAGTTCATTGAAGTTACATATTGTATTAGAATACTGTGAACAGAAAAGATGGCGGTAAATACATGTTGGCAGATGATAATAAAACGTGGAGCTGTTTCATTGGATAAATATTGAAGAGATGGTTTACATGGTGATTTTCGGGCAGATGACAAAATGCTCCACAGATAAAGTGAGAATTCTGGGTAAAATTCCCTGTGATTTAGTCGCTGTGATGATCCCCATAAAATTACGTGTAACTTAAGAATATTGATCAGAGCATCTCTAAAGTTTCAGTTGTATACTCCGCTGTACTTGTTACCTCTGCCAAGGTTGTAATGTTTAAACCTGTGTTAGCTTGTTTGTTCGTCTGTTAGCAGGATTACGAAACAACTACTTAATGGATTTTCCTAAATCTTGTTGGGAAGGTTGGGCATATGACAAGGAAGAACCAATTACATTTTAAAGTGGATCCAGACAAAAGGGGCAGAATCAGGAATCTTTTTTCACTTTCTTCAATGTTGCAAAATTGTCAAGGATTTTTTTCACCGTTTTTATCGACTACTTGACAGATTTTCATGAAACTTGGCAGAAGAGCGGGTCATGTGCCATGAGCTTTGAATTTTGGAGTCGATCTGGTTGAAGGGGAGGATCCATGAATGTTTTTCCACTTACTATGACAACAAACACTGTAATAGTTTGTTAGGTGACATTAAATCAATAATAGTTGTTGAAAACTGTTATTAAAAGTTATGACATTTCTAGACTCGTGTGACTGTGTCTCACATGCTGGTCACGTGTTTAAGAAGGCTGACTTCCACAAGGACAACCCGAGTTTGCATCCAGTTGGTGATGTCTTTATTTAATTATTTAATTAATTTTTTGGTACTTATAAGAATTACCTCAGACTTTTTTCGATGTATTATTTTTTCTTACGAATTTTGGGGAAATCTTTAGGATTTTCAAGTCAAGGCTCACAGATGAGCATGTGTGCACAGGTCACTATTAGGTTTGAAGTGAACTTGCTCTGTTCACTAAATCAGAGGTAAAGTCAAATCTGTGCTTGAAAATTGGCCCCAGGTGGGTACAGTACAGAGCCAGGACACACGTGAGCAAAGCATGGTTATCCGTAATGACCGCTTCTTCTTCACGTGTTGTTCACATAAACCCAGTGCCCTGAAAATGTTCAAAGTTTAACTAGTGTTTCACGAATAGATTTCACCCGAGTAAAAAGAATAAGCTAATATCTTTTCTCCACACAACAAAAAAACTAAAGCGTTCATGACTACAGAGAGCCATATGATCACTTCATGCATAGGCTACTTAGAAATAGCTCTGCATAGTTTATGCAAGTTTTAAGCAGATTAGTGTATGTCAACAAAGTCCTAGTTCAGTAACCTAGATAATCAGACAGTGGTTGATCATTGATGGTGTGTTGACCTCCCTCATGTTTTAGATGCATTTAAAAGAATAATGGTGTAAAAGATTCATTTTTTCTTGCCTCAGCATTTGTAACCATACAGAGGACATTTTGTCAGTTATTAGAAGTGAAACATAAATATAGAATACACATATTTGTACACAAATGTTGTATATTGTGCCGTATATGTGATTTTGTGGGTTCTGAAAAAACCATGATGTCTGCCCAGATGAATTAATTCAGTCCTCTCAGTGATTTTGATGATGACCAATAATATTGTTGATGCATATATTTATATATATTTACACATGCCCAACCTAATAGCCAGTGTTTCCTGGATAAAAGGTATATAAACTAGTCTCCTAATATGGTGTATGAGACGCACAGAACTTGCCAGGGATTACTTAACAGTAAGGGATTTCCCAAATCAATGTCCTTTATAAGGGAGCACCCTAATATGGTTGTCATATAGCTACTCATTCACTGCTTCCCCCTAATATAGATGGAACAGGAACCATGTGGGGGAACAAGGGAAGTTAACACACACTTTGTCAGCTGTGTTTACAAAAATTCATGAGTAGTGGTTGACATGTAAAGTTTTTTTCATTATAATTTTAAAGCTGACACAATAAATGTTTCTATTCTAGGTTCTTAGAATAAAATGGAAACTTCACTGATATCAGATGTAATTAGCATGTCAATAATAATCTCTTAATTCAAAGGAAATATGACATTTCCAATAAATGCATACATTTTGACCAAATGATCCAAAGAAATTGCAACAGAAAAAGAAAAACTCCATAAATTTTAATGACGAGCAACCACTGTATTACAGAATAATGCTAAAACCTGCCTTTATGCCAGCACAAGTACAGATGAATCAGTCGGTGAAGTGAATCAATAATGTCTGTTATACTTTAATAGCTAGCTAAAGCTCGCTCATGTTAGCCACCATATCTTACTGGTCATACCAGACAAAGTAAGGCTGTAGCCACTAAACCCCTGAGAGCATTGAACTGAAATAATTGTTTTAAATTTTGGAGTGAATCTGGATAACGGGGCTTTTTTTTTATCAATGATGTATAAACTACTTGATTTTCAGCCATTTTAATGGTTTTTATTTGTAAGAGAACAAATGTGTTTTTTTACTTCATAATGACAGTATTGATGATGTTAAACATTCCCAAACCTATACTAATACCGTAAGAACAGCATGCCCACATTGTCCACGCCATGCTTTGCTGTCAGTGACCCTGTTTGTGCTCAGAGGCCAACCGAACGCCCCAGAAAAAACATTTGCTCTCAAACCTTAGACTAACATTTTATTTGACTATTTCCAGACAGCCCTGCATGGAAGACAAGAAAATGTTGACCTCGGCCTCGACAGCCAAAACAAACAGCGAAGCAAGCAGACCAAAAATACATCTCTTTGACAAACAGACACACACAGCTCATGTGCCCATGCAGAGCTCATGCCATTTCCATCATAGACACAAACTCGATATGTTTTTGCACAAGTCAACAATAAGAAAAAATGTCATATCTGTAAAACAAGTCATGGCATTCAAACCAAAATGCTTGTCCACTGTTTGCTTTGACGTCATCGTATTCATATATGCAAAATGTCACATGCTTTCTGATCTGGCTGTTCTTGTTCATGTTGCGTGGCTAAGAAACGGATATGTATCAAATTTAGGACCATATACGAAAGTGACTAAAATCCATACATGTCAATGCCTGTTGAGTCTTATGGATTTTCTCCTTTTCAACACCCAGGCTGGGAGAGCATTTCCAGTCACATACAATACAGCTAACTACAGTACAGAGAGTTTAACTACTTAAACAACTAGTTGATCACTCTTTCCACCACTTTGATCCACATTAAATAACAATTTAAAACAATTTATTTTTTTGATTGTGACTTTTCTTAAAAGACTAACAACTGGTCGTCAATTTTGACCAACTCAGGAAATGTCAGGACAACAATGGGCTTTAGTAGTCCCATATTGTTTCCTCTAGTGCAATAAGCAGGTAAAACCTTTCACTTATGCTGTTAAATATCTCAGCACTATGTCATGTGCATTAATCTACAACAAAGATGCAGAGAGGTGATTGTGCTACTACAGCTTTTATGTGAACACAGAATTGTCCCAGGACATAAGCAAACAAGTTTGGGTCATTGACTCCAGTAGGTACTCTCCTGCCTCATTTTGCCTTCCATACAGTTAGGCAGTAACATGATTTCATGAGAAGCTGTGGCACATGATCCACCCTGGTTTGTAATTATGAAATTAAGTGGCGTAAGGATTTTATTGTGTTGCCTAAATTGGAAAACTTCATTTTCTGTGTGCACTTTAGTCTCAAGCCTCAATTCACCTCCCTTTTTTCCTCTTATGCAAACACACTGTTTCCCAAATAAATGCACAAAGAACCTCTGTATGAAATATTTAGGACACATATACCAAAATGGATTGAAATCAAATCCGTCTGAGGTTAGCAACATTTTTTTATGTAACTTCATCATATGTGTGTAATATGTCACACGTGTGTCACAAGCTTAGGAGCTATTGGCATGCCGCAACAATCAGCCCTTTCTTTTTAAACTTTGTAAATCCTTCCAAGTCAAGTCGTGTTACATAACAAAGTTCCATGGGAGAGGTTGGCCTGTAGATATTTGTACCAGACATAGTGTCCCTGACCATCCAGAGCACTGGGAGAAAAGAAGAACTGGAAGTAGAAAAGAAGTTGAAGAACCTGAGGTTGATGCAGCCTAATGTTTAAAACAACAAATTATTTATTATTATTATTATTATTATTATTATTACATACAATTAGTTCCTTTGGAAATTTAATCTGTGCAGCTAGCCTGCTCCAGACCAGGTTGATACCTATAGTCATTCATATCATTCATGTTGTTTTTAAACTGTTTATATAAACTGCTGTTCATATTATCTGATGACCGTAGGAATTTGATTGATAAAAATGTGAGATGATTCTAACAATTGAGACTGATCAAAGACCTATACATCTCTGATTATTTTAGTTGATTTATTGATGTATTCTTTAACAATAAAGGATCAGGTATATTAGTCTTACATGTATAAGCCTATGTGTGTTAGATTAGGTATTAGTAGCACACAATATGGGGTTATTGGGTTTCATAATTAGGGCCCGAGCACTAAGCGTGCGAGGACCCTATTGTTCTGCAAGGAATTATTATAGTCGTCGTTTTTATTCTCCGAAATGAATCGCCTTTTTGGGGACTTGCCCATACTCAAAAACTCATGAAAGTTGGCAGAAACATCAGTTGTGGTGAAAATTTAAGTGTGATATGGTGATTGGAAATGGGCGTGGCAAAATGGCTCGCTAGCGCCCCCTAAGGTGAAGCCCCTGCCTCCAGTTTAAGGTACATGTACGAAACTCGGTGCACATATGTAACTGACCGAGACTGACAAAAAAATCTGTCGGAGCAATGCCTTCAACCAAACAGGAAGTCGGCCATTTTGATTTTTGTGGCCATTTTTTGCCATTTTTGGAAAATCACACACTTTGGATTTGAACGAACTCCTCCTAGAGATTTTACCCGATCGACTTCAAATTTGGTCAGTACTATCTAAACCCCGTGAGGATCAAAAGTTGCTCAAATCCTGAGTTTTCGTTGAACAGTGTGGGCGTGGCCAGGTGTCACATTTCATCACATTTTGATTTCTCGCCATGAAACTGAAAATTGTCATAACTTCATTGTCTAAGGTCCAATCAGCACAAAACTTCACAGGCTGGTTAAGAGTCCCACCCTAAAGACATCCAAATGACAAAATTTTGCTATTGTCATAGTGCCACCTAGTGGCAAAAGGAAATGTCATATTTTACATTTTGATACACTACTACTAGGCCGTTGAACATATTGGCTTCAAATTCAGTGAGAACAGCTATAACAAGTTGGTAATGCAGGATTCTGAAGCTCGTGCGTTTTTATGCCAAGTTGTGGGCGTGGCTGTGTGGCGAATGTTGATGTTTCGCCGTGAAGAAGGAAGTTGTTATAACTCTGCTCGCCATCATCTAATCTGCCCCAAACATCACACGTTTGATCAGAGTCCCGCCCTGAACACATCTATATAGTTAAATTTGATAATAGTCACAGCGCCACCTAGTGGCAACAGGAAGTGTCACCACAATGACCTCAAACTTAGTCAGTAAAGCCATAAGGCCTTGATGAAGCATTATTGTAGATATTGTGAATTTGGATCACATGGCAGCGGTGCGATGTTTGATGTTCGCCATCAAACAGGAAGTTGATACTGAGAGGCCAGGGAAGCTCAGATGCTCACCAAAATTGACACACTCGTCAAAGGTGGTAGTACTTTCGATCTCATATGGTTTATAGGATTAGTTGTGGCAAATTGGCTCGACAGCGCCCCCTGTAAAACCTCAAATAAGCATATCCGAGTCTGTGTTTAAGCCACGCGAAACTTGGTAGACATGTTTAAAGTCACACCCTGAGGACATCTACATAACAATATTGAGTAAAAGTGATAGCGCCACCGCTGACAATTTTTGTTTTGACTTTTATTACATTTTCATGGTATGGGCTTCACATGATATAGTCAAAGATGAGTCAAAATTATGAGGTGGTGTCTAGCGCCACATAGTGGAAAAAATGAGGTAAATCACAATCTCTCCATCAGTGTCCATAATGCATGTAGATACAGAGCCTTGCATTTATCCAGGTGTGCAGTAGTGAGAACGAAGTTGGTGCATGGCCCGAGGGAGACTTGGTGTTAAACATGTTATTAATTCTATAGTATATCTCTCTTTCTAACGTACGCCGGAGTTCGAGGGCCCGACAACGCTGCTTGCAGCTTTAATTGTAGAATGCTCTTTTAACATAGGCCTACTCCCAGTTCACTGAACCAATAACTAAATGGAGTCTATGTTCATGAAAGAACAGGGAGAAGACATCATAATGTTTGTTTTGGCTTTTTATATTGCTGGTGTCACTTGTCCTGGAAGCTTAGGAGAGAAACGACAATGATAAATACGGTGTGTTGCAGTCTTTGTTAGCGTGTGGAATGAAATTATCACCTCTGTGGGCGGCTGGGAGTGGGAGCCTGTTGGAGCTGGTTGCATTCTCTGAATGCGTTGGCCCGGGACGAGGTCATCAGGAAGTACCCAACCTTCACCGAGTGTTTTGGCCTTTATCCTCAATGCTCTCTGGTTGGTAGGCCGGCAGCGGTGGCTAGGTAGCTGCCCCTCTTATCCGAGTTTTCAGGCCGCGCCTCATGATGATGAAGCAAAAATCAGCCTAATAAAAATGCTGTTCTATCTATCGATCGATGGATTGATCGATTGATTGATTGAAATCAATCAATCTATCTATCTATCTATCTATCTATCTATCGATCGATCTATCAATTTATCAATCTTTCTATCTATCCATCCATCCATCCGTCCGTCTGCCAATTGTATTGTTAATATATTGCAATTTTATTTTTAACCATTGATGTAGCTATGATCATTCTAATTTTTCATTCTATGTCTAATAAAGAATAATAAATTCAAATGTTTTAGAATTCAGAATAATAATTCATTTATTATCCATTTAGTTTGATTTTCTCTACGCTTAAATTTTTTTGGACTTTGTCGTTAATAAGGTCAAATAATATGGCAGTAAACCATAGTCAGTTGTAAAATCATCTCTTTTCCAGCAGGTCACTGTATCTGGAACAACTGAGACTTAGCATGACAGCCTACCCCAGGCCAGTTTTCCAGCATAGATTTCCATAGTAACTGAGCTTAAACTATGTTGAACTTGCTTCATGAGACTGACTCATGTGAAAATAAGTAAGACTAATTGGAATGACCCTGGCTTATTTGATAAGCTCGTTTAATAGAATCGACATCTTGTTAATTACAGGCTATGGAAAATAAGACTCGATATGTTTGGGAACCATGGAGCCTGTCTTAAAACAATATCAGACATTGTTATGTCACCTACACCGTAATCATCTTACAGAAAACGATTAATGCAAGTTGGTTTTCCCTTGAATTGCTAACAATGTTATTTTTGAAGACAATTATGAATGTATGGTCATGCATGCTGCATAATAGCAAACGCTCAACCTCTGAAAGGAACCTCACCTGCTGTATTGTTAGTGCTTGCATCCTTAGTGATGAGCAGTCTTTCAAAATAAAAGGACATCACGTGAAAGAGTAGTGACAGGGCGGATCCACGTTAGGCCTCAGCCAATCACCGCCTCTGTTTTGCGCTTTCCCATTCGACAATAAACATTGCGACCTAACTCACAGGATTTCAGAGAACGAGGCACGTCAACGCTTATGAGGCCGAGGCGAGTCTATAGTCGCTATAATTCCTGCAATACTGGAAATTTCAAACTAGGGAGAATCATTTTAAAATATAAGCCGTAAACCTGTACCTCTGACATCGACCTTTTATCACCGTATATCCGTTATCTTTAATAGCTAACATGAGCTAGCTAAGTTAACTTAGCTGTACATATCCTCCACGCAACTGACCTCCACTACAACACAGGAGCTGAGTATCATTTGCATGCTAGGTTGGGGACATTATCCCCTCGTTTCTGCACGTCCTCGCCCATTGTCTCCGTGTGGTGCCCCGTGGACGGTTCCCGAATATGCTACATAATGAGTCAAAGAGATACCTTCGTTCATCTGTTTGCTGGAGGGTAAGTATACTCTCATACTTGCAAGAACTGAGCTAGCTAGCTGCGAGTTCAGGGCTAATTGTTGTTGCTAGCCAGTATGGCTGCATAGAATAGAACAGGATGTTTGTTTTGGTGCGTTTATTATATTGGAATTTTGTTAGTAGGACAGTGGTAACGAGAAGATCCGCTTTAACACCGATGTGCCTCCGATGTGTAACCAGTCTGGTGCATGCATGTGTACCCGTAGTAGTAGTGCTCAATGTCACAAGTTACAATGACATTTCAATGTATTACGTAAATGACTGTCTTGTGGTCGAGTGTTCTGTATTCATTGTGACAGACATTTTAAACAAAATATATTGTTTCACCTTAGCTACATATGTGCACAGTTGTTTCAAGGAGCCACTGGTTGGAAAAGTGAGCTTATTGTGTATCGGCCATTATGTTGGCGCATCAAAATAAAAGCGGGCAGACTGCCGACAACATAGCTCAGAAAATAGTGCTCAGAAACCACAGGCTAGCAAATGCATTCGCATGTGACTGATGCAACATCTGAACGCCTCAGTGGAGTGCAGTCTAGTATTTTGAGCCGTGTTACTCTGCCAAAGCTGAGTGACAGTTTGAATGGATCGATTTCGCTCAAATCAGAATTTGCGCATGCAACCTCGGAAACGACATGCAGGTGTTTTAACAGACCTAGAACAAATTACATTTTGTAGAATCAGCGTTTTTCCTGCAGCAGATTTTGTAGGTATTCAGCTAAGTTTTAATACTATGATAATTTCCCAAGTGTAAAATAGCACATCTTTTCCAATTGCGAATTCAATTTCTGTTCTTTTACTATTTCTTATTTAATATTTTGATTAGAGGGACAACTAAGAAATTTCTTTCAATAGGACATTCTGCCTAAAGGAAGTATGCTACTAGTTTTATGAGCCTACATTAAAAAATAATCAGTAACATTTGATTGAGGTTATATCAGATATGTCTTCTCAACCATGCACGCTATTCCTGTGCCAGTGTCTGGCTTTTTCTGTTTGCAGATAGCAGCATGACAACAATCAGACTCTGACAGACTTATTTGGCAGGACACTCTATTTCTTCTTTGGTGCTGATTGAAAATTAACCCCTAGTTGTAGATAACTGCTATTGCTTATGATACTCTCTAGTCTGGCCCAATATATCAGGCATTTTATTTATGTTGTCCATGTAAATGTTGATATTGTGTTATAAAATGTCTGAGCTCGTTATAAACCCATGCCTTGGGTTTGGTTTATTGTTTGTGCATAGCCTCAGTTTATGCTTATCTTAAGATCTTTGCTTATAGTTGTTTGAATTTTCTGATGTGTAAAATGCTCATGTTCTGTTTTATAATTCACAATTGTCAAATTGTGGATTTTGATAAATGATGAACATAACATGTCTTCATACTTTTATTGTTCTATCAGCTGAATGGTTCTCATAGTAGGCCCTAGTCTTCCTGAAAACATAAGTATTTGCCTTTGTTATGTGATTCCTATTTATTTCATTCTTATATGAAAATACATCTGTGAGTTTGGAATGTGATGTGGTACTGAATGGAAGCTGTTTTTCCCCAAATAAACACAAAGCATTCCTGACTGTCTCTCTGTTTCTACACTATTTCTTGTCTACATGCCTGGAATCATTAGAATTCCTGCAACCAGATCTTTGGCTATTTTGTTACTGCAATAAATTAACATTGCACACCATCCTGGTTGTTGCAGACATCACTGAAAGACATTTAGTTGTTCTGGTCTCAGGTGAGACTGCTGATTCTTCACTATTTCACTTCCACTTTTTCCATCTCTGTCTTTCTGCCAGATGTGGGGGCACAGTTGGAGCCATATTGACTTGTCCACTGGAAGTAGTGAAGACTCGTCTACAGTCATCCACCATCACCCTCTATGTGTCTGGGGTTCAGCTTAGTACTGTTAATGGAGCCAGTGTGGCCCGCGTGTCCCCGCCTGGTCCCTTACATTTTCTCAAGTGGGTACTCAACAACATTTCTCTGTCCGACTGCTATGTCTTGCATCTAGGGATGGGTATTGCTAGGGTTTTAATTGATGCATTCATTCTTGATTTTACTGCAAATGTGGATTAAACACTTGACAGGTACTACTGGCAGAGGGAGGAGGGGCTGGTTTTGCTCAATTGCACACATCAAATTATGCTTCATAATTATAATTGATAGTAGAGTCAAAATGTACATTTTGTTTTTGCTTTATTTTCAGATTGATTTTGGAGAAAGAAGGACCCCGCTCTCTCTTCAGGGGCTTGGGGCCAAACTTGGTGGGTGTGGCACCTTCCAGGTAAGATGTCACTTTTAATGGTTCGGGTTGGCCATCGAGAAAAAGTTCCAAATTGGAACCTGTTCCAAAACTCTGATTCCATCAAATTGTTGAGACTTTTTAACACAACTGGCAACTAGCACACCACAATAAAACACAAGGAAGCAACACCCTGTGGCTGAGCTAATAAGCTATGTCAGGGCCAATGCTGCTTCAGTCAGTTTGCATGCATTAAACCAGTTTGAGCATAAACCAAATGGGACTGGAAAAACTGGAAACTTATTTAAAGGAAACTGAACCATTCTTATTAATAACACTTGTAGACCTTCTTGTTAGTTTCAAACTTTACTTTGTTGTCTACTGTTCTCACTCAATGGTAGCTGATTCAATCACATGTGACGTGCACAAATATTGACTCAGTACTATTCCTACATCATGTAAGGACACATGGATTGTTTTTCAAGGAAACGTGGCTGTGAGAAACAGTGGTATTATGTGATCACCACAGGACTCTGAGGTTACTTGGCGACAAAGAAGCATTAGGGACACTTTGCCATTTAGGTCTCATTCATCTTCTTGGCTTTCTCGTCAGTTTCTGCGCTGAAACATGGAAACAGCCGCAGCATTTTGAAAAAAATTTGTTTATGTCTTGAAAATGCTATTACTGACTTCAGTTAGATGATAGTGTATACCAGTCATGATCATTAATTACCCATAATGATAGGAGAAAAGTGGCGCCTAATGTTAATGGGCAGCGGTTAACGCTGCAGCAAGCAGGTGCCAATACTAAGAGTATGTAGAGAGTTTTGTTAGCATCTCACATGAATGAATGCTGAATGGACGTGAAGGCAACAAGGTCTCCTGAGCTGTGACTTAGAGTAAAGATGAAACACAGTATTTTACTAAGTGACTGATGAGAGTCACACATTGAATGTCACACAACATTAACAGTGGAACCACTGTATATTGTCCTACTAGAAGAAGAAACATTTCAACATAAATATGATTTGACTGCTGTAATTAGTTCAAACAAATGAAAACACGTCTTTTTGTCTCATTAGGCTGATTTGCTGAGGCTGTTGGTTCTGCTCTCAGCTTTACACTGAATGAATTTTTAAAGCTCATTAAGCTGAAGCTGACATGGGGACAATTTTACATGTTAATGTAGTGTAATTAATAAGCTACGTCACTACCGGAGGCCCGTCACTGGTTAGGACTAATTATTTTTACACTAAAACACAAAACAGCATATTCAACTTGCGCTGGTGTAATAATATACTCTCCTTTTTGTCATTTACTGTCAACAGAGCAATCTACTTTGCTGCCTACTCCACCGCCAAAGAGAAACTGAATGGTGTGTTGGAACCCGACTCCACACAGGTACACATGGTGTCGGCTGGAATGGCAGGTAACTATATATCTGACCTAAGAGGATGACCTTCACTGCCATGGGAGGCTTTTTATCATACAATAACCCAATGAACATTTCCATCATGCTTGTCAGAAATGCCGAGTACATGGACCATGTCCGGCTCAGTGCTGGTAAACTTACGTATACACTAGTGTGACGTACAATACTGTAAGCTTTTGCTGTTAGATTGTTGTCTCTGTAGAGAGCAAGCAGTTTTAGAATCACGTGTTGTGTACGATTCAAAGGACTTCAGACGTAGTGCAAAATTTGACTAAGAACAGTGTCCCTGTATATTAAAAAACAGGCTTATCCTGTTTCCCTCACCTTTTGCCTAAATATACTGCCAACTCAGCAATCATATGACAGTGAAATCAAAATGTAATATGTTAAAAGGCTACATTTACTGTGTCTCTCCTCTCTGACGGCGTATGTCAAAGTTAGGCTATTTGCTCTCACATCACTCTCATACAGCTTGAGATGCTAAACGCTGTCGTTCAGTCAGGCAGTTAAAGCTACAGAATGTCTCTGTACTTGTATGTGTGTATATACATACAGTAAATGGGGGCGCATCTGAGTTCAAGGTGTTGACACTTTTAGCACATCATGATTTAGACCTTTCAACAACCCAGTCAAGATCAACGTTTGTCAGTACATATGCAGTGGCAATCCACATATTCTGCAGTGTGTGGGCCTTGATTTAGCTAATCTGACAAGTGCTGACAGCGCAGTGATTCATGATACCCACAGCAGAGTTAATGGTAGGCTACTGCCATGGCTAACAATGGATGTGCTTGCTTTCCAATACTTGCCACCTCAAAACTCCGCTATTGGTCACACTACATTTCCAAACTATGCCTCAAAACTTGGTGTCATTTGTGTGTGTAAGTGTCACTTATAGCAAATTGATTGTTGTTTTTTTATGTAAAGGAGATGTTTTAATTAACATCAGGTGTATTCTGTCTATTCTGTTGTCTTGGTGGGTGATGATCATTTCAAACGAGGTTGGGATATGGTTAAATTCTGTGGTATGATCTGGGAATGGGAAGTAAAATGGATGCATGCCGGTCATTTTTGCTACACACAAGCCTGTGTCTGTTTTAGGCTTAAACTCTACCATAGCTCTCCTCTCGCAAGGGCATGAGACCCCCGCACCACCAGGGGTCTCTAGCTGCATCTGTGAGGAGTTACTTGGGTCTGCGTGAGTACTCACCACAGATCTGTGCTTCTTTTAATATCTGGTTGTTCTCTTTCTCTCTTTGCCTGTCTGTCCTTTACTCCATTTCTATCTAGGTCATTGCATAAGAAGCAGGTTATTAAAATAATGTCGCTCCCCTACTTACGCACACATAGTCTAGACTTTAGAGAGGCTAGCATTCTCTCTCTAAGCTGCCTTTGTGACTTGACATTTCAGTTTATCAGAAGAATATTTGTACATCGTTTTAACTTGACACATGAATGCAGCTTAAAGAATATTTTGATCACACTTTGAGTATTAGTTTATTGTACCACTGGCAACTTGACAATATTATTTTTAGATTTTGAACAAAAAGTAATCATGTAGGTGTTTTTCCTCCACAGGTTTTACAGCCATTACAGCAACTAATCCAATATGGCTCATAAAGACCCGTCTACAGCTGGACACCAGGTAAATGTGACAATATCACCAGGATGTGAACCTTCGAAATGATTTCCCATGAGATGCGCTGACAGTTGATGTACTATTATTAGCTCTTTAATATGTTTTTCATTTATACAAATGCTCATGACCACAAAGGGATTTCCACAAACTCTCATTGTTTCTATAAAGGACCATTTATTGGTTTTATTCCAAAATTCTCCGTTATATTTTTTTAACCAGCTGTAGTTGTTATTTATAAAGTGCACCTCCATGCTTGCTCTTCCTACCTCCCTCTGTCGCCCTTGTGCTCCACGTTGTGTTCCAGCTTCTCCTCAAGTTCCTTGTGAATGACTGTCTTTATGATGCTGGTTCTGAGGCTTTATAGAGACCCCTCATCCCTCCAATTAACTGCAGCAATATTTGCAGAGGTTATCTCAGAGATTTTTCACAGCATTTATATATTGCAGAGTCATATGTAACATGCTGAGCACATTAAAAGAAAATCTTCATATAAGGAATTTAAGGTTAACAGGGTCCTGTTTTTTTCTGAGTTTGGTAATTTTGTCCCCCTGGCGTTTACATTGACATTACTAAACACATAATATAGGAACCTGAGAGCGGTGACTGATGTTTATTATTTACATGAAGACTGCACCAGATTCATATATCTGATCGGTTGCACAAGGATTGCTCCTGGTATTTGTCGTTGGCTTTAACCTTGTCATGCTCACGTTTGTTTTAAAGATAAAGCGTGAACTGGAACAGAAAACAGTTTTCTTCACCTATTTACAGTCATTTACATTGTTGTCATTGTGTTTTTAGTTGTTTCCATCTATGTGGAAATTTTCAAATTTAAGTCAGTCCTTTAACTTGTGAGTTTAAAATTTTTTAAAAAAATTCCCTGTCTTTTTCAAGGAAACGAGGGGAGCAAAGGATGAGCGCATTCGAGTGCGTGCGGCGGGTGTATCAGACAGATGGACTGCGCGGCTTCTACAGGGGTATGTCTGCATCCTACGCTGGTATATCAGAGACTGTGATCCACTTTGTGATCTATGAAAGCATCAAGCGGCGCCTCTTGGAGGCCAAGGCACCGCAAAACATGGACGAGGAAGAGGATAGGTCCAAATACGCTTCAGACTTTTTGGGGATGATGCTTGCGGCTGCCACCTCCAAGACTTGTGCCACATCAATCGCTTATCCTCATGGTATGAGTTTGTGATTAGTGGATAGCTGATATCAGCTGATTGATCGCGTCTTCTCTTTTAACCCTTTGCTTCCTCACTTTACTTTGCAGAAGTGATTCGGACAAGGCTACGCGAGGAGGGCACCAAGTATAAGTCTTTCTTCCAGACTCTAAGAACAGTGCCCAAAGAAGAGGGTTACCGTGCCCTGTACCGTGGCCTCACCACCCACTTGGTGCGACAGATCCCCAACACCGCCATCACGATGTGCACCTACGAGCTGGTGGTCTACCTCTTGAACGGTTAAAGTTTCTCCCACCCCACTTAGACAGTACAAGTAACCCTACCTGGTTCGGAGAAAGAGATAGAAGAATGAGAGCAACTGCACACCAGCCAGCAACCTGCTTGCCAGAAGAGGACAGCACTTACCTTTGTGTCAGTGATGCTAGCGGTTGTTAAAAATAAGTTGGTAGTTTTGTTTTAAAACCAATGGGTCTGGTCGAGGAGGATTGAGGAGTTCCTCACATTGGTTTAGGAATCTGGGTTTAATTCTATCCTTTTGTCCCTTTGGTTATTTGTGTTGCCTCTGGAAGCTCAGAGTGCTGAAGTTACAGTATGTTCTGCTTCTAACAGTACTAATAATGAACAGGTACGGTAATTCAAATAGTACTATGTGGGTCGACACCTCTCGAGCTGTTGGCTTTTTGGTCGTGCTCATGATCAGTTTCCAAAATAATTTATTCGTGTCATGCAGCATTTTCTTCATCCATCAGAAAGCCAGTAGAGAACCAGAATATAAAGAGAGCCATGTCAGGACTGAAGGTATCTGATGAGGGTTATCTAGTTAGCGAGAAGAACTCAGTGCATGAGGTTGGTTGAGGCAGGATGAACAGAGGAAACAGGAGGTATGGATACGGATACGGATACGTGCCTTGTGTGGGGGAAAAGCAATGTAGACCTACAAGGCACAATGGCTGCAGGAGGAGGCGGAGCTCCGGTTGACCTGTCACAACAAACTAGAAATGTAGAGTCATACACTGATACTGTTTGATTTCAGGTTTCCTCCTTTTCACACTGATTTATCCCTCCCAACAATCATAGGAGAAAACTGGTCTGGAACTTTGTTCGGCCCAGATTATCTGGTTGTGTGGGGTGTTTACAGATCCAATCCCCGATAATTTTCAGAAAAAGATAAAAAGACAGAGTTGACCAGGTCTTCTGAACAATTTCCTCATCCACTTATGTTTCTTCTGTTTTTTGTTTTCTCACTGTAAATGGGGCTGATCGCTGCAATGTTTTTGTCGGTCATTTTGCTTACGTACACAGCTGCTTCTCCAGAGATCACATGATGCGATGCATTCATCGCTCCGTCTGACAGGACAATCTTCGTGAAGCTCTGCGGTGTGTGATGGATGCCCTGTAACCTTTGAATCCTGTAGTGTGTGCATGTTTGAGATTTAATATGTAATCTGGAGATTTTTCTTATGTGTGACAAAACCCGATTACAAAATCAGTTACGACTTTAAACCTCCTGTAGTGTGAGCCCAACGGTAGTGAACCTTTTACATATCGGGAACAAAGGTTTTCAGTATGACTAATACTGTTCATGATATCCTCACAATGCAGGAATTTATAGACCTGTATACTAAATATTGTACCCATGTGATTGATATCTGCTAGCCTCTTACTGGTACGGTCTGCATACTGACATCAACAGCCGAGCCTGTGTTTGTGTTAACCGTGTGTAGATCACCAACGTCAGATGGAGGACAGAAAGTCCCCAAACGAAGCCAGAATATAATCCACCATTCTAACAACTGGAATGTAAATAAATAGGAGGAATAACTTCACTAAAGGCAAAGAACTATAACACTGACTCGTGTTGTGAATTGAAAATAAATATTAACAAATTGTAACAATTTTTCATATTAAGAGATATTTAAAATATATTCATAACGTGATTGTGTTGCATTTGTGTGCCCAATAACAGCAAAATGCAAACATGCAGTGCATTTTTTTTTTTTTTTTAAGTAGGAGCGGGGACTTTCTTGTTAGTTGTTTTCAAACTAAGGTGTTGTTCTTGTCGATCTTGTGTGTCTCTCTTTAGAATCCCAAGTTCCATTTAGTCTTTTCCTCTGTTTAGACTCATTTCACAGGCGAAATGAGTCGCCAGTGAGTGGAGGTAGTGGCCAGGAATGTGATCCTCACAAGCACACATTAGGTAAATTCAGACAATTTTAAAAAAGGAAACCAGGATTTGTCAGGTCAATTCACTTCCCCTGTTGTTAAATAAAATGAAATAATTGTATTTCAACCAGTTAGAAAACTCCTTTTTTGTTTGGGCTCTGGGATGTCCTTGTCTAAAGGAAAGCTGCTTCCTATCTGCTGCTGTTTGTCTCTAACTCTAAAAAAGAGCAAAGCGTTGTTTTGCTGCCACCTCATTCATGTTGGTTCCATAGATTCAACTTTCCTGCTCTAGTCACATGACACAGGAACCCTATCCTGTCGCTGCCTGTGTGCAGTTTCACCACAAACTACAAACTTGTATGAAAGGGTATGTTTTGTCCCTTGATGCTAACATCAATGCTAAAGTATCACCTCACTTTAACAGCATGAGCTGTTGCCGTTATCCTCCACTGTGTTTGAACTCATAATAATATCTTATTCAAACACTGTGGTGCTTAATAGGTCAGAGTACTTGTGTGCAGCAGTGTGCATACCTGGTTCCTGTTGAAGGAGGAAGGGCTTAGTTTGCAGCTCGCTCTCCCAGCACCCTTGTACTTGAGATTGCAGAAACGGCACCAGTGTGTGCTCCCCAAACAGAAGCTTTCCCCCTCTGGAATTGTTGACCTCATCCTTAATGTAAACACCGTTGAATTTTACAGCACGCATGAAGGATGCACTTGCCTCATTGTGCAAATCCTCTCAGCGGTATATTAATGCTCACTTGCAGCACCATCAACACACCCTGCTGATGTAGTGAAACCTTCGTGGGTGACCTATTGCTGCTTGTAGCAATTGGAAGTTTGTGTATCATGGTGCTGTCTACACTTTTAAAACAGGACAGGCATCCAGACTATGGGAGTAGTGCGCGTTGATTGTACTAAACCCAAATTTACAAGAGAATTCTCATTTTTCTTTTGATGAAATTAAGTTTCAACTTAATGGCTATAAGCATCTCTTTCACTTGTATCGTATAATGCATTCCCTACAACCAATGGTTAGTCTTTTGCACCCATGTGTTTGTACAGTGTGCCTGTTTGTATGTGTTAAATGTGTGCTTGCTCAATGACATCATCAGTCAGTCATTCAGTTGTGTTCTGTGTGTGTAAGAGACCAGTATGTATGCACTCATGAAAATGCTGCAAACAGTGTTGTTTTTATCTTTTTAAATAAATTGTTGCCTTCTCCTGATGGTGTTTGTTTTGTTTTGTTTTTTCATGTTGTCATTGATGAGGCCACGAGAGTGACTTGTGGCCCGTTTGGTAACAGAATAGGCCAATAAAATGGGAAGAGCACAGAGATATTTGAGAGTTAGAAATTCTGGCTGAGATTAGGTCCGCAGGTGTTTGATATATGGTTTACTCTCAGTTGCAGTGAAACAATTCACACATGTAAATGCTCTAAATCATGAAAAACGCAATTTCATTGCTCATTTTCTCAGATTGTATGTATTTCATTATGTTTTCACTTAGTTGTCAGGTGAATTTCAATAGAGAGATGGTGCTGGTGAGCAAAATGGGTTATACTACTTTCCTGAACTATATAAGTCTCAGACACGCTCATCATCGTGTCTAACGTTAAAATCTCTCCATGCAAAATATTAATAGTGCACATGTCAAATTAATCAGACAAGTTAGTTCCTGACTAGCAAAATGAGTGACCTATTAAAACGGTTAAGTTTGGTTTGGATGAGACTTTTTATTAATTCATTTATCAAACATTTTTTGTGTGCGTGTAATGAATGATTGTAAACAATACTGGTGAGAAATAAAAAGTTCTGGGGTGTAAAACCAAAATAAGGATCTAAAAGTTCCAAAGCTCCACAGATTGATCTACATTGATTGATCAGCCTCTACAAACAAGTAGTCATGTTGATAGAAGATTGATTAAAGCCACCTTTGAATTCAATTAGCAATTGTTAATCCTCAAATGGGAGTGTTTTATGTTACACACATTTGCACCACAAGAGCTTTTATACAGTCTCTTAGGATGGAGCAGGCAGTCATCGAAGGACAACGGCCTGGTCACAGAGGAATGTATAAATATATTATGTTAGTGAGATGTTGGCTCAGAAGTAGATACAGACGAACAGTGAGGGTAAACATCAAACATCACGGCGGAGACATGAGGAGGAAAGTTGCCAGAACACTTGCATTTTTAAATTAAAATATTTTTTGCATTTCAACAGTTCCAAATTTACATAAATGTGTTTTGTCTTAATGTGTTTTATATTGCTGTTACACAAAAGGCACCTGTCTGGACAAACCAGACAGGTGAACGCTGACAGTGAAAATTGTGAATAAATAGTTCAAATTAGTGTTTGCATGACACGAGTCCATTCAGTCAGATGGAGAGAACGTTTGGCTCCCTAGTCGGGTCGCTTTTTGTGAGTCTCAATGAAAACAACAGGGAAACACAGTATTTTAGTCTTCTGTCACACAGACACAAAGGGCCACGATTTAAGCAATGATAAAGGATTATGTCATACTGTTGAAATGACTGCAGGTTTGCTAGACAGTGTATGTGATGATTGTACTGGTATAAAAATGTATTGAGAATTGCATCCAAGCTTGGGTAATTTAGAAAACTGTACAACATGTTTGTATAGGAGCTAGCTGTAAGAGGATTTCTAGGCACCAGGTGGTGGTGTAAACCAGCTTGTGCATGACTTCCTCTAGCACACCATCAGCCCAATGGGCCAGACACTGAGAGGTAACAGCATGCTGCTGCCTCATTCCTCAGTCAAAATGGGGAAAGTGAAGAAAAGACCACCCAATTTTTCATTGTGTTCTGCATGTCAGACACAGTTGAAATCTAAAGTGAGGCATGTCAAGTCAGCCAATTGAAGCATAAACTGAAACACAAAGAATGAGACACAAAAGGTTACCAGGTGAATGATGGTATCGCCTCAGCTGAAAAAACACACTTACCCAATTCACAGCTCATTCCCTAGCCTGAACAACAGCATCCCATTAGCTCCAGCAGGGCCTGCATGAGTCACTCTCAGTATGTTTTTATTCTGTGTCAGACTGAAGGGGAGGAGTGTGTTCCCGAAACACACTCAACAATCTGCCAGCAATGTGTTTTTGAATACAAAGTGCTTCAGGGTGTTGATTGTGGAGCACTTTTAAATTGAGCATTGGGGGCACATCGTGAAACAGCAGAAGAATACCTGTTGGGTCCAGTGGAGGGCCATGACTGGCACCTTGTTTACATCTGAACTGGAGTGGAAGGGAAAAGGGGGGAAAGAAAGAGAGAAAAAAAATATGCTTTTTTCTATTTCCACCATCTCTGACAAGCTTTTGGATGTCTAATCTCTAGTTATGCACAATGAATAAAGTCATTTTTCACAGCATGCATCTGCCATTAAAGAGTCATTCCTTCTCCGTTTCGGGAATGGTTTATGGAACTGGGAAAAGCAACTTCTTACGAGCAGCTTTTCTATGGAAAAAATGAGAGATGGGAGGAATACAACATTAAATGGATAAAATACCAGATCTATATCTCAAATGAAGGTATATTAAATACCATTTACTTACTTTTCCATTTTTCACATGACAGGCCTTGCTTTTGATTGGATTCTAAATTTTATAGAATTGTTTTTTGTTTGTTTGTTTGTCTTTCTAGTTAATTTAATTAATTTTTATTGGTTGTTTCTTATTTTTTTATGTGTGTTTTCATAATTTGTTGACTAAAATAGCAAAATTTTTAATTTGTTACATTTTTGGAATGTACAACTAAAAATTGACAATAAAAAACTGAAATCATAAAGGAGTCATTTCAAATATTTTGCATTGCACTTTCATGGGGACTGATAAGATAAATATTTTAAGATTTAAGTAGCCTAGCTGAGACTTCCTGACTATTAGCCCCTACAGGAGACTGGTCAAGCTCCAAAAACACTACATTTCCCATAATGCAAGTTAATAGCATCTTCCATCTGAACCTCCAAGCCTGGTAAATTTTCATGCCCTCCACACCTAAGTTTATAAAACAGGCTCTATTTAATTATGAGGCCAAATTAAAGGTGGCAACATCCAAGTTATTTTTTAGCCTATACTTTAAAGACACAGTGAATAAAGTATTTCTGATTCTGAAATAGAAAATCCTGTTTTAATCCTCATCTTCAACTCTGGGCCAGATATTTATCCAATACAATATGGTTTGGGCCAAATCATGCCTGATTTTGAGCAGAGGAATCAGAATTTTTGATTTGACTCCCCACCAACTACATACACAGTTTCACTATGAAATAAGTAAATTTTCTTGTGAAAGCTAAAGGTGCTGCTTTGTTGACACTTTGACGTGAGCCTTACATTAGCTAAAACCAACAGCCCTGTAGCCACATGTGACTATTATGGTTTAATTCTGCTAAAACCTACTGTAACAGCAGCACAACTGAAGAACAGTGACAAAGTCTGTAAACTGACTTAAAGGTGCAATATGTAAGAAATGGCCTAAATTTAGTTATTTACATTCCAAAAATGAATTAACATGATCAACAGAATGTGAAGAAACACAGTATTGATGCCAAAGATGTTGACTGAGGTTAGCCTGCTGACCACTTAGCCCCAATCTGTCCAGTGTCGTAATACCATTTTGTACCTTGAGCCATGACCCCATGTATTTTTAGCAGTCAGATATATTGAGCAGCAAGATTGCTAAGTTTCACAAGCTCTGTGAGCATTTAGTCTGAGAACTAAAGTAAACAAACTCAATATTTAGTGTCAGTATTTTTTAAAACCTTACACATATTTTCCTTCCGAAACAAAAAAATACAACTGTACACTTCTGTAATGCAGTGTCTCTCTTTTTCTAAATCAAAACATCATAAAACACTCTTTGTTCAGATGAGACTTTAAAACATAAATAAAATGCACCATCTTGGTTTGTCTTTCCACAATTACATGTGGTGTGGTTGAAATAAATCCTCAAGTCACTGAGTAACGTGAATACATTCTGGCCCTACATGGTCTTTTTGTCCCCTGAGTTATGTCTTGGAGGCTGTCTGGTTTCATTGTCCAGCCATGTTCACTAAGAGGGAGCTGAGCCCCGTTGAGCTGAGCCCTGTTTGGCTGTGGTGACTCTCCCCATGATGGTCACAGTAGCCTACATGTACAATCCAGTCTTGTATAAGGCCTCTAGCCTCACCGCTAACCGGGCTAATAGTTACATCCATGAGCATAATGAGGGCTTGATTTATTGCTTATGATTGTGGTTAGTTATTCTCTTATGAGTTACTGAGTCTTGCTTAAAAATGCAGAGTCACAGAAGACAAACAGCTGAGTGGTATTCTGTGTGACAAGCACACTGATTTTTATGTGGAAACTTGGTCAAGTGCCCTTTAAGCCCAGTTTATGCTTAAAACCAACGCTTTTACATAGAATTAGAAAATGTTTCTTTGTCCATATATCGGTTTTCTCATACAATGGAAGCATTCAATTGTGGTTCTATCTAGGCTACAATTAGAACCACAAATTCAACCAAAGAACATCTTTACAGTCCACCCATTTTCTGCATGAAATCTCTGTTTTTCCACACCCCCGGAGAGTCTGTATGACCACATTGTCTACTGAACTGCCTCATTCTAACCCCAGCCAGGAATTGGATGCTGTCAGCTGTGGCTCGAGACAGTTTCCTCCAGGTGAGTCATTGACTGGCAGTGATTGGAACACATGAACCTCAGCCTCAGCCAGAGCATAGCATATTTTGATGCTAATATTTTTGCACTTTATTCAAATGAAAATTGAAATGCGTTACTTTTACTAACAACAATATTAAACAATTATTAACAAATATTAATAAACACAGCAGTAATACTACTTTTACTTAAGTAAAAACTCAGAATACTTTTTCTACCTCTGACTGTGGTTCACACTGACGAAGTGGAAAACAACAGCATATGGCAGACAAGCACAAGGCATCCTGCACACCACATCGCGTGCATGGATTAAACAGAAAATGATTTCGATCTGCCTCTTGATTCAAGTTACATGTCTTCTCCTAGCACATTCTTATATAACATGTTGTTCTGCGATCACAGGGATATTGTGGTCACTCTTTTTATGTCATAGATGTGGTAATCTTATTTTTTCCTATTTTGTATTTGGTGATTTAGGATCTGAAGCTTTTGATACTTTTCAGTTCAGCCATGATAATGGTTCTGTAAGGCTCTACGTACTGATTCTGCATTTGAGCAATCGAGTGGGATAAACGTTCCCACCAGCCTCTGAACTGTAATTGTAATTCTGAGAGGAAGGTATGAGGGATTTCTGACAGGTCTGATATTTTACCCTCTGGGGAGAGAACCACAATATCAAGTGCCAAAAGAATGCTGGCAACATCCTGCAACACCACCACTGCTGGCAGGTAATGAAAATCCAGTAATATAATTTCTTCAGTTGATCCAGTTGATTTAAAAAGAAGATGCATGCTGCTTTTTTGTACCCTGCCATTGTTAAGAAACCGCCACAAAAATGTAGAATGTTAAAACACGTTACTTTTGCTTATTTATTCGGTGTTACTACATGGCTAGCATCTGGGCTAACATCGAACACTCACCTCTTGGAATAACGAGAGGTTTTCCTTTTGTTCCAATGCTGCCAGTTTTGCATGATATTGCATCATATCGACAGTGTGCTTTAAACATCAGTATTCTAATGTTAATGATGCCAACATATATCTTGCTTCACCGTAGTAACATTGTGTAATTAGCACAAAACAGAACAGTTGAGGCTGATGAAATTGTCATTAGGTAAATGCTTGCACAGTCCATCTAGTGAATGTTTTTTTTTACTGGATGAATGGTATTGTTGACCAGCCTGAGGTGCTGGAGAAACTGTGAGGAGATCATGAAAGCCAATAGGGCTGAATCCAAACGTCACCATCTTGGAGTTCCATCATAATGACTGTGACTAAATTATGTCCTCAAATCAAGTCTTAAAAGGCTCAAATAAACTGCCATCAGACAGGCCTAAAGGCTACAATAATAAACTGAATTTGAACCTCCATAGCCTATATCTCTATATATTTCTGAGTCATGACATGGTGACATTTAACTAATGTTTTAATAAATTACTTATTTTACACTTTCATAATAAGTTATTTTTGTATTTTTAGTTGGCCATTGTAAAAAAAAAATATTAGTGAACTAACCTAAGCGGATTCTCTGGAGGTATCAAAGTACGCTTCAGGCTCCTTGTAGACTTAATTGATGGGTTTAGACAGCTCTCAGCACTCGCAGAATTCCACCTGTGATTTGGATTCATTTTAGGATGAATCCTCTGGGCACCATGAATGTCTGTACCAAAATTTCATGACAACCCACGCAAACACTGCCTGAGATATTTTAGTCTGCACCAAAGAAGTGGACCACCTGACGAAAAAGACTGTATATAAGAATAATTTTCCAGTGAGTCAAGGTGGCGACTTGGGAAAATTCAAATGTATTCATAAAACACATGAGCACACTTAGCATCAGCTTTGTTTGAACCCTCCCTCTCCTCTGGTCTGCTGTTAGAAAGCACTCTGGCTCAGGTGAATTCGAGGACATCTTTCTGTCGCACACACACGCACAAATCACCTACATATGGGAGGCAAAGTGAAGGAAAGTTCAACTAGAGACAAAGTACTCCCCTGTATTGTCTAACTAGCAGAAATGCTCATGGTGATTCAGTGACATTGTTTGACTGTCAGCACACCGTCCAATTATGAATGACTCCACAATCGGTTCAGGGAGAGAGAGACCCACAAGAGGAAGAAGTGACACATGAGGATTATTTAGAGACAGCCAGCCAGGGACATGGAGGGGTGAAAAGTGGGGGGCAAAAGAAGGGTAGATGCAGGAGGAAGTGAGGCAGACAATGTAATTTAAAGTCTTTGTTGAAGGCAGACACATAGATAGATAGATAGATAGATAGATAGATAGATCAAAGAACATCATGTGTGTTTTCTACTGACAGGGAAATGGTCTCTACTCTCTTAAACGCTACTTCAGATTCTCCGGTTCTCTTTGGAATTGATTTGAGGCCAGCTGCTCTGGGAGCCAATGGTCTACTTTTTTCACAATAAGCCTAATTTCATCAGGGCCTTTGTTATTGACTTGACTGCTTATGTTTAAATCTGCTTTTGATGCTGTTATAGGTGAGATACAATTAGATGTGTCTCACAAATGGAATGGGACAAAATCCAGGGCGAATAATAATCGGATGCTTAAAATACTAGATCAGACCACTGATCATCTTTTTGTTAACTAAGACCAGAGATGCTCATAGGTCACTTTTTTTTTTGCAATTCAAAGCATGTACTGTATCGTCATCACTTTCATTACCCTATTAGCACACAAGTATTTATTCGTTGTTTAGTTTATGATCACTTAAATGGGCTATTGTAATGCAATATGAAATAATGATTAGCCACTGTGTCATGCTTAATGGCCCATCACAAAACCTCATATATGCCCCCAGTTGCGGAGCACTGTAGAATATTTAACATTCTCCATGAAGGTATAAAGGCTTGAAACAAATACAGAAGGTTACGCACAATAAGGCGCAGTAACTTTTAAAAGACTACTTAAAAACACAATAGCTCCAATGTTAATCAACTGAAGCGGACAACCATGATGGAATGCAATTTTAATGTGTTGTGATGTCAGTTTTTTATCTGAATTTTCTTTTTGCTTGTCTTGGTCTTGGGGAAAAAATAAATAAACAAATATATATTATATATATATTTTTATGTGTGTGTGTTTGTGTGTGTGTGTGTGTTTATGTGTGTGTGTGTCTTTATCCAGCTGCAGACAGATCATGATTATGCTCCTAATATAACTATGCATAAAGTGGCCTCCACCATGCGTCGAGTTTCTCAAAATATAGAATTCAAACGGAAGTTAAAAGTGTTACTTTCACAATTAAAGCATGATATTAACCATATTTAGGGAAAATAAATATCTGAAGCATAAAAACACGAACACACATGTGACAGCTGTAAATATATTTTGATGCAGCGTCATACCTGCATATTGAACACCGATACATTGCATAAAAACAGAATATATTGTAAATGTATCTGCATTGATGTGATCAGAAAACGTGTTGTGCTGACTAACTTGACACCAATCACCTTTTCTTGATCCCGACCCTTCAGCCAATCAGCGGCTGTCAGGGACACATGAACGGTGATAATATCCAAGAACAGGCCGCAGGCAGGAGGAACAAAGAAAGCCGCCCGTTGCGTGTGAGGCGTGCTTTCACTTCGTCAACACGGACGGACATCGACTCCTTAGAGGCAGTTTTGCTTTATTTTAAACACTTTCCACCATTTATTAAATATCACACTGCGTTTGAAGTCCGGCTGCTTTGTTTTGCTGAGGAAAAGGGGAACCATATCGACGTTGGAGCTTCTTCGGGTCGCCTTTCTCGAAATCATTTTGCCCCGAGACGTGGTTGTAAGGTAACGAACGCTAAGTTTGATTCTTCTTTTCCGTGTAAGTGTAATATAGCGCCTTAAACAACTGTAAATGAATGGTGACTGGGTTATGTCGCTTTACATCGCAAGAAGCAGAAACTCCGGTCTCACAAACTTTCCTCTTGTGTTTACTGGGGGTAAGGAAAGCGCTGATATCCCTTCTCATTCCTCAAGAAGAACCGAACCATGTCTAAACTAACAAATATTGTATTTCTAATACTTAATTGCTGCTTTGCAAACAAATACATCTATCGGATCTAAACGTAGCCCTATACATTTCCTGCCTGTTTAGTGTGAACAGAACATTTCTGTGTAAAACATTTAAACCTATCGAATTGTTTCGCATTAAAAGCTGTGACCGGTGCTGCAGCATCCGGTATGAATCAATTCAAAACGTCAACCGAGACATTAAGAACACACAAGTCGCATATGAAATTAATCCAGTTGTGTTTTAATGGTTTATATGGATAATGACCGTTTGGTCAGGACAGAGGATGGCATGCTTTTCACGGATGGCAATGTGTGTAGGTTCCAGAAGGAACACTCTTTTATCACTTCTCAAATCGAATACCAAATTTCCCATTTCTCTACGTGTGTGCTGAGGTTGAAAAAAAAAAGTCTCGCATGATTTAGTGTTTAGTATTTTTTTTTAAATTAAACATAAACAGACACTTGTTTTTCCAAGCTGTTCTTTCACTAATTAAAGGCTGACATTACCCCAGGTGAGCAAACAATGCAGCCTAATCCCCCAGAGCCAATAGAAAGTAACTATTTGTCTTAATTCATTGCCCGTTCCATGTGAAGTTTGCCTGCTAGTCAAAGGCTAAATGCTTTGCCTGTAACCATGCCATCTGCTTTCCCCTCCTGGCATTGGCAGGCTGCTGTCCAGATAGAGTGTTTTAGAGATCTGTGTGGCGTCAGATGGTCAGATGGTGAGATGGAGTGGCCGATTTGTTTAGTAGGCTTATAAAGAAAATGCAAAATCTTTTAAACAGTTTCTCTTGGACACTTCCATCATAATCTGTATTAAAAATGGTTTGAATGTTCATGAGTTTCACAAGCCCCTTACTGTCTAAAGCCAGGTCATGTTCTCCCACCATAGAAGAACTATTGACCCCTGCACTTAATTTACCACCATCTGGGGTTTGACCCTGTGACCATCAGTTGATCTGCATCGCATAAATGCGCCCAGGTCCTCAGAGGTCAACAGTCCTTTGTCATGTTTAATTCACCCGGAGTCTTCCAGGAAGCAATTAAAAGGACATTGATCACTTGCAAGAAAAGAGTTGGAGCAGTGCGTTCACCCGAGCTGTGATACTGGCCAGATCACTGATAATGTTCATGTTCATGCATCCTGTGTATGTTTGTGTTGGCAGGGAGGTGGAACAAAAGTGCAGACATTAAAAGGAACAGAAAAGATGTTCTTTGCAACAACAGTCCACAAGCATGTTTTTGATGCCTGTCTTCAATGCCTTTCATGCACAATGCTGGATTTTCCAACAGTTATCACTATGTCCACAATTGTGATCTCATTGTAGCTGCTGGCTGAAGAAATGCTTCAGATAGACCTTGGTAATAGAACTGTCCCAATTTTGTGCTCCTATCAATAGTACACCTTTGGACTCAGTGGTTGACATCTTCATATCTTGATGTTATGGGCTTCCATGGAACATTTAAGCGAGACCAAACATTTCAGAATCCAGGCCTTGCATTCTGAGAGAGTATTGCATGCGACATAACACAACCGTCTGTCCTTGGCCACATTGTTGGTCAGGCTGATGTGTTGACAGATATTGGCTTAGTGCAGATACAACTGTATACATCAGCTGATAAGTATCTGTCGCAATTCTTTAAAAAAAAAAGTGCTGATCATATGAAATAGGAGAATTGAGTGTACATTGCCTAAGGTTAGCACACAATTGACTTTTACAGCAGCCTCCAAGACATTGACTAGGAGATTAACAGTTGACAGAGTGGTCATGCTCTGTTGGTAGCATTTGGGTGATGTGACTAATATGCTCAGAAAACCACTGCCAGAATATTAAGTGATTAATGTTAACAAATAAGGTGGGAAATGGTTGCTGTGCTTGTCGTCTCTCCTGTGTCGGGTAACAAATCGGCCCTAATGACGGATCTGTGTGACATCCAGATAACTCTTTATTATCTCATTTAGTCTCCGGCTGCTGACATAAGGCAGTCCTAGCATTGATCATGAAAATGAGGTTTCAGCACGCTCTGCATCTTTTCCTATATTTATGATGCTTCCTCCTAATTAAGACATCCCATATTTTCCTCCTTGTTTTTTCTCAGTAGTGTTGTTTGTAGACCTAAAAGAGGTTGATGAACGACATAGAACCTTTTTCCTGTTTTGGCATTTCAATGTAGACAACTTTTCAGAAACAAATTATTTACAATGAATTTGCAGCAATTGTGACACTAACTTGCTAATACAGTTCTGCCATTGTGCTAATCAAACATTTCCTATTAGGAAAGACATTTTGTGTTTCTTTCAATCACGCTCGCTCTCTCTCTCTCTCTCTCGCTCTAAACTCAAGTATTTTTTTATTGAAGCATTCATTTTTGTGTGTATGCAACACATTTATTTTCAGTTATTTATCAGTTATTTGAATATTCAATGCTTACCCCACATGTGTTTAAGTACAGTATATGCTCTTAATGACTACATCTATATCTTAAGTCCATGGATGTACACATTTGTTCTAATTTTGTGGCAAAGCCAAATACATAATGTTTCAGCTCTATGCTGCATGCCTTCTATTAGGGGTTCACATACAAGTTGTGACCCACTTGGCTGCTCATATTTATGTTCTGTCTGCTTTGTTGTGAATGCAGCATTAGACTGAAATCGTTGCAAAAATGGCAAAAAGCTTTGTAGAAACGGCAGTGTCCATAGAAACAACTGCAACCCAACAGCATTCAACCAGCTGCTACGCTAATGTATGTCAATCAGTAGCTGCATCATGTCACAATTTTTTTTTTCCCTGTTAATTTTATTAAGAAAAACTATTGTGATTAAGCTGATTAACTTTTTCCCATGGCTAAAATTAGACGATGACAAGACGACAACCTTGAACACTAACTGTGGCTAAATCAACTCGAAATATTTTTGATGAAAATGGTGAGACTGAAATGTTTTTAAACACATAAAAACTTCACTAAAATCTCTTTAATTTAATCCAAAACAAAGAGAAGACAAAAGAGTTTAAAAAAAATACAATCCAAGCATTGTGTTTATTGGATGGCTGTGCACCAATTTTGTTTCCTGTGCTGCACCAGCTGAGGCAGGACCTAGGTCCCATTCTCTCTCACAGCCACAGCTACATGTACACTTCTCACCATTTCCATATCAATGACGGCAGATTGCAGCTGCCTGTAGCTCCTTCAAACTTGTTTTAGTTTCTCACTTTCATTTCTGAAAAATGTGGTACCTATGAGAGAAATGGGCTCATCAGCTTTAGAGAGGGAAGCAGAGGGTTTGGAATAAGAGCAGTGGATTTTGTTTCGGATGATCACTCATCCAAATCACCATAGCGCCTTACAATTTAGTCAGATCAGCTGCACCATCCCAAAGAAGAGATGAAAGCGTTCAAGGATGGAAGTCATGCAAGCCCCACTTGGGTTTAATGCTGCTCCTGGCTAATGTATGGAAAATAAAATGGACAAAATGGGACTCAACCGACCAAGTAATCAAAAATCAGAGACCGTTGTGGCCTCATTTTTACAGCGACATGTCTGCACCATAACATCCACAGATCAAGCTGTTGCACTCAATGGGTGGAATTGTGTTCCGTGCCAAGATTTTTCTGTAATCCGGCTGGACGACGGTAGCAGGACGCTGTGTTTATTTAAAACACAAAGCCTATGGACAGACGGACTGAGCCAGGGGCTTGTGTAGGGCAATGGCAATAACACCATTAATGATATACTGTGGTCATTCCGTGCCTCCCACTGGGTTGATCTTATTATTGTCACCAATGCAATCTGTATGGTCTCATGTTATTCCACTGCACGGT
Source organism: Chaunax sp. Z400 (assembly GCA_037577475.1). Taxonomy (NCBI): domain Eukaryota; kingdom Metazoa; phylum Chordata; class Actinopteri; order Lophiiformes; family Chaunacidae; genus Chaunax; species Chaunax sp. Z400. Next base: position 20,977,317 of record CM075192.1, on the reverse strand, counting down.
GGGATTAAGATCAATGCTTTCACACATTCCTACTCAGGAACACAGCATTTGATTGGTCAACAAACTCGACCCAAAGAATCATGGGATTGACAGTGGAAGGCTTACAACCACGCTAACAAAACGGTTTTTAAAATGGAAAAATAACCTAAAAATATATATCTCAAAAAATCTCATAAGGTTTAATGTCAATGCGTCATTATAGATCCATTGTTTTTGCTCCATTAAATGGTACATTGTTTTTTCAGTATGAATAAATAATAAAGTGTTAAACGATAAAACCAAATCCATTCTGTAGTTTGTGGAAGGGTTAGGATTAGGGTGAAGGTCTGGGTCTGCATTGCTCCCTCTCATCATCGTCACCCCTGCCAGACAGACTTCCAGTAGCATGAGGAGCTCATGATGTCCTTCGTCTGGCTCAGGCCACAGACACACACACACAGACACACAACACAAATGGCTGCTTCAGCAAACGGCCAGTGGGTCTGGCACTGTAGCCAGTGTGTCTGATGCTGACTCAGTAGAATGTTAATGTTGTGAAATCCCATTAAGAGCAATCCAGTGCTGGGCAGGGCCACGCCTAGGCTTTACGGGACAGCAGGTAGTTTTTAAAGAAAAGTAGTGCCCTTATTTGCACTGTGTAATAGAATCTGATGAGTTGAGTGGCTCATGCTAAACTGAATTGCTCTTTTAAAAGAGGAGTTTCTCTAATACGCTTACCCATTTGAAGCAAATCCTACTCATCATTTTCCTCCTTTAGGCATTGTGTGCATGTTAACGAATGGTTCACTTGCCTGTTGCTGCAGGCTGAGTGATGTGTGATGAAAATTGGATTCTCACCCAGCTCGTTGGTTATTTGACGGATGTTTCTCCCCCTGGAAGGAGAGATGGATGTGCCACATGAGTTACTAGGGCTGCTTATCTTTCACATCTGACAAGGATATGGTGTAAAGCGCTCCTCCTGGAAGAAGCTTCCACCCACATGTTTCTATACTGGGACATTCGAGCTCTGCATTATGCTCTGCATTGAGCTGCTAATGCTTGTGAATTAAGCTACTCTTGACAGTTGTTATGTTCACCATGTATTCACAGAATATATAAGATACTTAACCTAGCTTTTAGATGATCTGAGATTGTCTGACTTCAACAGCACCAAAAATAAGTGTAAAATGTAGCCTTCTTCTTCTTGCACTGACATGTCTTTTCCAGTCTGATTTATGATCTTAAAATGGTTCAATTTTCTGTAATGTAGGTGGTAGTGATGGGCATTGATTTTTGAATATTCGAGTAGTCATTAATAAATAAAAAAAAAAAGATTAGTATGCATGATATGCAAATATGATGGGATCAACAGAGTTTCATACTTAAAGTATTGTAGAGTGTCACTCAGCATCAGACAGCATAAACCACACCACCTCGTTACTGCTGAGTGTTCTCGCCTGTAGATGTTTGTTGGAGTATTATAGCAGCTGGTAAGCAGAAGGCTGACTTTCACATTCTGAGAGGTTTCGGGTTCATATTTCTAGCAATCATCAGGCTGTGCTGTGGCTTTGCTGTGTTTATCTGGTGATTTATTTGTGTTTTTTCAGCATCCAGTTGCATTCAGTGTAACAAGCATGGGGTGAAAAAGCTTGTTTAGGGCTCCTAACAAGGTTAGGTATCTTTACACCATGTTGGCACTCAGCGCACATCTTCATTGTACAGTTTGAATAGTCATTCTAATGGCTACTGTTTGAACCAGAGCCCATATTAAACTCTGAATCAGACAAATAAGTAATTGGTCTCTTGAGAATGCCTTTGGATTGAGACATGCAGGGTTGGAATGAGAAGAGGTAGATGAGGCTGAAACAGTAGAGAGCTGTAGTCTCCCAAGGGCCTCATACTGATGAATGGATTACCTCCTTTTTCCTCGAGCCATCATAAAAAAAAAAAGTCAAATCATTAAAATACGCATTTCCCCTTACACTATGACGGGAGACATCTTTTTTTGCTCTTGTAGAGAATGTTAAAATGCACTCCCAAGAGTTTGTGAGCCAAATTGAAGTTATACCTCAGTCACTGTGCACAGACTGTCCTTTTTAATTGTCAGAGGATGATGAAATGGCAGTAGAAAGGTTACTAATGAATACCTGTCCACTACACTTGCAGTGTGCCGACCTGGCATTTTTCAAGGCAAAATAAAGCCACTTTTCTCAGCGCAGGGTGTTGTCGTCCATGGTGGTGCCTGCCTCCAGGTACCCATCCAACCTGTGAGGTGGAAACTACGGAAGCTGCATGCCACCACCTCAGAAACTGACAACTTAACTTGAGCACGAGTGAAAATTATTAATTTAAGAAATTGAAATTTCTTACAGATTCCGATGGAATTGGAGTTTTGGCCCTCGTTCCAATTTGGAATCTGTTTTCGAGGCCCAACCCTAGCAGAAGGGGGTTGAGTACGTAGAACTCCAGCAAGGTTTTCCCCAGTTTACATTACTGGGAGTTTAACTACCTTGGGATAGTAAATTCTGAAACATGAATTAGACGTGTTTTCACCAGAGAAAAACTTGATAAACTGTACTTGGTTTAAAAATGTTTCATTTTACGAAGCTTCACCAACAAATTAGTTGTCTGTTTGCTCGTGAATGTTACTCCATCATTCAGATCAGGTTCGAACCTTGATTTTTGTTTCAACACCAGCTCACTATAGCTCACTGACTGTTACTGGAGCTCTATGTGGACAGACTGGGAACAAACAGGTTGTGAGGAGTTGGGGGGGGGCATTAGCGAGGAGGCTACTGCGTAAGCCATGTAAGCCATCCTGCTGTCTCTCAGGCCGCACACTATCAGGGCCTGGATCAGTTAGTGCGCCGTGGCTGTGTGTGTCTGCGTGTGTTTACATGCTTTCCTCTCGGGCTGTGCATTTGGAAGAGATGCACCCTGCAGCCTCTGTACTGAATCAGCCGATCGTTTCTAAAGCCAATGCAGCTGCAACTTGGCTCCAAAGTGTTTGAACTGCAGTTTTGTTTGCCCAGTAAAATTGGCTGGCTTGTTGACAATAGATTTAAGTGATGAGGAAGTGAGTGGCTGTGTTTGCTTATTAATCTGTCGTTCATTAAGTTGTAATTGACATCATGTAGCGTCTTTTCATCCTATGGGCAAAGTTTTTTTTTTTTAAATGAACTCAACATGGGAAACATTGACGTCTGAAGAGGGCTACTGTTACTTGATGACTTGTGAATCAAATAATCAACATAAGAATCCACATGGCCTCAAAGATGAGGTTAATCTCACATTGTTGATGTCATCCAAACCCTTCCTGCACCAATCTAGCACTCTTCTTTTGTTGCCAAATCCCCTCTATTTCCCATTTGAATGCATAATCAAGATAACACCATTTGCTGAATTGTGTGTTTTTGTGTGAAGTGAAGGGAGAGAATTGAGACCGGCATTTAATTAATATCAGTGATGTCTCTTTCACTACCATCGCAAGACCTGATGAGGCACATTTCATCTCAATTACATGCTAAAGGAGAAGAATGATTAGATTTTTTTCAAGTACATATAAACTCAAATTGCTGCTGATCTCTTGAGGTAGTTTTTTTTTTTTTTTTCTTCCTTTGGAAGACGGAGCAGACAGAATTACTACTCTGATAAATTACTATTGCACTCAAGGAAAAGCAGCAATTGTTTTGAGTGCTTAACTCAAGAGAATGGACTATTAGAGGAGTAAAATAGTGCTTGACTACTAGCTGTAATGTCGGCACTGAAGCTTCATTTGGTCCATACTGTGGCTGTCGTGATATCAAAATTTCACTACACAATAACAGACAAATAATTCACAATAACCATATTATTGCAATATCCATAGATAGTTTGAAAAGCAAATGGCATTAACTCCTCATGGTTTCATGCCTCCTGATGAAGCGTATTTGATTTTCATTTGTGACTGTGCAGACTCTTATGTAGTGACTGATTCATCACATGTTCAATAGTGGTCCAACAAACAAACAAACAAACACGTTTGTAGTTCATCATTTTATCCTGTTAAACATTTGTCTGAAATATTGTCATGATTAGTGCATGAATCTTATGAATTATCATCAAAAATGTGTTGAGGTCACGGTGACATTTGACTCTAGTCTGTTAATGCTGAAGTGAAAGGGGATGTTTGTGCCGAAAGACAAGAAATTCCCCCGAGGCTTAAGTCTGTCGCCGTCACAGATGCGTAAAAAATCCAATTAGTCAAATTCATCTTAAAGGTTGTTGTTTGTGCGTTTTTTTTCTTTCTTTTTTCTTTCTTTTTTCTTTCTTTTTTGACAGATTATAGACACAGTCACCATAACTGTAAAAGACTACAAGAAGAATCACAAAAAGGCAACCAGATGAAGTGATAAACTAAAGATCAATAACCTCTAACACCTTGTGACTATCTACAGGACTTGAATGTTTCTGATGTTTCCTTTTATTTTCTTGGTGTCACAAATGAAAAAGTAAGTTGTTTGAAGTCATATCACTATTATTAGACTGCATGTCATGAATAACGGCTAAATGGTAGAGACAGGAGGGGAAACGAGGTTTTGTAATGTAATGTTTCTGGGCTTCTTACTGTGAGATCAACATCTCACACTTTTTAATGACCTGACTAATTACATGGCCAAGGATCAGAGCACTGCAGCTTTAACAGCTTTTGTAGTTGGTTCATTTGTTTTCACACCACCAACAAATCCCACCAGAGTCTGCCTGACAGCACATCAACAACCACCTTTTCAAACCGTGTCTGTGTGGGCTGTGGGGTCTGCACCAGGGTTCAATTAACAACTTTCACAGCCAGACAAACAAAGTGAGAAGTTTTTTGTTTTTTTCTTAGCATTTTCAAAAACTTTGCGTTCACGCGGCATTGTTTCCGAAACGATCCCCATACACGGGATCCGCATCGCGACTGAAAGTGCTGTAATATGTGTGCCAAGGCAGTAGTTGGTTGCGTATCTTCTCAAAATCAGCATCACAGAATAAGGTCCCAGTAGTGGTGCAGCAAATCTACATTGGAGGTGCGTTGATAAAGTTAATAGTCTGCAGCACAAACTAAACCGGACAGTCTGACATTGTATTTTTGTTGTTGTTCTGGCCATAGTAGGCTGTCTGCTGTCTGTGTACGTGAAAAACAACGGCAAAAACGACGAATCCTGACATCCCTGTTTGTTTTAACTGGACCAAACATGTTAGGTGTGAAAGCTCTGGCTCACACTCTGTTTGTGGTCCTTTTATTTCTTCCTTTTCTCTACTTGTTGTTATCTTGAGTCATCTTGTCCTGAATTTGACCTTAACCAACCTAACACAAGTGTTCTCAGGGGAACATAAACTAGGGCTGTAGTGTTAATTAATATGTGTAATTTAAAACGTGTCACAACACTCCCTCTGATTGCACTGTTGGGTATTTGATCTTATGATGATCTGCCATTATTGGGAGCACCTCATTTTCTTTTTTCTTCTGAAGCACACCGCAAACATGTCTGCAAATTGGTTTTTAAAAAATGCCCTTCAGATGTAAATGAACCTCCATCATTGAGCAAAAAAAACCCCTCTTGTACTAATACTAGTCAAAGGTTTGGACACACCTCTCAGCATCACCTTAATCAAACCTTTCCATCCTCTCTCAACAGGATATAACCAGAGCGTGATAGTGTAACCTGTGCCCTGCTGGCTTGGCAGAGATGCATTTTTCTCCAGAGGCCAACACTCATATGGATTAAGAGGTTAGCTTTCAGCGACCAACTCTGCTTGTCCACGTTCATTACATACTGCAGCACCGCCTTCCTGTTACTTTTAGCTGCTTTTTTTCTTCATATTCAAACCCCCAGAACTCGTCAAAGCCATGCATGGTGTTATATGATATTGGTGATGATGTAAAGAATACACCTCAGCAAGTGGTAGATGTGCCTTTTGTTTGGAAATGACGGTGTCCTTTACACTGGTGACGGGAAGCAGTTGATTGTTAGCGAAGTGAAAACAGGACGACTAATTTCAATGACCGACCTCAGAAGTCTATAACCCAGCTGTGGAAATCTGATCAGACCGGGTTGGCCTTACCTGTAGGGACGGGGAAGCTGATCCAAGACAGCTGCTAAATATTTCAACAGGTCCTAACCCAAAAGCAGCTGATGTGTACTTCAGGCTTATAGAGTTTGGGCTAAGGTTTCATCCTGCATAGGCCTGTGTCACGACCCTAATCGCTACATCACACTTCAGAATTAGCTGAACCATGTCTTTGTACGTATGTTAGTATTTAAGATCAAAACCAAGTATATCCTGAAACTAAATGTAGGTAAAGCATCTGGCAGAAAATGTCAAATAATTGCACATGGAAGCCCAGACACTAGAATGATGAAGGTGCTTAGTGTTTACTGACAAATGCAACAAGATCACACTGTAAATAATGCAAACAACCCTGAAAGCACTGCACAACAACTACATCCATGTGACTAAGGTTTCTGTTGGCAGTTTTCTGACTAAAAAGTTCTGGGGATGCTTCAAGAGGAACAGCCCACTGGAGAGCTCCCCAAACAACTACATACTGTACCTTCACCTTCTTCTCTCTATCCGTTCACATCACCACATGGTCCCTGAAGTGATGAAACCTAACGTATGAACAAAGTAGAAAGTCTGTGCTCATTGCTGACAGTGTGTTTGACACGTGACACTGATCACTGTCGTACACAAAACGAAGGAGAACTTTGGCAGCATGTTGTGGAACAGCAAAGAGCTCCCACACAGGCAGGGGCGACCTTTTTTGGAAACCGTTCAAAGCAAATTAAAGAGAACAGTCTCCCCCATTGTTAAACTTGATTAAGCTTGACGAAGCTAAACTTTAAAACTAGTGTGACCTGATTGGTATGTAGGGAATAAGGTCACATGATAACTCCTGACAACCAAATATTTGCATGAATTACTGAAATAAGAGTTTAATGGAGAATCCCTCTAGATGAAATGCCTCTCTAGACAGTTAAAGGACAGTTCACCGAAACAATGATTATTCATACATTATTTACTCATCCCCATGCCGATGGAAAGCCAGGTGAAGTTTAGTCCACCCACCACAGGGTGTATGGGTTCAGCCATGTGTCCATGTGCTGCTAGACTCGGATCAACAAGAACTCCCAATCTCTACATACCTCAGTGTTTCCCTGTTTATCCCAACCCAACAGATAATGCTCTGCTGAACAGCAGCACGTCAGGTCTATCAGAATGCATGGTGCTTGTAAATAAAATATTTATTATTCGCTATGTTTACGAAGCTTTGTATCACGATTTCAATAAAAATAGTTTATTGGTCTGTTGACTTAGTCCCTGAGTAGGCCTTTCTGTTTGTGCCGATTTGGTTTGTCTGCTGCAAACGTCTTTAAGTTGCAGCAGCTCCAGCCGGCGCTGCCACGCAGCAACAGGTCTTGTCTCTGCCTGCATGCCCTGTGAAAATGCCAGCCATACAACTGGAATTTCCCCATCAAGATGCAGTATGTTAAGGAGAACTCAGTGACCCCTTGCTACCATGTCAGTCTCCTTATTATCAACACCTATAGACTGGAGTGCACACAACGGATCCTTCACTTAAGATAATAACCAGAGTCAGTATAGTTGGGTGTCCACTGTCGCACAATGATTGGATTTTTCTCTGGCCCAGCTTCTAATGTGTGTGCAGCCTAAATCTAATTACACGAGGGAATGAAGTGACTGTTGGTGTGGTCAGAGTGCATGTGTGTATATGTAAGTTAATGAAAGTGTGATAGGGATGCGAGTCTGTGCCAAAGCAACCAGTAGCACATCCTGTCAGTTTTCCAGTCTCATTCCACAGCTATGTATAGATGGAACTTTCTGTACTTTACCACTTTAATGAAGACAAAACAGGCTTTTCCCTGTGTCTCAATGGCTACGATCCAAAGATCAAATAGCTGCACACATCTCAGTTTGTGTAATCTACTTTTGATGGCTGCAGCTGCTTGTAAACTGCTTCATTATTATTACTATCATTATTTCTAATTAGGCTGCAAGTTATTTTCTGCATTAAACCTATGATGTGTCTCTGGTATTTGTAATGCGGCCCTGTGTGTGCGTGTGTGTGTGTGTGCGTGTGTGTGTGTGTGTGTGTGTGTGTGTGTGTGTGAGAACACAAGAAAGAACCGGGTTCCCAGAGAGGGCGAGCTTTGGCTTTTACGGCCGACGTGTGGTTGCCAACAGATTCTTCTTGCGGATAAACGGAGACATGGAGACAGCAAACTGCCACTCATCCTCTGCCATATGCGTTTGAGGATCAGGAAGTCATTTGCACAAGTGGCTGCCCCTCTACCATAGCAGACTAGAACTCCTCCATCTGCACATTATAAAGCCATCAGTCTACTTTTTGAGGGATGGAAGGAAATTAGTTTTAATGTTCTTAATCGTAATACAGTTTACATGTTTCATGCTGTTTTGTTTCCATCAAGGTGGTTAAGATTCTGTCTTGTGTCTTCTTAAATTTCTGCGCCTCGTCATAATATCTGTCCATATATTCATTCTCTTGATCTTGATCTATCTTTCTTACCCTATTGCTGTTTTCTCATTGATTATTCCATGCAATCAGCAGCCCTCTTAGATTGTAGTGTTTATTTCCTGTTTAATTCCCTTTAATAACTGTAGAAACTCGCCACCATGTGGATTATATTCCTTTTTTTTATGGATCTGCTGAAGTAAGAAGTACTGTTGAAACTTTTTTTATAATCAAACCATAACCAAACCATTTAATTCTTCTTGTATCCAGATGGAGAAAAAAAGCAACTCTTATGGGTTTGCTTGCCACCAATTACTGCTATTATTCTTTGGTGTGGTGAAGTTGAGTCAGGTACTTTATGAACTCTCTTCAGGGGTCTGTCTGACCCTGATGTGCATGGCAGTAAGACAGGAAAACACTATAGATTTAACACTACGGTTAAACATTTTTACATCGATTAATAGTTTTTATGAAGCCTCAGTTAAATTTGAGTTAGAGCACTTTAACACCTGCATTTTCAATTTTTTTTAAACAATTGAGGTTATTGTGATTTCTTAATTGTGCCGTGATTTAAATTTTACCTGCACCTTTATTCCTGTTTTCACTCATTTTACATAAGTTGTTAAGAAATTATATCAAACGTTATTACTGAGTGTACCTAAATTATGGGCTAAATGAAAAGTTGTAGTCAAAAGGATATGCCAGTTTAAATCCTGGCTCTGCCCCAGCTATTCCTTCTTTTCTTCTAGTTGATCCAATCCATAATTCAAAACCATGATTCGATCTGTGGGGAACGGGCATATCAAGCACAAGGACCAATCGATAATTGCTCGGCAGTAATTTATTCTTTTCATTAATTAATGACTGTTTGAATATTTGAAAATCAATGCCCATTCCTCATCTCTACCATCCCTTTTGTAATCTCTTGCACCCCTTACTCTTTCTGATTTCCCTACTTAAAGTCCTTGAGTCTCTTGATGCACTCTTATGTCAAACAATAACAACACAATATGTCAAAACAAGGAGGTCCTGCGGGCAGCAGCAGCAGCAGCCTTCAGTGTGGGTGGGCGTTGCTGTGAATGCTATGAATGTGGTGAGTGAATGTGAATAAATGTGGTCAGTTTTTTTTGTACAGTAAAGGCTCCGATGTGGCATACTTGCTTGAGTTCATTTGAGCCAAGTCATATTGCATTGATGTTTGCATAATTCAGCATAAAAACTCTTCACTGTAGACTGCAAGCATTTATAGAAGAATGCTGTTGTGTCGTATCTGAGGGGGGAGGGGGGGCGCGTGAGAGGAGGGCTTTCTTGTCTCCCGGGGGAGAAAGATGAGAGGCAGAGAAGCGTGCATGCATATGCAGAGTAGTGGGGAGTGGTGTCAGAACTGAGGAGAGATGGCTTTGGGTGGGGTACCATGTCATAACTGAGCTTATTGTCGTCATAATTTAAATAAGCCATGAGGAATTCTTCCACTGGGCTTATCTGATTGGCCTAACATCTAACCAAAACCCATTTCAACACAATACACAACTGGCACCACAGAACTGGCCTGTTTGATTTGAGGTGATATGGCCTGTCCTCTGGTTCCACCCTCACCCCGGCCACTTTTACTAGTGCTAAGGCCACGTTTAGATGGACATTAGCACTGTGCGCAAAAACCCAGCCAGCCTCATTTCAATGAGACCACTGACTGTGCAAAAAATGCCTGGAAACGATCCAGAGATGACAGGATTTGTCTCAGTGTTTAAATCAACCGACACGTCTGCCTTTTGGTGAGCATCACCGCCTCATGGGGTCACCGGCAAATGCATCAATTGCACAAACTAGTATAAATGGTCATGACGTGAATGAGCTTACATTAAATCTTCTCAGTTAGAGTTTATTGCACTCCAATGTCTGGAGAAAAATAGGAGAGCCCCTCGTTAGATGTAGAAATCAGCCCGTTTGCGCTGTCGTACGGTCGGCTTGTTCTCACACCAAACATCTATACAGTCTGTCGGGAAGAAGTGCAATGACTGCACAGCAATGTTTCATGAGGAATAACTGGGACTCCAGCCAACACTACCAGAAGTAATGTCTGAATACATAAAAGACAGACGTTCACCGGCCCATTGTCCTCCGTCCAGTTCAGAGGGGAGCGAAGTGGAAGTGAGCTGTTAATCTGTGCTAGTGTGTGTTTTTTTTCTATCGTTTTCTGGAGGTTCCCAGTCGGTGCATCTGTGAGAGAGGTGGGGAAAGTCTTTGAACGTGCTCCACACCAAGCCCTCCCTTTCTCCCTCCCTCCCTCCATCTCTCTCCTTCCCTCCTCCCTCCCCCAGCAGCTGTTTTCCTGTCTTAGCTGGGAACCCGAGCCAAGCTGTTTTTTCCCCCCTCATCCTCACGTCACAAGCAGGAACTTGCCGACTTACTGACATCCACTCACACTCTTTTTGTCCGCGTCTGTCCTGTCCCACACTCGTCTGTTTGTCGACTGTGTACTGACCTCATTTTTTGGACTCCAGCCTGTGGAGCAACTAATTCCTACTGTGCTGTTTAGCTGCTGTGATTGCGTGTTCACGTTGCTGTGTGAAGGCCACCTGACTGCTCTGAGAAATGCTTTCATGGTAAGATGTCTCTTCCCGGCTCGTTTCTGTCAGTTGACGTTTGTTTGGCTTTCTCCTCAGCCTGTGGCGTTTTCTGAGATTTCTCGTCTCGTCTGTTGGCAAGACGATCGCTGAGCTTATCGTGCCCCAGAAAAATTCTTGGAATGAATGGGGGGGAAAAAAACGGGAAAGCTTTGTTAACAAAAGTTTAGTTGTTTGATGGAGCTGGTACATTATTGATATTTATTTGAATTTTGAGACATCCATATAATGTTCTTCTTAATTCAGCCACTCTTTGCATCTTAACTAAATTGCTCATGTTTGGGTCTACATGTAAAAAAAAAAGGAAGGACTATGTTCAAATGCTGTTCCAGGCAGCCACCCTGTTTTCCCCAGCATGCTTATTGCCACTAGCATCAGAACTTAATGTTTGCACATGAATGACTAAGCGGTGGGACAGCGACGCTGTGCTGCTATACTAGGACAGTTCAGTTCTGGCTCCTAAATACACTGCAATGCCCAGGAGTAAGGTAGTCACAATGCTGTCATTTTAAACTTCAGTATAATACCAGTATTGAAAAAAACCTGTACATCAATCGTCAATAGACTCTTAAAAAGTCTTCGGTAGACTAAACAGGATTTTTGTCCCCCCTGGAAATTAACAGCCTGCAATGTTGGCACGGATAAAATCACTGAACACGTAACAACACATTTGTAATAATGTTAATATTTGTGCAAGCTTGGTTTGAAAATCTTACTGTTGGACCAGTTTTTTTTTTTTAAAGCTTTCCTACTTTAAATGCGAGAAACCCTGCCCCACAGGAAAATAATCAGGTCTCTTTTAAAACGATTTGTGCAAGAATTAAGCATGCAAAGGAACAGGGAGCATTTATACTCCAAACAACTTCTGACTTAGGCAAAACAATAATAAAATAATTCATATTAAGTCAGTAACAGAAGTACAACAGGTGGAACTTGCTTGTTCAGTGACTGGTGTGTGGTAGTCTGAGTCCGCACAGTAAGGGCTGATTTATTTTCTGATATTCCTGTGTCTTAACACTTGTCTGGTTTAAGGGATTATCTCAACGGAGTGACAAACTTTGCTAGATGAATAAATGCCCCAAGGGAGTGCTCGTAGTGGACTCCATCACATCTTCTCTGGCAACCTTGGACAGAAGAGGGGATCGAGCCCGATTGTCCCGCCACCAGGCAGACGGATCCTAACGCATATCTTCCTGCAGATACCTCACAAGTTCAAAGTCTGCAGGGTTCTCTTTGGGACTGTAGTAGTAGTAGTAGTAGTAGTAGTAGAGATATTGCACTTGCTCCTACATGTCCAGTTGTCAAAATTGGTGACACAATATTTGGCTTACTGAAGAGGTTCGTGGCCATTGCTGAATCCATTAATGTCCATTGACTAATATGAAGTGTATGAGCATTACCACGTGTTCGCTATAAGGGTTTCTCCTGAAGCCCTTGAACATAGGATGGAAGACAATGACTATTGTCTTTATATTCCATGTGACACACCATATAGACTCATGTGGCTTTCACCAGCAAAAAAAAGAAACGTACACAAAAGAAATTTCAGTGATGGTAATGAGCTGAACCCAGCAGTAGGCGTCACATGTCCACAGTGATTGCAGTGACGCAGTTATTGTAACAGCCATAGTCGAAGCTGAGTAGCTGTAAGTCTGATGTGCGAATAAAGAAAACACTGTAGTTATTGTCAGAGGTCTATAGTATGAGCTGCTTTAATTTATTTTCCCAAAAATGTTTTTCTAGCTTACTGTCAAATGGCATCAAGCTTCTGGTCAATGCTAATGGTGAAAATATCTTCTTAAAGGCTACTGAGAATAGTTTCACCCAGAGGAAGTTGGGTCTTTTCTCCATTTCTCTTTCTAAATCAAACCTGAAGAAATAGGTTCAACTGTAACTTGTCTCCACTTGTTTTTGGGCCTCATAAAAATCTCTGATCCACTTCCAGATGTTTCCTCTTGGATCCGACAGACTAGGAGTGATTTTAAAAAGAACCCTCAAATGTCCAACTGGCAGTGGCAGTCTTTGTTGAAGCTGTACAGCAGCTGCCAGGGTGCTTATCTCACAATTGGATCAGAGTTTCGAGCTGACGACCAAAGATCTGGGACGGCATAAATCACTGTGTGGAAGTGTCAAGTCTAAACAAACTACTGGAGACAAAAGCTCACTGGCGCTGTGGTTTTTGGTTGTCTCCATGTTTTTTTGCTTCTGGGAGGAATGAAGAGGGAAAGTGAAATCGCGAGCAAGGACTCTAGCTAATACTGCATTTTATGTCCCATAAAAAATAGTGGATGAAATTCAACCACTATATTCTCTACGATAATATACTCTACTACTTTTTCTGTCCTTTTCAAGCCACTACGGTTTTCTTTACAACACTTGACCCAACATGCATATGTGCTCATACACACGTCATCATTGACGCAGCTGCAGTGCTGATACATGGGTGCTTGAGTTTATGTGGGTGGTACTTCAAAATTCCCAAATTATGCATTTGTGTGCCCTAAATCTCTCTCTGTGTGTGTGTGTGTCTCTTTGTGTCTGAGTCATTGTCATTCCTCATCAAGTCTGACCTGACCTCACAGCCAGCTTCCTTCACATCTCTCTTAGGAAAGATTTCACCACCAGTTCATAGCCAGATGCAGCAGGCAGCTAAATGTCTCCACATTGTCTTCAGATATGCTCGCAAATAGCCCGGCATGCACGGAGGCGCACTATGTTGTTTTTAATCCACATCATAACGACGTGCCTTAAGACGGCAGCGAGGCTTGACAAATGCCGTTTCAGGAAATGATCAAATGACCGTCAGTCTTCCACAGCTGTTTCTTGCAGGAAATTTCTTCTTCCCTGTGATCAGAGGTTTTAATGTACTTGGTGATGATTTCAGACCGTTCTTTGAACACGTAGCGTTGCCACCTACTGTGTCAGTCCACAAAACTTGTAAACTGCAGCACCAGATGGAAGTGCAGGAACAATTTTGGCGTATCCAGCATTTGTTCATCTTCTAATTATTAAGCAGCAAGTCATACTATCGGGGGGGGGGGACTTTTTCTGATTACCAGTTGTTTTTGTTAGCCTGTTTTGTGCTTGACAGCTGTCTGCACAGGAGGGCACAGGCAGTACTGCAAGAAGTACAGGCAGAAGTTGATGAGAAGGTTGATATGCACTAGCAGGAAGTTCCTGTATGATGTCAGCAATTTCATGTGGATGGCATCGTATATTCCCAAATAGTTTTTATAGAGAGACTGATAGGACCACTTCTGCCTCTCTTGCCTTTTTTTTTTTTTTTAAACCGATTGTGCCACAGTGCCACAACATATCCCTGCTCTACAACTCCTTTTGTTTGTTTACCCTGAACAAGACCACGGCGGAACAACACTGCTCCAGTGTGTAATTTTGAATAACGCGCTGGCATTCCACGAGCAAAGGAAGCGTGACATTTAATCCAGCGAGCGTCAGGGTCTAGTGTGATATTAACATAAGCGTTGAGCAGCGCTTTGTACAGAATGGATTATCGACAAAAAAAGATTTACCTTCCCTTTTACATGACTGTTGATCTTGTCCTCTAATCGGATTATTAGGAGCTCCAAGACGTGCTTTCGCTCCAATATGAAGACGGTTTTGGTTGATTTTCTTCTTTGAGTTAGCTGCTCACTGCTGCTAGCTGCTTTCTAAGTCTTCTGGTTTGGTTCTTCCTCACGTTTACACAGATGTGCAATTCAGCACCGACACTACATCCACTGTTGTCAAAGAGATGGAACAAAACAGACGCCCATTATGCCTCGATTGCGTTTACACAGAACGTTGGGGTGGAATAAGGCTGTGTAAATGGGGTTTCTGTCTCGCTCTCAGGCTGGAAACCCAAATTGCTGATGCATACAGGATCTAGCAGAATGTTTTTCTTTTCTTAAATATGAACTGGATAGTGTTATAGACTGTGCGAGACAGACGGGCTGACAGTAATCACATTAGTCTCCCTTTTTTAGCCAAATTATTTCTCTCACAGGATACACCGGCAGACAAGTGTGGAACATCTGATTTCTTCAGTGAAACTTCAGCCTGTGCTACTCACCACTGTTACCACTGTGACAAGACCAATACTTAACTTATATATAACAACAGACTTTGGATACACGACCCACATAAAGTAGAAGTATAAAGTAGAAGTGTGTGATCCAGGCTCTGTAACTGTGGCTTAAATGCAGACATCTGTGTATGTCACAGTATGTATTGGAGATTAGTCTCTGTCAATTTGGAAGGCTATTTAATAAAACAAAATATTTTCTTGATCGCATTTTTCCCTCTCTGCCCCTCGTCATAACCACGGATCATTCTCTCCAGCTTGTCTCCTAATTGTTTGGGCCAGTGTTTCCCAACGATGGGTTAAAAGAACTGCAAGCAAAACGTGTGCGAGCAGAAAGGGCTTGTATTTGTCATGTATGTTACACGTACAAATGTCAGCTCTGTGTCTGACAGCCACTGATTACTCCCTGTCCGTGGCTACATTATACTGTTGGATGAATATTACACTCATTTGTCATGGATCCATGCATCATGTCAGATGTTATAGATTAATTAATATGGAAATGTAGCGCTTGTCACTTTTAATGGTTTGTGGTCATGAGATAGCATTTTGTCTCCCAGCAATTACATACCTTGAGTCATGAGTCTCGCGTGTTGTCGTCAAGGCTGCCGCCCATTTAGCATGCTCTCATTAGCAACGTTTTTCCCCTTTATCTCGCATTTCCAATCACCTCCATAATCCACCGACTATTTACCCAAACTGTGAACATAAAATGCATGATGCATGGAAAAGGTTGCCCTCTCTTCTTTGGGATCAGAAACACTTTTGCTTTACCTTAACTGTGACATTTTGAACAAGATGCATTTAAAAACATAACATGTACAGGACTTATTTACATTCCCATCATCTGTTTCTCTGTGTCTGGTCTGGTTCCAGCCTTCCCTGGTGGGTCAGCATCAGTAACTGTTCTGTACTTTCCCTGGAAGAAACATGTGGAGTTGTTTCCTGAGAAACTGTAGGGGAGTTTAGAACATTTGAGGGATTGCATATCGGAAAGTGTGAGAGAGGACAAGGAGTAATGTCAGGGCAGAACATTTGGAACAGCTTCTCGAGTCTGACTTCCAGGGGAAAAGTACACTGTATGACTAATTGGAGGACGTCAGTAGCAAGTTTCAGCAAATTCTCCGTGTCTGATCCTATTTTATTGTCAGAACATTGCTCATAGAATTGATTTCAACCAAAAGACGCACAAGACAGGAGGTAGTTAGTACCTTTCTGCAAAAAAAAAAAAAAAGGGAGCTAGTGAAGTGGTTTTTGAAGGACTGATTTTTAGATGCATCCTGATGCAGACACGCATGAGTCTGCATTGATGTAGGATTTAATGTCTAAATAATTACGTTTACAAGACAAACGTGAGGCATGTTGTAAAAGTAAGTACGCCATCACCCAGACACTGTTATCGGAGCAGAGTAGGAACCAGATGACCAACACACTGCAGCATTGAACAATTTAAGCCAACTATGTGATGAAAAAAAAATGTCTCTACTCTCGGTCTGTTTCACCCCAAATATTCTGCGGCTGCTCTTGAATAGCAGGATCTGCGTCCTCAGAACCAGCTATGCTGCAGAGATGCTGCTCTCCAACACTGGAAATGTAATGTTAAGGCCTCCCTCTCCTTTTGTTATGAACTGATCAATAATCTGATCTCCTGCCTTAAAAGCTAGCATATGGAAGAATTTTGACTTCTATGAATGTGAAGGAAAAGGTACGAGGCAAGAGCCACAGTCTGCAAGTTGTGTCGAACTGTTAAACTGATTATTTATGGATCATTACAAAAACAGTTTTTACACGGCAGGTAGTCACACAGTTAGGAAATCATATTGATTTCACACAGAAACTCAAATTTGTGTGTCGAGCAAATGAAATAATTTTTGAGAGCGATGTTGGAAGTTAAGTGAAGTTTATCATAATTTCCCCCGTCTCTGCAGCTCCAGCTGGAAGCCAGCCCTGTTGATGGAATGTTTCTGCCACCATTTCTGCCCGTGTTTGTTTGAAGAACAAGATTTTCAAGTTTTATAAGCCAAGTGGAGCTATAGTTAATTTCATTATTAAGTAAAGGTGTTTTCTGAAATCACCAATTTATTGTTTCGTCTCGAAAACATCATGAAACAGAAATAAGATATCCAGTTTCCCCTGAGTCCAAGGCTTTGAAATGTTTTGTTTTGGTCAACAAATTATCCAAAATCCAACAATATTCAGCTTTATTAAATTGCTATCGAGTAGAAAACCAAGTTGTTTGAAGAGATTTTCATGCTTGGAGCATTTCTTTGCAAAATAAGAAAAAGCATCAAATTATCCCGTTTGAGAAGCTGGAACCATAAACATTATAAATAATATATGACTGTACATTAGATACATGATGCTTTTGTTTTGTTTTCAGGAGCTTGGTTCCCCCTGGCTGAAGAGCAGCGTATGTGTCCAACAGCGTCCTTCCACCCAGGACCCACTGTGTTGCCATTGCGCCCATGAGGTAACGTCAGGACCCACCGCCCCCTCATTACCACCCTTGGTCCATCCGGCTCCCTCCCCTCTGCCCCTTCCTCCCTTGGATCTCCCAGCCATGGGCCAGAAGATCTCTGGCAGCATCAAATCAGTGGATGTACGCGGGGAGCCTTCATATCGGCCCGTACGCCGTGAATTGCGGGGTCCAGATTTCTGCCGACCCCCCAGGCTGGACATGCTGCTCGACATGCCGTCAGCCAGCCCCGACACCCAGCAGCGTCACGCATGGAACCCCGATGACCGGTCACTCAATGTTTTTGTCAAGGAGGATGACAAGCTGACATTTCATCGACATCCGGTGGCACAGAGCACAGACTGTATCCGAGGGAAGGTGGGCTACACCAGGGGCCTCCACGTTTGGAGGATTCACTGGCCGGCCCGACAGAGAGGCACACATGCTGTCGTAGGCGTGGCTACTGCTGAAGCATCTTTACACTCAGTGGGTTACACGGCTCTGGTGGGCTCGGACTCCGAGTCCTGGGGCTGGGACCTGGGTCGGAACAGACTCTATCACGATGGAAAGAACCGACCCGCTTCTACGTCGGCACCCACATACCCCTGTTTCCTGGAGCCAGACGAGTCGTTTGTCCTTCCAGACACCCTGACAGTAATTCTAGATATGGATGAGGGAACGCTGAGCTTCATGGTTGATGGACAGTATCTGGGAGTAGCTTTCAGAGGGCTAAAAGGCAAGAAACTGTATCCCATAGTCAGTGCTGTGTGGGGGCACTGTGAAGTTTCTATTCGCTACATCAATGGACTAGATCGTAAGTGGCACAAAACAACACACTCACTCGTACACAGCATGAAGCAGACATGTTTTAGGTCACTGTCATCACTTGTAGACACTTGAATTTGAATGGCAGGTAATATCCTCCATACTTTCAACAGTCTCGTGCCTCCATGCAGACCATCTAATGCTATTCTCACCACATCTTCTTTAATTGTTCTGCTCTTTTTGCCCCCACCCCCTTTCTGCAAATAAAAGCTTAATTACTTTACAACCGAGTCAGTAAATGCCTCGCAGTACGAGACCATGCGATCAGCTAACCCCGCACATTGTTTAAGTATGTTGGCTGTACACACAATATGCACAGGGGAATCCCCGTACGCCACCATCTCTCACAGTTTGGGAACATGCCCGTTGTTAAGTCAAACTCTGACTGCAGCTCCGTCTGTGCAGAAAGAAACCAACTTCGTCTTCCTCTCATCCCACAAACCACAAGTGCGGAAGAGTTGCAGAACCCCCTTTAACAGTTTCCTGTGCCTTTCGATTCACACGCTTCTTGTTCCAATACATGCCATTGTTAATTTTGACCATGCATGCGTACCTGCCCTCCACTTATGTGCACCCCTGGATATGGTGTGCGTGTCGTTGTGTGTCTGAATCGGGCAGCTGAGTCATTTTGACAGCTAAACTATTAACTCAGTGGGAGTCAGTCATACAGTCTGTAGAATGGCTGAAATGGAATCTTTACTTTGTAATATATGCGAAACACGGGGGATTTTTGAAGTTGTAAAAACTGCATGCTGAAGATTGGTGTGACTAATATACAAATACTTAACTCCCGGTCTAGGATCTCCACAAATGTGGCAGGACAAGGAAAGCTTTACTTGCATGAGTCATGGAAGTGTAGAGGATGGATATGCACATTTCTGTCTGCACTGATCTATTAAAAGCTCATAATGAGAGGGGCTGCTGTGTTTATCAATAGGGAACGGTTTAAACAGGCTCTCTGTGTACTATATCTAGTCTTTATACCTCCATCACCGTTAAGCAGTCTCAGAAGCTTTCAGACAGTCTTCCTCAAACTTTCACCGACTTACAGATAGGTTTGCAGCAGTGCAGTGGTTTCACAGTATGGTGCATTCTGAAAACAGTCTATCACTCCATGAACAAACATTGTTCAGAGCGGTATCGTGCCTTAAATATCTCGTCCATTGCAACCCTTCTTGGACAGTAAAAGCATAAAAAACAGCATCCAGAGCTCTCGTTTAATAAGAATATCTTTTTTTCCACCACTATCCTGAAGTTGCCGTGGTTCATGTTTGTGTGCCTCAGCTCGTCTTTGTGCTTTGTGCAACAGCCTTTAGTCCTCCCTCCAACTTTAACCTGCATGTTGCACAAAAGACCCAAAGCGGCCTGGAGGCGTTGCCGACAGCGAGGCATGGACACCATGTCCGTGGCTGCGAGCCATGCGTGTGCGTGTGTCTTGTGTGTGTGCGCTGGTGGACGGCAGCCAGTAGAAGAGGAATTCTGGAGGATGTCCCATCCGTGCCCCTGAGCTCAGCGTCTGGCCATGCAAAGTGAGGTCTGTTGAGTTAGGTGTGTGTGTGTGTGTGTGTGTGTGTGTGTGTGTGTGTGTGTGTGTGTGTGTGTGTGTGTGTGTGTGTGTGTGTGTGTGTGTGTGTGTGTGTGTGTGTGTGTGTGTGTGTGTGTGTGTGTGTGTGTGTGTGTGTGTGTGTGTGTGTGTGTGTGTGTGTACACGTATTATGCAGCTGAAATGCATATGGTAGTGGCACACATTGATGTTACATACAAACGTGGGTCAGTGTGAAATCTGTTTTGGCATATCATGATTATTGTGGTTGATGAAATATTGTCACTATTTTAATTTTCGTGTTCAGCCGCAGGTTTTGTGTTGACAGTGACTTAAATGACGTAACCTCTCAGTTTAAGGACAGCTAGTACTGCTGATTTCTGCTGCTAATTGAGCTGGTTTCAGTTGTGTGGATTCAGTGCCGATTCAGGTAAAAACAGTAAGGGCCAGTTTTATGTGCACCGCTAACTCACTTTATTCCACTCTCCCTGATTTGCACAGGGCGGATAGCACAGAAAACAAAAGCCACATACTTTGCTGCTAAAATGTCAGTAAGGATTGGGTTTACTTGTTCTTTCAGCAGGTGGTTAAAAAGAGGATAACCATGCACTCCACGCTCTGTCAAAACCCCACAGATATATATTGGTCAGCCAATATTATTAAAGCCAATATTATTATTATTATATGTGTTATATTATAGTATTAGTATTATAGTATAGTATTATATTATCAGTGTTGATTAGAGTGGTGTCATAAAGACATTACATAAAGACAGGAGGCAACAAGCTCTGACAGGTAGCAATAAAATGTGAGGGGGGAAAAAAACTATACGTCTGGTTCTATTGCATCAGTTTTGACTTTTGATAAATGTTCATAGCAATTTATTTGGTGCCTTTCTGTCCCTGAAATTGAACTGGTGCCTCAAGCCTTTTATTATTTATTCTATTTTTATTTGTTTATCCTTTGATACAAGATCTATTCTTCCAGGGACTCCCAGTCAAGATGGCAGCATAGATGGTTTCAAAGAATAAGAATAGAAACAGACCGTTTAATGCCAGAGATTTCCACAAGACTGTGTAAATGGTTACCAGTAAAAGCTATTGTATATTGTACATATTGCACATGAGAGATCATTATATGATACTGGGTATTAGACGCATCTCCATATTGTAATATAAGAAGAATGGAAGCATCAATAGGTATGCTCGGAGATGGAAGTGTTCCCCTATTCCCAGATCTTGCTATTGTGCATCCTGTTATAGGAGCTCGATGAGAATTCACTTGTTCTGTCATTTGTCTTGTAGTCTATTCGTTCTCTTTTTTCCCCCCCCTCCTGCTTCTTCTAATATTCTTCATGTCCTATTCCCCGGGAAGCGAGATGTGATAAGTATCCTCCTACTCTCTCCTGTTTAGTCCCTTAATATGCTGCATTAATGCAGTTTTCTCATCCTTCCAGCATTTCTGTGAAAGCTTTCGTCCTTTAGCCCTCAGTCCCAGAGACGCTTGAGAGCAAACCCTGCTGAGACATGATGTCTAATGCTTTCATACCACTGACTTGCTAACATCTTTACCTATAAAACAGGGTGACTGGATTTTTCTCTTCTTTTTTTTTTTTTTTGAAAGCTGTCTCTTCTTCTGCAGTAAAACGAGCATCATGACACCGCAGTGGTCCGGCCAACCTAAAGGCGACTAACTGACCTAAACTCCTGAAAGACCAGACAAGAGATGTTCTATTGTAAATGAAACTTGACTCCATCTCTCACTAGCCTCTTTCACACATCCTATTCAAGGCGACTGTTAAGGCACGTAACAGCGACACTGTTTGGCTTTCATGGTCTCACTTGTTATAAACATAAGGGCTTAATGAGGAGTCGTCATTGTGCATCGTTGTCTGTAAAAAAACAAAAACGGAGTGAGCCGATGAGGTGGTGGGACAGGACAGGGGTTTGACAATGTATTGTGCGCAACCCACAACCGTGCGATTTAAAACATACCTAGTTATAGTTAGCAGCTAAGTCAAAGAAGAAGAAAAAAATCAACCGTAAATGTAAGATTGTGGAGTGCGACGTTCAGGAGCTCCTTACCCTCCGAGCAGAGGACGAGATCCACCGCCATGTAATAAATCTCTTTTGCTTGTTATAATCCACTGCTTTCAAAGCGCCGCTCGGCAAATTAAGATGCCACACTAGTATGTCATGCCTCTTTTTCTTGTGGAATGTCGGCGTGCTGTCTTAAAACACACACCGGAGCGACGTTATGCCGCCTTTTGATTCCTTCAGTGTAAATAACCAAGACAGTGTAGAGAACAGTCATCATTGCGGCTGCATAAAAAGCACTATTGTGTTACATCTTGTATCTCCTGTCTTTTATACTTTTTTTTTTTGTCTTCAGCACTAATCCTTCCTTTGACATGTTACACACCCCACTGTGGTGTCAGGTTTCAGTAGAAATGGGTTAAGCTGACTTTTTGGTGGATAAGTGGGTGGTTGACCTGGCAACTTGCTCGTTCATTGGTCAAGGCGTTGCTCTATGCAAATAGCCTGTCTACTGTTCAGAGCCGTTGGCATAATTTACTGCACAGATTCAAGTTATAACATGATCCTTACATAGATTAAAGTCGAACCTGTAACCGGTCGTAACTGAAGGCTACCCTGGACTCAAAATCAGCCAGTCAGTGTTGTTTACTATCGTTCTTCATTTATTGTGTTGGTGGCTTTAATGCTCGAAACTGGACTCCAGGGCCCTGTTCTTTAAACGTGGATCAAATTCAGAATGTTTCAGCTCTTCAAAGCTGGTGTAAAACTTTCAGGAACGGCTGTCATAGCAACATAAAGTGCAAACCCACAAAAATGCAGGGCATACCTAGTGGAGGTCGATGGTTTATGTTTGAAGTGTGATGTATTTTCTAAAGTAAGACGTACAAAAACTCCTAAGTAATACCTCAAAGTAAGGATACCTCAAAGTGCACCAAGGCTTAATTTCAGAAGTCTCGGACTCAAATCTCATAGAAAATCTCTGGTGGGATTTGAAGAAGGTGGTTGCAGCCCTTAAACCCAGGAATGTTACAGAACTGGAGGCTTTTGTTCGTGTTGAGTGGGCTAAGATTCCTCAGGAAAGCTGCCAGAAACTGGTTTCTTGCATCACATTTGCAGGTCATAGCAGATACAGTGAGCTCTACAAAGTACTAGAGACATTTGTCATTAAGGGCTTGGATGTTTTTGAGACTGCAGTAGTCACTAAAAGTAGCTATTCGTGTTATATGTGAGGAAAACACTTACATCTGTTCTATTCAGCGATTTAAACTGTTCTTGTGTGATTTTGTTATTGCAAACGGCTGATAATTAGTAGATTTTGCCAATATACCTAATATAAATTGAAGGTTGAATAGTTTTGCCTCCACCGTTTTAGTCTTTCTTTTGAGCATTGTATTCCCAGTAAGACTTGTACCGTTACACCTGTTTTCTGTCAGGGCAGCCACGTCTTCGTCTGGGACACATTTGTCTGTGAGGTGCTGCCTGTTGTTTGCACAGGGCTGGTGATGCACCTGCTTTCTGTCAGAATCTGTTTCTGTTTAACCTTTTCCCTACAGACAGACGTGGTTTTCAAACGGTAGTGGCAAAAAGCCAAAGCCTTGTATTGTTGGGATGATTTAAGATTTTTCAATCTTTCCATAAATTTGTAAATGAAGCTCTCGTGACATCTTTACGTTTTCTTGTCCAACAAAACTCCAGAGCTAAACTGCATTGGCTGTGCTTTTACCGTCCAAGTAGAGTAAAAACATCGAAAGAGTAAAATACATTTAATAGTTAAAAAAAAAAAACGGCTTGGAAAAAAGTTGTCATTTGGTTTGGGAAAACCAAATTAAAACTGAGGGAAGCCATGAATTTTAGGGGATCATAGTCAAATTTTGGTGGTTGCTCAATTTAATATTATGCTAATAATAATTTTATAATAAAATACTTCTGCTAATTTCAGTTGAAAAGTAAAGAAATATTCAAGAACTAGCTGAACCCAAGCTAAGGCATGTCATCATTGTCACAGCTGGTGTGTTTGTATGCATGGCTGTTAAATGGTGCACACACACACACACACACACACACACACACACACACACACACACACACACACACACACACACACATTATTGCAGTGCTCGTCATTATAATCATGTCTGCTTAGCCTCTTTTCTCCTGAGCTGCAGGAGGCCATCATTCTGGACCTCACTAGCTCAGCGGTGTGATGTAATAGTAAGTCAGATATCGCCAGTGGCAGGAATAACTTGTTCACTGAGCAATTGGTTTCCGCTCTGAGTGGACGATTCAATTTAGACACACGCGTTTCCAATCTGATGTAAGTGAGGCCTGCCGCTTGCCTCGCTGTTCTGAGGCCTGGTGTTGGTTCCACACTTGTGCTGTAATTTTCTTTAGTGTCATAAGATTATTGATCTAAATCTGTCCATGTGTAGATAACTTGCTCTTTTCCCCTTCCACCTTATGACTAATTGTTGGAAAGGGAAGGGAAGGGGAGATGTGTCTGCACCTTAAGGCCCCGTATATGTAAGGCACATGTACTCGTCATCTTCAAACTAGGTCAGACAGCTCCAACAGTTTTATGCTAATCTATTAGATAAGCATGGCTGGGAGTCTGCACCCTGGCCTGTTACCTACTTCTCTCGTAATGAAGGGTGTGCAGGAGAAGAGGTGGAGTTAAACCGACGGTAAATTGGAACACACGTGCCAAAAAGATGGTCTTGTATCTTGCCCCTATTTTTAAGTAGGACATAACTGGGTCATGTTGTCTCCTGCTGGGTTCGTACATCTACTGTGCACATATACCCACTCACCTATTGGAGTGGAGGGAACTGATAGCAACTCGTATGTTGACCGTCTCTCCTCCCACGCCCCCAAATCTCCCCTCTCCGTCCTCCATTCCATTGACTGTTAGATAGGGGTGTGCACCTGCCAGGCAAACGGCACATCAGGTGCTCAGTCGTCCTTAACTGCACTTTTCCACCCTCCATTTCCTCTTTACTGCGCCATAAATCTGTCAGAAATCGGTCTCTGGCCATTCCAAAAAAGACTTAAGTGCTTTGGAGAAATGGGAAGAGTCCAGACACAGACATTTACATGACAGATTGGTGTGGGGAGGAAAGCGAGCGTCATTGTTCACCTCTCCTTAACTGGGATGCTTCCGGCTGGTTAGCATCAATTGATTATTAAACCTGCCCGTTCGTTGCGACGTCGCTTAAAAAGCCTATCATGTTTTCGTGTACGGGAGATGACATGCAGGCTGCTTTAAATTGCCACTCCTTGTTTATCTCTATATAGACTTGACATTTATAATGTCATACACTCAACAAAACTATAAACACAGCAGTTTTGTTTTCGCATCCCATTTTTCACAAGTTGAAGTTTATTTATTATGCACACAGAGGATTTATGTCCCTCAAGATTTTAAGCACAGCTTTGTTCAAATGTGGGAGGAGGTGCATCGGAAAACCAGGTCATCTGGTGTGACCACCATTTGCCTGATGCAGTGTGTTACAGCTCCTTCACATAGAGTCAGATGGTCAGGTTGTTGGTCGTGTCCTTGTTGCTGGATAGTGACACCAACTGGAACACGCTGTGGCACACGTCTATCCAGAGCATCCCAAAGATGCCCAATGTGTGACACGTCTCATTCTTATGCAGGCCATGCAAGAACTGGGATGTTTTAAGATGCCAGGAAGTGTGTACGGATTATTTGTCAACATTAGATTGGGCATTGATGGTGGTTGATGAATGGCGTGACGATGACCTCATACCGTAACGCCACCACCAGCAGGTCGATAAGCATGGGGATGAGCTTCCCTGAGCTGGTTTCTGACATTTTGTGCAGGAATTATTTGGCCGTCCAAAGCTATTACATCAGCTGCCCATGTGACTAGTCTGAATATGATCATTAAGGTAAAGAAGCCGGAAGATCCCGAGCTGGCATGGTGACACATGGTGGCCGGTTGGATGTACCGTCAAATTCTCTAGAATGACACTGGAGACTGCTTGTGGTAAAGGAATGAACATTCAATCCACAAGCAGCTCCTCCACTGGAGGTGCTGCCATTCCTGCCACCAGCATGCTAATTGCTGCCTCACAATATGACATTTGTGGATGTTCTGTGATTAAACTGCACATTATAGTGTGGCCTCTTAATACGACTGGCCCAAAGCACACCTGTGCATATTTAATCGACATGCTGAGATGCCACACCTGTCACATGGATAGATTATCTCTACAGTGGACAAGTGCTCATTAACAGATTTTCACAAACAGTGCTTAAAACATGAAAGAAATGAGACGAGTGTGCAAAAAAAAAAAGTCTCTATCCTTTATATTTTTCTTGTGTGTTTTTCCATTATATATTCTTTGAAGTTAATGTTAGAGCTCCCTTTTGAAATAAAAAAAAAAAAGAAGCAAATTCCCAGGATCAATATGAATTTATAAATGAGTAGTAAATATAACCACACTGTGATTTCATGCACGCAAACCTATTCTGAAACATCTTTTAATCACAACTGAAACCATTTAGCAGTGTTACTAGTCCAATGGTACCAGCTGATGGACAGTGTGCACTACCTGGCTGAGCTCATCACTGCTGTCTGACAGGACCAGCTGTCACCCCGGGCAACCCTTACCAGTGAGATCAGCTTGTGCCAGCAGGGATTAGTTAGTTTTCAGCAAGTTTGTACCATCATTATGTCATCTCCTCCCTCAGGAGAGCAATGTCAGAGTTTAATGATGCTCCCCGTTGCAGCGTCGGCCATGTCACCGGGAGCAGACATATTTAACTTACTTTTGACATAAAGTATTGCACTTAAAGTGATGATTCACTTTCTTTTTTTTTTTTCTTTTTTCTTTTTTTTAATTGTTTTGAATGACACAGGCTGGTACAGTAACGTGAGAGGTACGACACTGGATGAGTAAATATGCTCACTTCTATTAAGCTCTGCCAAATGGAAGCAAAAGGTACTTTCCACAAAATGCTAACACTCTTCACCATTGGCATCCGTTAAGAGTTTAATCTGTTAACGCGCTGCAAATCCTTTTCAGTTTTACCAGCGAATCTCAGTCCAGTTCTAGAAATGCTCCTTTTGAATGTGCTTTGTTGGAATGTGTGGCTGCTGTTGTGCTGCATCCTCCTCTGATGAGGCTCCGTATCTTTCAGTAGGAACATTTTTGTCACCGCTGTCCACTGTATCATCAGTTCAATACTAAACGGCAACATCTGCAACGTTACAGGCAGCACTTGGAAATGGAGACACATTCAGAGGATGGAAACACACGGCACATCTGTGACCTACACTCCCAGTGTAGTGACATCATGCAGCTGTGGTGTGAGGAGCTGGTTACTATGGGAACCACTGTACCTGTATGCGGGGGCTCTGCTGGTTAAGGTGGACTGATTGATGAGTGCCGTTTAGCCCAACAGAAGGCTCCACATGCACCGAGAGTTATTCGTGAGAGCAGAGTTCAGATGGTCTCATGGTGCTGGATAAATGGGAGCAAGAGTGCACAACCAGTCACACCAGTCTCGGTTCGTAGCACTGGTGTGCTAAAGCATGGACAGAGGGTAATGAGGTGGATGTCATGCTAAGTATCTCTCTAGCGTCTGTGGAGAATCATCAGCTGTGCCGTCTCACTGCACATGGTTTAATTCATTCAACATGTCTCTCACATGTGCTCACTTACCACTTTGATGTGGCTGTAAATGAAACCAACCACTGCCACATGTCCCCAAGGTGCTCTTAGAAAAGGCTTTTCATTAAGCCACGTGGCAGTCGGATGAATTCCGACACGTCTGTACACCCTGTCAGCTGCTGGTCACTGGGGATTTCGTTATTTTCTCCCTCCATCCTTTCAAAGGTCATTTGGCAGCATGCAGAAGATGAATTCGACAATTGTTAATAGTTTGAAATAGCAAAGAAGCACACAGATATAGAAATGCTGATAGAAATGTCATCGATTATAAATTAAGACGTTTAACGAAGGTTTTGATATAAGATTACTCGATGTTTTTTTTTTCTTGAGTGACGCCCTTTTTGTGCAGCCTGTTAAAGATGGGACTGTTGCACCTTTATCGCACCTCCCTGATTAGATTAGATAGATTAGATTAGATTAGACACTTTAGACGCCCGTGTAAAAGCGCAGGCAGGTGAGTTTGCAGGTCAGGATTAGGGTGTGATGCTTTGACGACATATGTGTACAATCCATGAACAGAAGATTTAAAAAGCAGCTAGTAGCGGTTAGCAGCTAACGAAAAAAAAAGAAAGAAGAAGAAGCAGAAAATCAGCTGAAAATGTCTTTAAATTGGGGAGATGAGCTCCTTTACCCTCCAAGCAGAGGATGAGATCAACTGTCATGTAACAGAGAGGCTAAATTATTTGTTTACGCCATGTTATTTTGCAGGATGCAAAAATATATGTATGCTGAAATGGATAGATGAAACTGCACACTAAGACACTGCTGCGTTATACGACACGCCTCTCTTGCTGGCAGAACACTTGCATGCTTTTTAAAAATCACACACTGCAGCTTTGTTCAGTATGAACAAACAAAGGCAGCGTAGAGAAAGCGCTAATTCACAATCTCTGTATAAAAAGGGCTTAACTCTCTCCTCAGAAAAGCTCCTGTTTTCATTTATAGTGGTTTTTGTATGTTCGCCATCCAAACGCCCCGTAGCCACCAGGGAAGCAATTTATGCTCAGAGGAATGCCCGAGGCCTCAGTCTGCTCCGGTTCCATTAATGCAGACAAGACACCACACATTCACCTCTTATTGGTTTTTCTTAAAGAGTTGTAATGTGGTGCACTTTTTAGAAGAGAGAAACGGCTTAGTCAGTCACAGACGAGGCTTATTAGTGTTGGTATATAATGCAAAATATGAATGCGTTTGTGCATGTGCAGAAATGCATTTTAAGCCTTTTATCTGCAGTTATAAATGCATTTGTTGTGCAAAAGATGGACAGAAACCGAATGCTGTGTTAATGAGCTGCCTGTAGATAGAAACCCAGAATCAAATTATATTTGTAGCTTTGATAATTTATTTATTGATATGACCACTTCAAGGTTCTTTTTTTGTTTTTGTTTCAGAAGAGCTGATTGTCAAAAGTTGGACTCCATCAATAAATCATAGCATCAAGGCTTTAATATGTATGCAAACTCCAAAGTGCGTCTTCTCTAGCCCGTCAACTAATGTGTGTGATGTTTGTAGTCCAATGCGAATGCCTGAGCTCATGTCCTTCACACAGTGTGTTAAGTGGACTCTGAGCAGCAGGAACTTGGCTCACCCAGATGGTGCATCCAGGTGGAGCAGCTTGACATCCATAAAGAGGCAGCAGTTCAGAGTCTGTCTCTGTCTGACACACACAGACATCACCTGCCTCTAAACTAGTCGGAGGGTACTTGCTGTGTTCGCCTGGCATGTAATCACACCAGTGAATATTTTAGTATTGCAATCCCCTGTTTCCACGTGTTATTAACATACATACAGGATTATGGCATTAGAATTGGCCCCGTTTCCCTGACTCCTCCCTTTCTCCACCACAGTATTCCCCTCTTTAAAAAAAAACAACCTTGTACAAACTGGCGTCTCCCTTATTTTCTATCGTCTGTCGCGCCTTCTTCATGAATGAATAAATGAATGTCTTTATTTCCAGTATGTGTTACGAAGCACCGAATTTCATGCTTCATTCAAGGCGAGGCAGCAGAATCCGCTACCTCATAATAAATGTTCAGACTGATAGGAACATGTATCAATGGTTTCACTGTGGGAATTGGAGGCACATACTTCTCCTACATCCTTAATCCCCCCCCCCTTACACTCGGGTTCCATGAATGTCCCGTCATGTGTTAACAAAGGACCATTAACCTAAAAGCTTTGAGGTCACACACTCAAAATGGGTGATCTGAGGAGGGGCAGGATCAGCACCCCAACACTTTGCTGATGTGTAAGTCAGATTCACACATGGTAGCTCGTGTTCCTGATTTGGACTCTAACCATGTCTCTTGTGTCTCACAGCGGAGCCCCTCCCCCTCATGGACCTGTGCAGGCGAGTAGCTCGACTGGCTCTGGGCAGAGAGCGCATCCATCACATCGACACACTCCCACTGCCGCAGACTCTCAAGAACTACCTCCAGTACCAGTGACCCTACGCGCACACACACACACACAGATGGGAGCAAACACTGAGGCCCATTTGATCACATGGTGCCTCTGATGTGAACATGACCTGCAGACATCTGCTGAGGATAGGGATGATGTCACTGACTACAAGCAGGCGGTGAAGACGGAGCTGCAAGGGGGTTTTGTTTACAAGTTGTTGTTTTTTTTTCACTTTTGATTGTTTTTAATCATCTGGTTTTCAACTCTTTTTTTTCCCCCCTTCTTCCGACTGTCTTCCCTAAAGAGACGACTGCAGGAACTGATGAGTGAAATGAATGTGAGATCAAAAGAGAATATTTGCAATCCAGTTTTTCTGATAATCACATGTCTCAAAGTGTGTCCTCGGTTTGAAAGGCTTCACGCGCTGTTTTTTGGGCGACAGTTCATCGTGAAAGTCTTGTTCTGCACAGACTCCATGGACGCCTCCTCGGAAACGTGTTGGTATTTATATTCCCAACTACACAGCAGGCTCTTCGGAGACACCACAATCCCTCCGAGCAACGGGAGACAGAGAGAGCATGAGAGGGAGAAAGCCCACGCACACAGCTCTAGTTTTTTTTTAGTGCGTGCATAGTGTAGCATGCCTGAATTGCATGTATAAGTGTGTGTAAGGAGTGTGCAGAAACAAAGCCCTAACTGACTGTCATAAGAACACAACTTTCTGACAAGCAGTCAGCTACCACCTACAGGCTCCGGTCTGGTTGGAGCGTCTCTCTCTCTCTCTCCCTTCCTCCCCTCCTGTCTGTCACTCACTCCACTTTGATTTCAGCCTCCATGTTTGTTCGTGAGCTCTTTAGCTCCTGCAACGCTCCTAGAGGTTGATCTGAAAGGTGAAAGCTGTGTCTTTGACTGCTAATGTGCCTGCTCTGAGACGAAACACACAGAAAAAAAGCACAGGACACTTCTGTTGAAGCAGAAGACATTTCCTTTTCCCCCTGAACGTTTTAAATGCTGCTTTTCTATCTTTTTCTTCCACCATTTTTCCCCACACGTGGGTTTTTAATCCCTGATTTTCTTCTGAAAATGATGGTCTTAATGATGAGATTTTTTAAATGTTTTTTTTTTTCTATGGATTTTGAGATTTGTCTGTGGAACAGCTGTCCCACAGGTATAGATGGAAGAATGTGCCGCCATGAGAATCTTTTAAATGTGAATAAGAATAAAGTCAGCTAAGCTTACTCCCTTCTTGTGATTTATTTTTTTTCCCTTTTAGTATCGCATCAATTACAGACCAGAGGTGTTTTCCAAAGTGGTGCCATCTTAATTGACTGTTCCCTGAATCTACATTCATGACTTGGTGACCATAAATAGGCACGACAGGCCTTTGAAGCCTCTGGGTTTGTTCGAGATGAGCTACACCGATGCAGACCTGTACAGTTGTGATTGTTGTCCTGCTGAGTTCATGGCATAATGAGGCCTTTTAATGCAGAGACTGTACAATAGCCCCACGCAAAGACCTTCCTCTACACTGTCGTTATTTACAGTGAATAAACAAAATAGCATAACGCCTCAACGCAGACTGTCATTGTTAGATTGCAACACCGGCGTCTAGTGACGTTTTACATATGTATCGAGCAGCGCTTTGTTGCCATCATGTCATTTGTTTACAATCATTTACAGTCCTTGTTGCATGCCAGCTGATATCATCCTCTGCTCGGAGTGTGAGGAGCTCGCGGACGTCCCACTGCTGTTCTCCTTTGAGTTAGCTGCTAACTGCTTTTTAAATCTACCAAAAGTTTGCTTTTTCAGGCACCCAAAATGCCGCTGTGTAAATTAATGGCCAAACAGCAGCAACAAGTTTACCATTTTAGGGTAAAAGCATTGTCTGGAAACAATCAATCCATCATTCCATGATGGCATCACATGCCATCATTCAACCTGTTTTCATCAGATAATAAGATAAATCTTATGTAATCTTTGCTAGACTAGAGTCACTGAAATGATAATTGATTTCTGTTAGACTTCAATACTTGCAGGTTTTTTTTGACTGAAAGAAGACTAAAATGACTTTTAGTCAACTACAACATGATTTAAAAAAAACAGGATAATGTTGACTAAATATGATAAAAACTCAAAGAGATTTGACACAAGGCTAAGACACCCCCCCCCCCCCCCCCCCCCCAAAAAAAAGAAGCAGCTGACAAAATGAACACTCATTCACAGATTACAGCAAATTAATTGTAAAGTAATGTGTGGTGCGAGAGTGGAAAGCTTGATTGACGGCTACGGCGATGAAAGTGGGCCTCGCGTTTTTAGTGGTGTGACTTTTGGTCAGCTGTGACAGAAAACTGTCAAAGCCGCAGACGCTGGGTTTGGTGTCGAGTCGACGTGAGCCGGCTCTGAAGTTCCATCACAGGGGAAGGCTGTGATCACAGCCGGGCCTGTAGTGTGATCAGAGTTCAGCTCAACATGGCTTTCCTCTACAAAAAAAAAAAAAATCCATTAATGATGTGAAGCAGAGAGCCGCCTGTAAAATATCCTAATCGCTCTGAGGGGCATCTTTCTGTCTGCTTTTAGAGCGATGAGACCAGCAATAACAGAAGAATTACTGGGCAGGGACATTTACGGCTTTAATTATGATTACATGAAAGTGTTTCTGGAACAAAATGGACTTTAATAAGGAGAACTGGCTGAAGGCTCTTCATTAAAGCTTTGACAGATTAAGGTACTGAAATGAACTTTGCTCTAGAGAGATCACATCTGCTATAAGCTCAGTCTGCAATTGATCCTGAGCTGTAGCATGTGTCCGCGTCAGCGTAGAGTGCTGTTCAATAATGCAGGGAGCAGCCCTTTAAACGATCTCTGAACGAGCCTGAGAGTTGAAGCTGACGTTTGATCTGGTTAAAAGTGAGTTGTCTTTTCTCGATCCATATTTAGCAGTGAGGCTTCACTTCAATTCATCTCGCTGTCTTTTCCCCTGCCTCCTCTCCTCCTCCACCTTCTGCTAACTTTCTCTCCTTTTTACTCTTCTCTACTTAGAATATTTAAATCCTGCCACCCCCATTTCTCTCTCTCTCTCTCTCTCAAAAGCATATTTGACAATGTAGACCTTTATTTTCTCCCTTTGCATGCTTCTGATGGAAGGTGCAAAATCATTATCCTCCTCTTGCCTTCTTTTACCCCTCTGTGCATACGTGTTATACATATGCATATATGGAGAGTGGCAGAGCGGGTTGAGGAAGACGTGGATTATTGGAGGCCAGTTGTCTGCTGGAGGCACAGATCCATAATTTACGGAGGAAAACTCCTGTGCCTGCAGTGCTTGATAAGTCATGTAAATAAAAGCTGGCATCTCATATTTCTCCTCACTCTTCCTTCTCTACTCCAGATCACACAGAGACGTCTACAAAGATCCTCAAAGTAAGGGATGTTTGTTTGGCCTACTTGAGTAATTTGTACACAGTCACAGATCAGGATGGATCCACCGCAGCTTTGTTCAATGTTCACCATCAACATCAAAGATGCATCATCTTTTGTCTTCTCGTTGACTTTTAGGTTGTAGTTTGGGATTCGTCTACAAGATTTTCACAAATATACTGAGAATGTATTTTATATTTTTTTTACAACTTTTATAACAAGTGCTAGAAATATGAGTATTTCTCTAGTAAGACGTGTCAAAAAATGGGAAGAATTTCACGTGATTATGGGTGTATGACAAAGACATTGTGACTCCTAAGGTGGGGTGGGATTAGCTCCATAAAAAAAAAAAGATGCATTTAAATTGTTTATTTTTTTCATCATATTATTTTTAGTAACCAACTTAAAATCTTTGTGTCCTTCATAAATATCTTTTAGTGTTATATTTGTGTCTATTACTATCAACCGTGCTTTACTGTCTTGTACTATAACCAATGATTTGAACTCTCAAATTAAAATCTAGATTTTACATTTTTTGTAGTTTTCAACAGAGTGTATGTCAAAAAGGATTAGCAAATGATCCCATCCTGTTTGTTTGTTTTTAAAAAAAATTATTTATACAGTGTCCCAACAGGGTTGTGTTGATTTAACTAATTAAATGAGCTGTTTGAGTTTATAATGTGTCATAAACTGGGGAAAAACACTCATCTCAATTTTCCAACCTCAGCTTATTAAATCATTACACAATTTTTACTTTCTTTCAGTTAATCTGACTTCTTTCAGGGCTAGATTCAGTCTTACATTTAATATGTGCAACAGCAGCTCAGCCTCAGTTGACAGCACACTGAAGTCAGAGCGCGAGACGCTTTTTAAACACTACCTGAACACTTTGTTCCCCGGCTGGAACACAGCGGTGATAACTGGAGGAAAGGGGAAACGAACAAATGGATGCCAAGAAAAGAGGAGAGCGAGTCACGCTGAAGGAGAACAGGCTCTGTGGGGTAGCCTGTGGTGAAAACGGGGGGGGGGGAAAGAGAGCAGGAAATATAAGAAGGTGGTGGTTAAACATTGGAAGGAAGGGGAGCTATTTTAACCTCCGCCATAAGCTTTTCCATCTTCTGAAAGGAGATAGTGGCAGTGGCGATAACGACATAAGCTTCAGAGATGCAAACATAAAATAATGATTATAATATGTATCATAAACAGCAGCTTAATGAGCACATGAATGGGCAGGACACTGATTTCTAATTTCAGCAGTAGTATTTTCATACCGGGGTACTTTTAGAGTCTATATAAAGGTACGCATGAGTCATACTCTTATCGCTCTGTGACACACACACACACACACACACACACACACACACACACACACACACACACACACACACACACACACACACAGTAGGGGAACTCGGTGTGGGGCCCAATACCAACAGCATGGGGCCTTTTCTTATCCACCCTTCATCTTTTTTCTGTGTGTGTTCTGTACCCTTAGCTTCTCTCTCTCTCTCTCTACATCCTCAACTTTATTTCTGTGCATTTTTTTCCCCTGTTGAACAAAAGTTGTGGATTTGTGAGAAAAGTGTCTTTTTTTTAAGGTGTAAATGAGAAGTAAAACAAGCTCCTACGACTTTCCCGTCGAATGTGCTCATTCATATTTTCCGAAGGTTCCGGTCTGACCTCCTGCCTGCAATCTCAACCTTTTCAAATGTCACCCGCTGCCTGTTAGGCAAAAACAAGCCAACTCACTGAGAGGGTGTATCTAAAATTAGTGATAACATATCTCGGGGAGCACCTCACACCTAAGCTAATTACTGGCCACAGCCTCCAGCCAATGCATCTTCTGCGTCTCAGAACCGTGTATTTAAATGTTGTGGCAGAGGTGGCCTCATGATCTCACCACAGCAGTGCAAACAGCAGCCAATGTTGTTGTTTTTTCTTCATCTTTGCACGCACTCTGAGTGATGTCATTGTGTACAATGTCATCTGTTCCCACTGGCCAGTTCCATTTCCTCAGCATTGTGCTAATTATACGACATAGAAATTTACAACCAGCCAGCAACAGGCAGGACTTGAGGTTCTTGGCCTTTGCTTCGGTCATCCTGGTTCTGATTTCTCCATTGTTCTCCATCTTTTAACATGAGCATCCCAGACGGTTTATTTTCTAACAGAAAAGACTCTTGTAAGGATGCAGTTGTATAAATTATGTGAGTGTAGTGTATTAATGATAATTTAAAAACTTTTTTTCATTCAAAGTGGATGAAATACAAAATCCATGGTCCTCTTCAGCCGTGTCTGCCTTTCAGATGACCCCACGGTCGCTTCAAGATTGATGAACAGAGCCAGATGGATCTGGTATTTGCTACAGTACTGCTGCCACCTTGTGGCTATCTTTACCTATTACAACACTGTATCCTCATTTAAACTGTGTCTGCGCAATAGTGGGGTCCAGGGGTGCCTCGGGGTCCTTGTGGGGACTATTTTCACCATAATTGCATCCAGTAGTAAAAATGACAGACTGTACTATTGGTTTGGTCGAGTGTTTTATACACTTTATGCAACAAAAACTGAAAGTGAAATTCTTGGTATAATTTGTGTCATTTTGTACCACAGACTCTCTTTTAAAACTTTCAGAGACTTTTGAAGACTTTCAGTGTCAGGATTTCTTCACAGGAGTTGATTCCGTTTGCCTTCGTTTGACGGTTTCCAACTACTCCACTAAAACAGACCGATATCATTCTGTATAAGGTGAAATGTGTCTGGTTGATTATGACTCTTAAAATCTTATTCTAAAATATTTTCTATGCACAGATATCTTATTATTTGCCTGCAGCAGTTTTTATTTATTACAATCGTATTCAGCCTGCCAATCACAGAATGATGTGGACACAGCTGATGATTTGCCTTCATCACGATTACAGATATCAACACATTTTATTGACACTCCCCTAGTGTTAGTGTTAGTGTTATTTTGTCAGCTTAGTCCCAGGTCAAATGTCTTTATTAGTGCAAGACTGAGGAGTTTGAATAAAAAGGTAAGTAGTGGTGCAGCATCATCCACTAGATGGTGACATTCTATTGATCATGTACTCAAATTGTCAGATATCTGTTGTACTGCACGGGTTCCCAGTACAATGGTGCATTTCCAGAAATAACTAGAGGAACTTGTTTGCTATAATAGACATAAATATAACTTTACATAAATTAAACATGAACTTTTAAGTGTAGGTGTGAATTAAATGATGTCCATTTTTATTAAAATTGCATTTTAAAATAATAAAAAAACAATAATCCAGTTAGGAGTTTGGAGTTAGTCCAAAATGAATGGAGGTCTATGAAGCTTCAGCCCCAAAATGTGACGTTTATGGGGGAAAAAAAATTTCTGTCAACTTTCATTATGTTTGACAATAGATAAGTCCATAAAATAATTTTTTGTGTCTTCAATTGTTGTGAAATACCATCATTAATTATTATTTCTATTTGACATTTGGACCTTGAGACATGAATGATATCAAGAATAGAGAAGGCCTTTATGCTAAGATTACAAAGAGCAGTTTAACAGTAATTGGCAGCACAGATGCCCACCTCTAGCCTGCATTCTCCTCCACCCAGAGAGAGATCCATCCAAAAACATCTAAAAAGTCGTTTTCATTTCGGCCTGCAGCTTCCCTGCAATGACTGTTGAGCACAGTCAGCAAAACTTTGCCAAGCTCCTGTCCTTGATGAACAGGGAGAGTCTAGCAAGTCATTTTATAGCGTATGAAGCCCACTCCTGAGGGGCCACCCTGCTGTGGCTCCATGGATTTACTGTAAATATACAAAGTTGCATCAGACATGAGAAACAGTAATGTTAACAATAACCACCCCACAGCCTTTTTTCACCACAGAAAACTGTGTACAAGTAAAACTGATTGAGAAACAACCCCTTAGGACGTTGGTATAGAAAAATTAGCGACATTTTGTACAACTTCCTCAGGTTTCTGGCTTATTTGATAAACTGCTGTGTATTTTATTCATGAATTGAGTGTAATCAGTGCTGCACTTATCCCTGGTGAGGGTAGGACGTCTTGAATGTGGATGATTGATTGCATTAAATTAATGTCTTTAGAGAAAAGACATAGTCTGTAAACCAAGATCAGATGATTACATTTAGGCATCATTTTAACTTGGCAATATTTTCAACATAATATTCTCATTAAGGGAACGTTCAGCCTCACAAATGCGCAACGCACAAATGTGATTTCTGTACAAGTTAGAATCAGAGAGCACACATTTTCCCACACTTTTCCTTTTTTTTTTTAATAATATGATTCTAACCTTTCATGAGCACATAATGACTCAAGATTGAATTGTAGTTAATTGTGTAATGCGACACTGTTTGAGGGAAACACAGCAGAAACACAAACCAACCCGCAGCCAATACGAATACAAATACGACACCAACAGCTCGATTCCAAAACAAGTTTTTATTGGCCAATTTACAGAAAGTGCTGTAGTGACCATTCCAAAGGAAAACAGACCAAAGAGTCCAGAAAAAAAAACACTAAAAAAAACAAACCCAAAACATTTTACACATTATACAAGGTTTCCATGTAATTTGACCGTCCTCCTCTTCTAAAACAAACGTCAGGACAACAATAGGGCTTTGGGCCGATGCAAAATCCACCAAAAGGTTCCAGGGGGAAAGGGGGGGTGCAAGGAAGGAGATGACATCACAACACTAGGTGTCACAGTAGATGGGAAAACTGTTAAACATCATATGAGATCTTTACATGAACATAGAGCTACAGTATACACATACAGTAGGTTCTCCCAGCTACACCCACAGTGGTTCTCTAGGCTAAAGGAGAAAACTCTCCAGTGTTTGTGACTTCGACCAAACTGTGACCAACTGCACAGCCATGACACAAATCACTCACTGTGTCGCTATCAGACATTACAGACGGACTGGATTCAGGATGGCCACGGCCTGAGATTAATGCCCTTTCACTTCAAGGTGAGGAAACCTTTGACTGGGGTTTCTGATTGCATCAAATGTGACACTGCCAAATGCTTTCAGCTCCCTGTCCTTTCATCTTAAAGTTACACCAGGCAACTTCTCTGTTTTCTGGGACCGAGTGCTGCTGCTGCTGAAGTGGGTTTTAAGGAATGTGACATCAACCCTGGAATTAACCGTCTGGCTTTAAGGCTGCATTTCATTCAAATATGGAGCTTTTAAAAGTTCTTTGCACACAGTGTAGTTACAATTTTCTTTTTACCAAAAAAGAGTTAACTTTTCTTTAGTTTTTTTCTAGATGGGACAGCTGTTTTCTCTCAGTAATATTTTAGCAGCATTAACAACCAACTCTCATTACTATGAGGCCTGCGAGCTAGTTCAGGCAGACAACTTGAGCTGTGCTGCGGACACACAATACTCACATGAGAGGCTTCATCCTCCTCAATCGTCATCTAACACACCCTCCCAATTTAACTACTACATATAACTATTTAAGCTGCAACAATTTCCCATCTCCCCCTCTGCCTGTCAGTGCCGCTACCGCCCTGCATGCACACTGCTGCCTGCACCTTCAGCCCCACCACAACCACAGCATCCACCCGTAGGCTCCGGTTAGGGGGTTCAAGAAGTTTCTTCATCACTCCCCAACACCTTCATGTAAACATATTTGCGGGGAGTGATTAAGGTCGGAGCCTCGATGCCAAACTATCATTTGTTTTGCGGCTGTGATGATAAACATTTCAAACTCGTTAGTTGTCTGACTGATCTATTATGATGAAAATGATAAATTGCATACTTTAGAAGATTATGGGCATAAAAGTAATAATGTTTGGTTTTTAAAGTGCATGCTGTAGTGATGATGACCAGAGCTTAACTTCTCGATAAATATATATTTGCATTTGAATCTAAACAAAAATATGTTCATTGTATATGATAAATAATTTTTGTGGCTGTTTGGGAGCAGCCTGATGATATGAAAACACAAAACTGACATCACCATATGTGGTTGATAATGACAATGTGTAAAGACTAAGTGTATATTAATTTGTGTGTCTGTCCACCTGATGAATGTTAACGACATATTCACTCTTCTCTTAGTTGTGTTTAGCTGCTAAATGCTGCTGTGTGGTCACCGTCTAGTAGCTAACTTTGTTATGCTGTTTGGTCCTGGGTAGGAAGTCACCAGTGGGTTTATCGGAGCGATTAAAACAGCTGCCTGCTGGGAATGAGGTTGATAGGATATACATTAAAGTTGCAAGATCTGCAACTAGAACAGCAAATTTAAAAACATCCAAATGTCGTGCAGAGTTGGCTAATTGTCTGGGCTAATCTGTGACATATTTGATTTCCATCTGATCCATGGTTAATAAACAATATTAAGTAATGCAGCATAAAACAGGCCCACACTAAACATTCTTTCATGTTAATTATGTCATTTATTATAACTCTTAAAAAGTAGGGTGCATTTTACGAATTTGTTTTGTTCCATTTGTTTGTTTTAATCATCATTAGTTCAATTAAGTTTATTGTTTATAATTTTCTCTTTTTCTTGTTATGTTTTAAGAAGATTGTTTATTTGTTCTCTCTATTTATCTGTTTTTATTTCCACGCTCAAAAAGAAAGAAAGAAATTCAAAAATTCAAATTCAAAGTTTTTTTTTCCCACCTGTAAAATGTTTGATTTAGTAAATATCGTGTTCATGATTCTTTAACAACATTTTAAGGACCCTCACCAAATAAAGTGTCTTTAATGTACGTTAAAGCAAGCAAACAAACAAAATGTTGGTCCTTATATAATTAGCATGTTTTCAAAGTCAATTAATCACATTGACCTTAGAGATTCAGGCTCTAATGCTGACATTAGATATTTACATCTTTTGATTTTCCTACTTAGAATTCCAAAGTTAACTACCTTTCCCATTTGCAGCTTGTGGAAAGTTTGAATTTCTCACTTGCCAACATCGCTGCAACATTAATGACTAGAAACGCATGTTGGGATTTACAGAGCAGCTTTCTTTGAAGGAGTACTTTTGTGTCAAACCTCGCTGCTGTTCCCTTATTACTCTACTGGAGTAGTGAGATTACTCACTACTGTTGCTTCGTTGCTGTCTGATTTCCATGTATATGACTGACTGGTCCCGCTCCACAGGAACATCTTGCCTGGTGCAGCTTTAACTGACCCAGTCACTATGAGGGCGATGGCACATCCATCCCAGCGACCCAACTGGCAGTTAGCTGGAATGATCTGAAAACTGAGCTGGGAACACACACAGAGGACTGAGGGGTCAGTTCAGTAAAGGCTCCTGCAGGCTAAGTCTTCAGGATACACACATACATAT
The DNA here is from genome assembly GCA_037577475.1 of Chaunax sp. Z400. Lineage (NCBI taxonomy): Eukaryota > Metazoa > Chordata > Actinopteri > Lophiiformes > Chaunacidae > Chaunax > Chaunax sp. Z400. The sequence continues at coordinate 20,936,405 of CM075192.1, read as the reverse complement.
GACGAGATGGTGTGTTTGTTGTGTACAAGTGGGAACGAGGGGGATTCTGGGTGTGGCGTCAGGAGGTGGGGTGGGTGGGTCACCTACTATACTCAGTATTTACAAGAAAGGAGCGTATAAAAGTTTACAAGGAGACTCCTCTGTCTTTCCCAAAAACCCAGAACTCAGACCCCTTGGCTAGTTCAACATGAGTACACACAGATCATCTTTTTTATTGTTTTTGTTTTTGAGTACCATTGAAAATATGCTATTTCTGTAAAATCACCTGGCTTTGCTAGAATAAAGACTGATAAATAACATGAAGTGTACAAAACAAAAATAGTCAGATTGTTTGCTTCCGCAACTCGCTTTTCTTAAATATAGACTGTGTTGCATCTTTATGGGACATCAGATATCTCCCTGTTGGGATTTGACACATCAAACTGAATGTATGGTAATTGACAAAATGCGATTGAGACAATTTTATTTCAACAGACTGTATTGTGTGGACAATAATGGGAGAGATTGTTCAAAAAACTCTCAGGGGTTGATCTCAATTTGGCCAACTGTTTCTTTAAGAAGGATGATGATTTGATTGACAAGCAGTTTTAGTGTCATTTTATTTCTTATTAGCTGTATAAAACAGGAGGTTTTCGGACAAGGCTTATTATCATTGCACTGTGTGTGTGTGTGTGTGTGTGTGTGTGTGTGTGTGTGTGTGTGTGTGTGTGTTTCAGTGTACTCTTCCAGTAGGGGGAGATATTACCTCATTTTTGGAGCCTCAACAACACACACAGTCTTATTTCAACCATCTGATTTGAGGTTTTCATATGGACTGTTGCAGAATGTGTGGTGTGTGTGTGTGTGTGTTTGTGTGTGTGTGTGTGTGTGTGTAAGAGTTGCTGTTAATGTGTGTTCAATAAGATATTGTTGTTTTGTCCCAGTTTTGACCCTTGTTGCTCTGGTGTTGCAGCCTGGGTAGCTGGACATCCACTTCCTCCTCGCTGTCGTCTGACTCAGCACTGGTGATGTCATCCTCCTCCTCGTCTTCTTCCTCATCCTCCTCCTCTTCTTCGTCCTCCTCTTCATCGCTGGCCTCCTCCTCTGCAGCCTGGGGTTCCTGCAGGTTCTGTGGTAAGAAAAGAAACTAAATGAATAGAAGGGAAGAGGAACACTTTCTCATGCAATTCATGCAGATATTCCAGTCACTAATACCAACTACATTTTATTCATCCCTATATTGCCCTCCCTGAGAGCATGCTCCACCCTCCTCCAAAACCCACAGCCTCCTACCTCCATCGGGTTGACTGTGATCGTCAGAGCGGAGTCGTCCCAGGTAACGTCTGCCTCTTTAGCTGTGTCTGCAAGCTTGACCTCCTGCTGGTGGGTCAGGTGGATGCGGTAGATGCCCAGCACCACGACCACCACCAGAGCTGCGATGCACATCACAATCACCACTGTGGCAGCGCTCGGCACGCCTGAGAACAAGACGAGAAGAGGGGGAGGTGAGAGAAATGGAATGGAGCAGAATAAAACCATGCAGTCATCATCATCTTTCCATCTTAGACTGCCTCTGCCCAGGTTTTCCAAACACCACACTCCCTGTCAGGGCTGGAAGCACAAGATTCTGGTCCCTGAGCAAAGGCATTCTCTATGGGTCCCTGCCCACATCCATGGCTGTTCATTGTGGTATATGTGTGAACCCTCCTCATATGAAGCTGCCGGGTAAAACAAAGGCATTCCAAGCCTAAGTCTCCATGAGTTGTTTTTTTTACTCACTGTGGCCTCTTTGCCTATTTTTATGGTTATCTGGTCTATTAGATATTGAATATCTTTTATGATAGCCTATTGATTTTCTCTTACTTATGGTATTGTATAAGAGGCCATTTTTGCCTTTAAATAACACGAGTCATCTGCTGATTATTGTGATCTTTAATTATTTTGACAGTCTATTGATTTTTTTTACTATATCATTGTTAACACATCAATATATCTTTTTTCCAGCCATGCTAGCAGTGTGTCTCTAGGGGCGACAGTGTTAGTCTGTACATCACTGTGGTCCACACTGAAATATCTTCACTGTTGATGGACTGGCCTTAAATGTTGTTCAGACATTCATGTCACCCTCAGGATGACTTGAAATAACCTTGTTGATCCCCCTGACCTGTTATTTACCGTGATCCTCAGGTCAAAACTTTGACTTGAGGAAGCTGTGTTCCAAGAGGGAGAGCTGGTGATCAGCTGATCTCACATGTCCTAGACTCCTTGGGCAAATTCTAAAAATGCACAACATGGATTTTTTGTTTTCTACCAATACTGATAACCAATGATTACCTGCTTCTTATGGTCGATATCAATAAGATAACACACAATTAATGTGTGTCTCTCATTCATTCCAATAAAATTAGGAAAATCTTAAAGATGCATATCATTTAATTATTTTGTGTCATTCAATGTGTGCAGGGAGCCAGCCTGAAGTCAGCTGGCTTGCTCTCAACCGCCTGGGCTTGAGGGGAACCTAGCGAGTGACGCTAGTATCGCTAATTATGATGTTTGCGTCTTTCAACTAGAGTAGCACGAACATGGATCAATTTAATTCTCATGGCTGCCAGTGTACAGAGGAAAGAGCAACGACCTGTTTAAACTTTTAGTTCAATTTGTGTCCAAGTCCGGCTGGAATTGATGAAGACTAAGAAGAGCTAAAAAGGCAGCAGGGATTAAACTGAGCTGTGTGTAAGCTATAGAAATAAATACACAAATACACAAAAACAAATACACTTCATTTAGGTCCGGATTCAGCTCAGTACATGACTGCATGTATCATATGCCATATTTTGCAGCATAAACACCACATATGTTGAGGGATTTCACTAAATCTAAAATGTTGATTTCTTCCGCTCTGATCTCCAGGCTACCGAGATAACATGACTTCTCCATGTCTGCCCTCTCTCCACTCGTCCCCGCTGGTGTGTGTGTGTGCATTTAACGAGCGTGAGACTCTCAGAGGACTCTTGAGATGATCATTTGATTTAGTCTCGTTCCCCAGCTTTTCACACTAAATCCACGGCTTCTGATCTTCTTGCAGTGAAGCTCCGTGCAGCCCTGGCAGAGTAAAAACACCAAACACACACACATCCTGACATTTCCCTTCCTCGATGTACTCCACATACGTCCTGTCACCTGAAACACATGCTTAAAATGTAAATCTTTCTTTTATTTGTATATATATTTACCACACTTTCATGGCTTTATTTATTTTTAAACCACCCATCACCCTCTCTGCTCCTATGACCTCCTTATCAAACACACAGACGCATACTTCTTCCAACTCTCCGGGCTGTTAACAGCTTTGGCTACTGAACTCTCCAGGACTCTTGAGTAGAATCCATTAGAGTCTGTTGAATAATTAAAGCTGGTGTGGCAGATTAAGACCAATGTCTCTCTCCTCCTCACCATGTTATGGTGAACCGAGGGACGGGAATAAGCCTGCTGCATCATTTGAGAGAAGGAGTTTCTACTGGTTTCTTTCACAGAGGAGCTCTGCGTGAGAGCTGCAGTCAGATGAATAGAACGATAAACAAACTCGAAAGGAAAACCAAAGCGTTCCCGTGGAATCAAGCTACGTTTACCCTGGGATGCATTGCCCAAATGAAAACTCTTCACAGGCTCCTTTTTTTTTTTTTTTACAGCTGGATATGATTCCCAGCACTTCTCCCTCAATCCATGAGAGTTTTTAAGCACCATGTGATTTGACAAGTCGTCCTCCACATGTTTTCACATTTATATTTCCAATAACATAAGTTTACAGTGTGGAGCATTGAGATTTCTGTCATCGGAGAGAAACAAAAAGGCAGCCTCCAATCTGGATAGAAGAAGAAAACTGAGCTCAACACTTCAGACGCACATCGTCTTCACATCCTGTCACTTCATCACCTTTCAGCCACAAAAGCCACAGCTGCAGTTGCTGTAGCAACTTTGTTGACAGAGGTGGGGGCTCAGGTTGAAAGTGTGAAATTGCACCTCCAAAGCTATCTGGTGCAAAGAAAAGAAAGTGAAAAGCGTGTTGTTGAGGATGAGAAAAAGTATAGACTATTTTGTTTTTCATTAGACGACTAAAAATAATTTTAAGTTATTTTTTTCAGGCATTTTTGCTTTTATTTTACAGGACAGGCCGAGAGGTGACAGGAAATGTGGGAGAGAGACGGGGGGGAAGACATGCGGCAAATTGCCACGGGCCGGAATCGAACCCGCGCCGACCGCTAGAGGACTCTGGCCTCGGTACATGGGGCACTGCGCTAAGAAAATGCACCGGACTTTCCACCGGCATGGTGTGTAAACAATAACTGAATTTGTATTTTTGACCAACTGTTCCTTTATCATTTAATGCAACACTACATAGGATGCAGGACAAATGAAGTCCGAGAGAAGAAATGAATCTTATGGAGTAAACCATTTGTTTCCAAAGAATCAGAGACGGGTCTTACCTGAGCTGTGGCTGGGGAAGAGGTCATGAATCATGGATGGATGGTGGACCACCTGCATGTACTGAGGCGGGGCTACCATGTGATTGACATGTTCTCCAGCTTCTGAGTTGTGCAGTAAGCTCACCTGGTTGGGAACAGGTAAAGTAGTAAGGTTTTTTTTTAAGGCAATGTGATCGTTTTCTTATCATCCAGTGTTTACCAGCTGTAAGCCTTCTTGAAAGGACAGTGAATGCCACAAATGCCACAAACTGTAATCATACAGTAGCTGCTTTTACACAGCCTGTTCAAGGTAGGACCTTTATTCTGCCCTGTCATTCTGTATAAACGCCATGAAGGCGTAATGGGAGGTGTGTGTCGTCCTGCCTCTGTGACTGCAGCGGTGATAAACGCAAGGCCTTAAGACAGAATTGGAGGTGTGATGTTTTGATGGCATATTATGTTAATTATTTACAAAGCGCTGCTTGACGCGTATGTAAAAAAGTCACACTAGAAGATGACGCCGCCGTGTTAAATATCATGCATCGTCTGCCTGTGCAATGCAGGCTTGGGATCAAGGGTCTTCGTTGCTGTGCTGTTGCACGATTTCTGTGTAGAAAGGGATTGTGGTAAATGCATCATTAAAAACCCAAGCTGAGGGTCACACTGACCTCCAGGTTGAACTCATTGCTGGTGTAGCGTCCGTTGAGCTCTGAGCAGCTGAGGCGAAACCTCCTCTCGGTTAGCTGTCCGGGCTGCCAGTTATAGTAACGGACCTGTCGGATCACCTGCTCATAGTTGGACATGGAGTCCACACCTGTGAAAAGAGGCCGGAACAGTGGGATCTACTCTATGGACGTGGCAAAGCAACCAACCTGAACACACGGCATGTAGCTGTGGTGTGGTTGCCACAGTAACCTACCATATACGGACATGCCAGAGGTGGAGTTGGTGGCGTCGAGGTGTTTTCCAAGCAGAGTACTGCGCTGCAGCTGGAGGGACTCCTGCTCTGGTCTCAGCTCGTCCCCCAGCACCAGGATGTCACAGTAGTCCAAATTATGAATAATCTCCTCCAGCACCCCGGGTCGACGTGCTACACACACACACACACACACACACACACACACACACACACACACACACACACACACACACACACACACACACACACACACACACACACACACACACACACACACACACACAGACACACACACACCTGTAAATTCTCTTCCCCGACACTCGTAACAGAATTGACAAACAATATCAGAATCACTTTCCCCTTAATTCATTCTGTTGGCAATAAAACTTGTATTCTGGGTCATTTTCTATCTTTGGTGTCAGATATGTTTGTACTCCCAGCCAGCTGCACTGTGCATCAAATATACTCTCTCTGACCGGTGTGAATGCATCTATTCTTGATTTTCACTTGACATTCTGACTGATATTGAATAGCCAAAAACACTTGTGGAAGAGAACCCTTTTGAACAACCCTAAATCAAAGAGTACAGGACACAACATAACCTGCTTCTACTCCCAAACTCCAATTATTGGTGCAGTCTCTGAACACAGACAGTATCATGAGCTGCTGTGGTAATAAGTCCCCTAAGACAGCTCCCATCACAACAGTGCTGGGTGGCTGCTGGGGCTCTACGACAGGACGCTAAGCATTTTCCTTCTCCTCTCACTGCTAGCCAGCCTTCTCCCTCACCGTACTCTCCCCCGGGGATGGAACTGGCTCTGCCCATTTAACAGCTTCCCAACGGAGGAAGATAGGTATGAGGTGTGTGTGTGTGTGTGTGTGTGTGTGTGTGTGTGTGTGTGTGGAGGGGGGTCTCTGGGGGAAAGACAGAGATGAGGTGGAGAAAAGGGGGGAGAGTGAGCAAAACAGAAGGAAAGTTCCATCCTAGGGAGATCTTTCTGTATTAAAGATATTTTTGTGAAGAAGGTATTTCTTTAAAGGTGCTCTTTATTCTGGGGTTGTTGCTCTCAGTGGTCTGACTGGGAACACTTTCACTTCACTTTCCATGACCTTTGTTAGATCATCAAGCAGCCAGCAAGTTACTCAGTAGCAGACAGCTGTTTTCTGCTAGGAGCTCTAATAATCTGCACACTACCTGCCCTGCCCACCAAACAGCAAACAGTGAAAGTTAGCTACTAGCTGGTGAACATAGTGGAGCATGAAGCAGCTAATGAGACAAATGCTGCCCTCAGGAATAGCTGGAAAACAAAACAAATAAAATGGTAGAGGATAGAGGATAAATAAAAGATAGAATGGGATAGGAGAAGAGGGGATGGGATGGGATTCAATAGAATGAGATAACATTAAACAACACTGAACAATTAAACAAACTGCTAAGGTTAAGGTTTATCATTGCAACATCATTATCAGTGACCATAAATTAATGTGACTATTAGGTTAACTAGGAGCTTGAAGCAGCAGCATTTACACTGTTTTTGTAGAATAACCCAGCTGAGCGCGGGTGGGATGAGCTTCCTGGACAGAATCACAAAGAAAATCAAAACCGATAGAGAGAGAGACTGATAGGATGCAGGATGAGTGGGATTAAATAAATGGCAAGGAAAAAAAAGGCAAACTAGAGAAGGATAGAGAGAATAGAGGATGACCACGAAAGCAAGTGGGTCAAGATATTGTGCATTAAACATGACGAGTTAAAGAGAAAATTGCTAACACTGGCTTTGAATAAGAGCATCAGTGTAAGGCTTGAAAAGATACTGTGGTATGAATTGGAGAGGGGAATGAGGCAGTGTGGTTTAGGCTCAATAAAGAGACAAATGAATGAGAGAGTGAGACAAAGAGAGAGACGAGAGGGTGAAAGTGTGATCAATAGTGTCTAACAGAAACTTACTGAATGCCCCGCAAAAGAAAAATGTGATTTATCTTGAAACCTTTAAGCGTTGGGAGAACACAAAATCTCCTCATTATGGAAGTTCAGCGTGCCTCCCTCTCCCACACACTCTCTCCTCCCGTCTTTTCTCTTTCTCTTTCCATTTCTGTGTCTTTCTCAGGCTTCCAACTAATCTCTCCCCCCCAGCTGCAGTCTCGATTTCACCAGCAGAAAGAGCTCCAGCGACTCCTGAAAGCGATGCCACTTTCTGCTATTCTCCCCGCACCGCATTACGCACAATGGAGGGCTAAAACTTCCCTCTCGCTCTGCTTATCTGCTCCTAATTGGCTGCGGGCGGCAGGGCCCGGGGTGAAGCCGGGCTGTCCCTGCCTCGGTGGTCTGATCATTGGATGAGGCTGGAGCTCCCAGGATTTAAATGTCACACTCATTTGCTGCTGGTCAAGGTGGTGTGAAACTGAGAATCGGCCTCGTGGTGGGTGAAGGTCTCAGTCAGCAGAAGTGGGTCTGCAGTCGTATGAGGACAGATGGGGGGGGTTTAAGATAGACTTGACTCTGCAGCAGGAAATTGACTTTTACAAATTGGCAACCAGAGGTGCACGGAACAATTGGCTGTAGCTTACACTGCAGATTACAGCTGGTAAGAGGGGACACCTGTGTCTGAGGTAGTGTAATTAGCTGCATGTGCAAACCAGAGGTGTGTATATATATATACGTGATTTCCGTCAGAGGATATCTTTACACGGGTTCTCTGTTCTTTGGTTTTACTGTAACGGGATAATTCGTCCACCTCTAGCGCAAACATAAAATAAGCAAGTGAGAGAAGTAGTAGTATACACTATGTGCCGTTTGTGAATCACACAAACTCACAAGCAACTACTTTGTTGGAGTTTTGATAACCTCTCTTTTCTTCAGGCGAGGGAATTTGGCAGCGTGGGAACAAAATCTTAACTTTTGTTTTGTCGGTGCATGCAGATGTACTGGATGAAAGAGACGCGCTGCTGCTGCTGCTGCTGCTGCTGCTGATTTGCAGTCTCATGAGGTGCCGTGAAATGTTCAGCTCTCTCTGAAGGTTTGTTTTGATAGCAAAGGCAGGTGGCGCTGCATAGCCTATGGGACTTCATGAATGAGTGAACGCATTATCAGTATGAGGAGCTGCTGAAATATTTAGATCATCATGACACATTTATACCTGCAGGGAGGTATGCATCTCTGACTCTGTGAGGTACAATCAGAGGAGTGCTTTTTGGAGTATATGAGCATGGGTAGACTGGCAACGAAAAGCTGCCTGGGAATTTGCGGTCATTTTGTGTTGTGTAAATTTAAAAAAATGATGATGAAAACAAAAATATTATACTATCTTTACATTTTAAGGAGTTGTATATGTGCCACTGTCGCCAAGTTTTTCACACATCTAAGCAGACTAGTTTCCAAACAATGTTTGAGCTTCTCAACAATCAGTTGAAGGGATAACACCGAATGTTACTGACACACACATGTTACCATGTTACCGTTACCCTGTAAAGGTCTTAATGTTCTGCTATTCCTGCTTTCTGCCTGAATATGGTGCAACTGGGAGGAGATGGTGAATTTACATACTGTCCAGTTATTAATGTTCAAGTTGCTGCTCACTTTGTACTTGTTATTAATGTCATAATTGTATGACTAGATGGCCCAAAGTGTGCCTTTGCAATTTTTTATTTTTTTATTATTTTTTTTTTAGACTTTAAAATATTTTTGATTTCAGTTTGTGTTAAAAACAAAGACCAGGGGGAAAAAAATACTTTTTTAAAAGTTAATATTACTTGATGTAAGTAAGGCAATCGGTTGATTGACTCAAATGATTTTGAGTTTTATTAAGTCTATGATTTGAGTTATGGGTAATTAAATGACTGAAAGAAGAAATAATGAATATTTGAGTTTACAGAACACAAAATACTTGGTTTTCATACATACAATTATTCAGTTCTGTTGAATTATTGCAATGAGTTGGAGTGAGTGAATACTGAAAATATTTGAGTTGGCTTAATGAATAATTTAATTTAAAAGTAATCAAGCAGTACATTTAACAGTAACTCCAAAGTATTTGAGTTGGTGTAATGAGTACTTTAAATTACCTTCACACAGAAAGTACATGTACCACAAACTCCAAGTATTTAAGCTTGGATAAACTACGACTTTTGAGTTTATGAACTCAAAAAATTTGTGGCAACTGATTGCATCATTTCTTTTTTTTGAGTACAGCTCACTTATTCAGGTTTACAGTGCACCCAACCAGAGCAACAGGCTATGAGGAAGTAAGGTACTGATACCTCACTGCCTTCCCACCTACTGCTGTTTCCAAATTTATTATTGTTCTCATGTGTACATTTTTCACTTCCTCTAGGTAGTTTGAAACCATTTTCTTCAAATGAATGCTTAACAGCTAAAATACATGGAGCACAGGCACAGCGGGACACGTCTGCCACAGCATGCCCACAGCATGCCCACAGCAGAGCTCGCCCATTTCGATCAACTGAAGCGGCCACAGTGTCTGGTCCATTTTTTCTCTGTGGCTATGCAGGCCTCCAACAGGTGAACACTAGTTTAAATCTCCTCTGAAATATATACATATATATATGACATACATATGACGACATATAGTCACACATTACAAAGATGAAGTCTGTGTAGCAGCTAAAAAGCGCCGCTCCACCTATAGCGATGCATCAGACCTCTTACCCATGTATTCCAGCAGTTCTGTAGGTGTGTGATGGTCCATACCTGTGTGATGTGCAGTAACATCTGCCCTGGTGACTGTGCTGATGATGTGGAGGTCCTGGAACAGATCTACGCCTCCTGGCGCTCTAAGGTCAGAAGCCGGCCGATTCAGCCTCTCTACTCCAGTGATGGTTATCCTGGGCTCACTGGGCTGCAACACCATCACCACCGCATCGATGTCTGGGATGGTGATACAAGTGTCTTCACCAAAACACCTGAAGAAGACATGGAGAGGAGAAGAAAGTCAGGAAAGAGGAAGATGGATGACAGACTGGGATGTGAAAAAGCAAGCTGACGCTGCTGGTCGTCTGGTTTTCCTTTCTGGTACATCAACTGTGACTCGCCGCTCTAATGAGCAACAGGACTGTGGAAAAACACCTCAACACAGCCTGGACTGACATCAGATGTCACTTTACTCTGAGTCAGGTGAAAGACTGTGAATAACTCCTACCTCATTCACAGTTTAATAATCATATTTTTAGTGATTAGCAGGTCAAAAGATGTCAAAACCAGGCCACATTATAAAGATTCTAGTTTTTTTATGTCAAGCAAAAAAACAGTATTAAATATTGTCATTTTAATACTGTTGTTAGAAAATTACACCCTTGGTTCAGACAATTCATTTAATTCACCATAACATCAGAAGTGGTCATTTTTCCCCCATTTTGTTCTTGGAAGAATTAAACAAACAAATTAGGGTTTGGTATCTTGTTCAAGGACTTGTAGACTGGTGGAACTGGGGATCGAACCACCGACCTTCTGATAGGTGGATGACCACCCTTACCAGCTAAGCCACAGCTGCCCCAGGTAATGAGGTTTACAGATGCTTCTTTCCTTTTAAAAGGGCCAGCCTTGCTGGCCCTTTTAAACAGTGACGCACTTTTAAACAGTGACACATTACTGGTATCCTTTTTGAAAGTAGGACAGATTCACTTATTTAAAATTTTCTCCAGGACACCTAATTCATGCTTAATATTCTACTCCTATTTCTCATACACTAATCAGCAGCTGCATCCTCAAATAAAGGTTCTGTCTCCAGCGGATGTGAGGAATAGTTTTATGTTCTTGTCAGTAATTATACTGAAATGACAAAACATTTCTTCACAAGTGACTGAAGTTCACAATATGATGACCTTGACCACAGTCCTCCATGAATGTCCTGCACATTGTGTTTCTCATGTGTAATTCAGCCTTTCTAAGTGCTTGACAGTGTCACCAGGTGCATTTCTTTATTTTTTTCATACTCTAATTTCCCTCCACCTCGCCAAACACTTCAGCGAAGAGAAGGTCACATCCAGTTGATACGCATCACCAAAGTGTTACACACAGTTTTTTAAAATAGCTGTGTCCCTGACACAACCTACTACCTGTTCAGCATCAGAATGTAAAACTGTGCAGCAGCACAGCAGCTAGTAAAGCTTATCAGTACCAACAGGACCTCTTAGCTCCACTAAAAGCTGTCAAATCTACATCCACACCACAGCGCATGCAGTTCTTCAGGGGGTAAAAATCTGTCAGCAGACACGGTCCTGCAGCAGTGTGCCCGCTGTGTTTTCATAAGCGAATATCTGCATCCCTGTCTGAGTGTGACAGCATGCGTTTAAATGCACAACGTCAACTACTTTACAGACACATATTGGCTCTCTCTAGGATGTGAACTAGCTGTGAGCAGAGGAGAGCAGACACACACACAGATCTGCATTATTCACACTACTGGTGCAATAGTTGGAAAACATACAGACCGCATAAAGAACATGGATTACACATCAATCACATGGGAAACAAGAGATGTTAAAATGACCAAAGGACAGGGGGCGGGAATGAGAAGAGTGGGTGATGATGGTGGTGGAGGGCTTTAAAGCTGAACACACAGCCAGATTTTTGTTTTGACATTTCACTGAAGGCCTTTCAAGCACAAACATCTGTCAGTGGGTGGAACATCAATGCTTTCTGCCCCTACTGTAGCTGCAGCTATAGGAAGAAACCAAAACAAAACAAAAAAAAAAGAAGCTCATATGCTGCACTGGAAACCTACAGGCCACGAGATTTCATCTCTTATGCATCCTGTATTTCTCCATCTATATTCTGATGTAAACCACGTTGCAATGCATGAATCCATATTAAACTAGTTTTATGCGACGTTTGAAAAGCTGTTCATTGATATTTATTTACATGCGGGTGTGTAGGAGAGGGATGAGTCTGTAGCAGCTTACAAAGGGATTCCAACACACTGTCTTAACTTGCAGAATCACATTATTGCACTGCGACGTTTCGGTTCATGCTAGTAGTGACACTAAGGATCCCCAGCAGGATCATTGCATACATATTATGGATATGGGATCCTTAGTGTCACTACTAGCATGAACTTTGTTTTCTATAGGCTAGCTGTATCCATTTATGTCGCCTTTAAATATGTGGTTTTTGATAGCAAAATGAGGAATTTGATAAAGAGACTTGATTATTGTTGCTTGAGTAGATTTGTGCAATGATGAACTGAAGATGATGTTATTGTGAGGCCCTGTTGTATTCAACATGTACATTAATCTACAGGATACAAATACATTGAATTGAATTGGATTGTGGATCCACCAGACCTGTAAATATTAGATAGGTAATACAAACATGAGCACCGCACAAAGGTTAAATAAAATATTTGCTTGGAGTCAGTTTTCATACACAGTCTCATCCATCTATAACATGACTTATGGGGTTGTAGAGTAAGGATTTAAAATAATCATTACTAATAATGATATATTATCAATAATCATTAAATAATTCTATTTATCATAAATAGTAAGATTGGCGGATGTATTTTTAAATCACATATTTAAAAACATGTTTCATGTTCTTGAAGTATCTGATGCTTCTGGTGTCTTTCTACATTCACCAAGTTGTCCTGCCGGCTTTAGCCTACATAGCTGATGGAACAAGAACAAATTCACATCTAGTCTATTGAAATATTAAAAAGAAACCGCTGAAACTTTGACAGCTGAATGGTAACGTAACTATTGCCTCTCCTCTGGAGTCAGTGTGGCCAAGGTTTGAGGCCATGGTGTAATCTCTCCTTTTCTTTCCTGTGGCCTCAGCTGGTGGTGTGTGTTTGCCTGCTGCTCAGGCACTAAGCCATTGTTGTGAGAAGTCGGAGATACAAACTCAGTGATGCAGGGAGATGGCTGCTGCGTGGGCTCACTGTGTTGAAAACAGAAAAAAAAGAAGAAAGCTGGAGCCAGTCCAACTTCATTATAAAGAAATATGACAAGGAGCCTAAAAGGGCTTTTGCAAAGATGAACTACTGTTACTTTTATTTTCCCAATGCCTGCAGTAATTGCGGTTATTAGTCGTCAGCACAAAACAAATTAAATTGCATTTGGAGGAATTACTTAATGTCTCTGTTTATTTGTGAGGGTGATACTGTCCGCGGGAGTTAGTTTTTTTTTCTTCTTTTTCTTCCCAACACTTGCTGATGTGTTATAGTGGGCGGCCATGTTTCAGGCTCTTGGAGTAACTAATTCAACTGAAGAGTAGTGCAGCAGAAAGTAAAAATCATGCTGAATCTTAAAATGTTTTTAGACCTCTAGTTTACAAAAGACACACTAGATATTGTTAATAATGGAACACACTATGATGATGTCACCAGGATGATGTCACATCACTCAAATCAAGTGATATCACTTAATTCCTTGACCCTGGAAAGCTACTCCAAGCATTTGAAGTCATGTGTTTATCATCATTAGGTGGTGGATCTGGATCTATTTTTCGTCTAGGACTTCTTACCCTTTAAAGATGCATGGACTCTGAATCTGCTTTATCTCAGCTACAGTACATACTGGTTGCAGTACCACGTCTATACCCCTCTCTGTTGCTATACTCCTATAAACCAACCTCAACGGAGGCTCACCTGTAAGACTTGACTTGAAAATCCTTAAAAAAAAAAAACATACAGAAAGGTTTGAAGTAAACACTAAAATCTATAGAATTAAAACTTGCGTCGTCTGCGTGGGAGTCTTTCTTAGCCACTACACAGCCTGTGTCACAGTCACATGACTAAAATAAGGTTTTTGATTGTTTTGACAATGTGGGTGGTATAAGAAATCTAATGAACCTTCGTAGGGAATTTGATATGCATAAAATCTGTCACTAGATAGTTACTGCCGTCCATAAGAGTTGACATTTATGCGTACTGTGACCCAATACATATTGCCCTCTCCAAATATATATTTTTAATCTGCCAGATCTGAATCCAAATTTGGATTGTTGCGCCGGAACATGATTCTTCTATTCTTATTATTTTTCATGATATTGCAAAATGTTGAAGAAATTGAAAAAGTGATCCAGAATCTGCATCCATACCAGAAACCACCTCAAAACGGATTCAATTCCTCCTTGACCCAAGATCTATCCCACACAAAATGTCATCAAAATCTGCTGACCACTTTACCTTGCACACAAACAAACAAACAAACAGACAGACAGACAGACAGGGATGATCAGATAAACCATGCCAACTTTCGTCGTGTTTTTGGCTGTTGATATCACACACACACACACACACACATAGCTATGGCAACTGGCTGACAAGTCAGCAGTATGTGAGGAAAAAAAAATTATTTCAAAATTACATTTAGCAATGACGCAAACTCATCTGTGATTAACATAATGTATTCCTTGATAATCGGTGTGCCCCCAGCTACAATGACTACTCTTTATCCACAGCAGCCTGTGGAGCACACACACTCACTACTGCTGTGTTCGTTGAAGTTCTTGGGCCCAAGGCCGTGCATCGAACCCAACAGGAAGGCGGAGATTGAACCCCCAGGGCTGTGCTGCAGGCGTTTACATATATTTAAAAAAATCATGAATTTTAATGAGACCCCGCCAAGGGAGGCTGTTTAACCACGCAGGCTTTCTCGCGCTCTCTCTTTTTATATCTCTCTTTCTCTCATTCCTCTGGCAAAGCCAAGACAAAAATTTTAATACATGACATGAAAATGTAAAAACTAGTCCCTTGTGGCAACAGTGAACAGAACATTGTGAATTAAAAGAGAAGGAAAGTGGCAGGAGAGGAAAGGAGCAACAGAGAGAGAGAAATGAGAGGAAGGGTTGGGATCAATGTGTCAGAGGGGAATTATCTATCAGTCAGGCTGTGATATCTGCAGTGTTGTCGTCACGCGTAACATAAAGTGTTGAGGATGGTTAACACTCCTCATATCTGAGAGAAGGTACAAAGAAACAGAGACAACAGGAGAGGACTAAAGGAAACAAATGTAAGAAGGGATATAGAAAGTTAGAAAAAACCAGAGAAAAAAACAACTGGAAGAACAAGAGGAAGGAAGAATGGAATTGTTGTATACATACTGGACGGTGGTGGAAATGTGCAGACGTCGGATGCCTGGTGTGGGAAACTGCCGAGAGTTTATGTAGGAAACTTTTCTCACAGCAGCGTTCATGTTTTCCAAGTCCTCTCCCTCCATTACCAAGATAGACTGGGCTGGGTTAAAGTGGAACTGTGTAAAAAAAACAAACAGATATGGAACAGATCAAATAGAAAGCTCACAGGACCGCTCATAGAGTAGTCTGATTGAGATTTTGTATCTGGTGTGGACACATTCTGTGAATGATGGTGAAAGAACCCTGATGAAAAATGGTGGAAGTGAAGTTTTCATACATTTTTGGGTTTTTATTTTTTAGAATTACTAGTAGTATTTTATTATTACTAGTAATAATAAAATACTACTTTTTTATGACTACAATTTTTTTTTACAATTACTAGGAATAAAAATAAATATTATTATATTAGGGGCGGCTGTGGCTTAGGTGGTAAGAGCGATCGTCCACTTATCAGAAGGTCGGTGGTTCGATCCCCACTTCCCCCCAGGTCTACAAGTTGAAGTATCCTTGAGCAAGATGCTGAACCCCAATTTGCTCCCCGGGCACCGTAAAGGCAGCCCACTGCTCCTCAGGGATGGGTCAAATGCAGAGAAAGAATTTCCCCATGGGGACAATAAAGCATAGCTTATTTTATCTTATCTTATTACTATTAAAGCTTAGGGTTAGGGTTAGAAGACTCAGGAAGGTTGACTTACTGACCTCTTGCAATTTTACTTGAATTCCCCTGAACTAGTGCCTGTAAGACTGTAGTGTAATACTTCTGCCTATGTACTGTACCATGTAGTGAATGGCTTAAAACATGAAGAAAACAATTATCTGGCCCTTATGTCAGTGAACTCTCCTCACAAATACACTCTGATGGAGGTGTGTGCTCTCCCGCAGGGTTTGATGGTAGGGAGCTGAGGCCCTCCTAAAAAGAGTTTAGTGGTCTCCTTCAGAGTGTCGCTAAGTGTCTCCAATTTCGTAAAACGGGCTCTCAGCACCAAGGTGACTGTACTTCCGCCCTCCATGGGGCTCCCCAGACATGCACTCTCCCCTGCCATTTTTCCCATCACAACTTCCCCTCTCTTGCTGTCCTCTTTCTTGGTCTATTCTTTGTCACTGTATGTAATATCCACCGTGTGCCTCTACCTCCCTCTGTCTCTCCCTCTCCTCTGATTGTCCTGTGGCAGTGTGGCAGTCCTCCACTTGCTCAGCTAAGTGCTGTTCTAAGGCATCCTGTGGACTTATAGGAGCGAGAGTGTTGCTAAGAAGAAAATGAAATAGCTCTCAAAAACAAACTACACTGGCCCTAGAGGGTTGTCGTCCTTCTCTCTTCATCCCAACCATCCTTTCTCAAAAGGCTGGCAGGGATCTGTTTGCGGCACCTTAGCACAAGGTGGAAAGAGCAGTGGGAGTGAGGGAGAGAAGACTGAAATGAGGTGGATAAAGAAAGTTAAGGCAGCAAAGGGATGGTGGGTTGGTGGAGTCTACACAAACCTCCATCCATCTGGTCTTCCCTCCCAATTTCCACATTGCAGGGAGATGAATTAGCTGCTGAGTTGAAAAGGAGGTGGGTGGTGGGATAGTGGCTGAGGAGTTTTTTTTCAAGTGTTTTTGTGTCAACTAGGATCAAAATGTGGCTTTTTGTGTATGTCAATGCATCAGAGGAGGATATATGTTAAATGTGCTCGGTATAGTCAAAGAGGTTGTTGAAATACCAGCTTGTACTGCTAGATGTTCAAAGCTTTTACTTATTTGCTTTCCTGCAAAGAGTTAGATGAGATGTTTTATATCACTCTCATACCTGGGTAATATGTAAATATTTCTTTGTAACTTTGAGTTAGATTTGTCCAGTGTTTTAAACCTGAATCTCCTGTTTAGGTTAACTTAAGCCAGGCTTGCCACTGCAAGTCCAGTCTAAGTCTCCTTTCTGGAATACCCATGGATGACTGTGTGTGTGTAATACCTTTATACTCTTATCAAGACTCTCGAGGGAGTTGATGTCCAGCCCCTCTTTGCAGGCTTGCAGACAGGAAATTACTTTCTGACTCTCGATCTTCCCTGGTCGGATGGTCAGTCCAGATAGGCTGCCCCGGAAGTACTGAGTGAACCGTGGCTTGGTCACCTCCCCACCTACACACAACCATTCACACACAGGAAAATATTTCGGAAAATGTCTTTCTGGAATTTAAAACACATGATTACTGGAGATTTATGGTGACACCATTTTTTTTCTTTGTACCCATGGCTACCTTCACACTGTAGGCAAAAGTTCTCATAAGTGACACAGGTCTGTATTTTTCAGGACAGTACAGAAAACACAAATCACATGGAATCTAATCTTTTCAATTCTGATTCATATGTGGTCCTAAATCAGATACGCATCTAATTCCTGCTGATGTGACAGCAGTGTAAATAGTCACAGGAGATTTCATGTGGCTTTTCTTCCAGTGAGCATGCTCACATCAGTTTTTGTCAGCAACGGTTGACAAAGTCAAATATGGAGTATTGCAGCAATGACAACTGGGAGACATGCAGTTGCAGAATTAATGGGTGAATGGGAAAATGCTACAATCAAATCAAAAAAAGCTTTTTCCTTCTTGCTGTCAGCCTACAGTCACTACACTAGGATTATGACATCAAACAATGCAAGAAAAGATTGCCTGCATCACTATTTTATTAATTTTAATAATGAAGTGGCATACCAATGACATTCTCTGCAGTTCAGCAGTATGCTTGTTGTAAATGTGGCTTCGTGATACAGATCTGTTCTCAACTATGTCAGATACAGGTTTGAGATTTGAGGAAAACAAATCAGAATTGTGCATCTTTTAATCACTGTGTGAATGCAGCCAGTGTCAACCATGCAAAGTAAAAAGGAACAAGACATATTAGATGTAGTCTACCCATTCTACAAAATAATTACAATGGGTCACATAAACCCCTCACTAGGACATATTTGTGTTAATTTACTGTAGAGTCACCATAGTGTCATGTTTGTCTCCTTTGGTATGTGGTGCATAGTAGTCAGTACACACTACAAGATAAGTAACACTGACCATTTCCATTCTATAATTATAGGTCTCGATGTCCAATTATGGCTATAATTGGCCTTAAGATGTATGTTTTGTGTCCTCATTCTGTGACCAAGCAACAGGGCGCTGCAGTAAAAGTGCAAATGTTACCCAGTAAGCCCATCCAGGCTAAATAAAGGTAAGGAAAAAGTCAACACATAAAGGGTTTGTCATCTGAACATGGTAAAGGCCAATACCAGCAAGAGGAGTCTCCAAACCACTCATTATCTGAAAGGTTACTAGCTTTGGGTATCAGAATTTCCCCTCTCCTTTCCTTCTTTTTTAAATTTATTTCCTCTTCCCTTCTCTCTGGTTCTCTTAAATTCAGCAGTAATACACAGAAACACTAAAACTCTGTAACTGGACTTTTATCTCGTAACATTTGTCATTAAAAATTCCAAGCTTATTCACACATCAATAACATTTGTATGATGAAGTGAAGTATTTCCTGATGGGCAGAGGTGCAGTTAAATTGCACAGCCAGAAACGGTCTTCCTGTCTCTTTATCAGTATCTCTCTAGCCTCTGAGCACATAACTCTGATACTATGTGCTCGTAAACTCGTCTCCCTCTCTTACTCTCTCTCAAGTCTCACTTGTTTTCTTCTCCTTCTCCTCTCTTTTCACTCAGGCATCTTTGTGCCGAACAGTCAAACCCCTGCTCATCAGAGAAACAGCCGTATACAGTAGGTTGTCTGTAAAAGCACAAACTCTCTTTGTGTCACTTGTTATGCAGTGACCTCTAGTTGCTGTGGTAATATTGATGGGCGAAAGAAGGAAGTCAAGTGATGTAGTGTAAGTGCAACAATGTCCACAAAAGGATGAGACTGGGTTTGATGGATTGAGTGTGAATTTGAGATTTTTCATTAAGGGGCATGCTTTGCTTATAACAACCACTATTTCTGTTGATATGTTGATTGTTTTGTTCCTAATCAAATTACCATGAGATGAAAAAGACGTGTACGACGATACTCTAGTCCTTCAGACAACTCTGATCATAGTGCTCTCTCTCTACAAACCTTTAAACCTTTATATGGATAAATCTTGAAGCTTTCATTTTAAAGACTATACCGACTGTGGCATTGATAACGAAGAAGGCATACAAGAGCCGTGGGACACTTTCAATGCCCAACTGGATTTTCTGCTTCGAAAGCATCATAAATGAAGTTCATTTTCTATCCACCCAGTGGGTCCACTTCTGTCATTCCTGGAAGAGAAGAGTTCGGTCTTTAAATCAGGTAATCCAGTTAGTGACAGACGAAGTATGCTGTGAAATGTCCACAGTAACTGGAGCTGGGGGAATCCTCTTGCCTACATGACCCAGGAATCCTCAATCCCCTGTTAATGGTGCAGGCACATGTATCACTGCCCTAAGTGATGTATCCCTGGTCAGGGCAGATGGAGACTCAGCTGACCACCAATTGAGGCACTTTATCATGGCCTACCTCTTGGTGTAAAAACAGACAAGAAATGAACTGCAGACATTTCAGATGGAGTCATCCCTGCTTAACAATTGCAGCTTCATTGTGCACCATGGCCAGTTTGAGAGAGCTTCCCCTTTGCACCTGAAACAGACTCCTGTTGGTTGGATGACCTATTAATGGCTACCAGACAAGTGACCCATGAAGCTTATTTATTGACAGGCAAGATGTAAATATTGGGGCTGTAAAATTCTCACACCTGAACTGGAGGAGCAAAGGGGCAGCACATACCTCTTCCATTTTCACTGTCTCATTGTTGCTCACTCAGCGTTTTCAAATTCTATGAATGTAGCTCTAACCCAATTAGAAAACTGAAACTACTCAATGTCCGTGGTTTATCTTGAGTAATCAGGTCATGATTTCTGGAAAGATACATTGCTGTTGAGTTTTGCAAATGCATTTTATTAGTGCTTTAAGCACCACATGTGAAGTGCTATCTAGTTTTATTATATTCAAGAGAGAGTCTCTATGGCAGATATCTCTGAACCTGTGAGAGGCTTCCGTTAAGACTGTGAAGCCTTTGGACATAACAGGGGGAAAAAAAGATAAGCCTTTTATTAACTTGATCAGTGACTTGTATCAAGAGAAATGGTGTAATGGTTGTGTTGGTTGACTGTCACCCAGGTAACCTAAATTCAATGCATAGGTGTTGTTGTTTTTTCAATTAATTGTTTCGGTTATTATTATTATTATTATTATTATTATTATTATTATTATTATTATTATTATCATTAGGTATTAGTTTCAGGGGTTACTCGGACATCTGCAAGGCAGGAGGATTGACTTACTGGACCTCTTGCAATTTTATTTGAATACCCCTGATCTAATAGATAAATAGTACAGTAGGTTAGAGAAAACTTATAGGTTTTTCATTTTGGGGTGAACTGTCCCTTTAATAGTCCCAGGTGATTAAAAAAAATAGGTGCAGAGTAAAGGGGATTACTGTAGAACAGGAATGATATGGGTGATAAAAGTGCTGCTCATTCCACTTTAGAGGCTGTATTTAACGTGGGGTCAGCTCTCTTTGCCCGCTCTGTGCAGACCTTACTCCATAGATCTTCACTCTCCTTTTCACTCAGCTTTATTTGTGTCATTTCCAGAAGAGCAACAGATGATACTGGAGGGACATTAGTGAGCTGGAAATAGTACCATTACTTAAGTTAAGTGTGAGAACCACTTACCGTGTGATTTATTAGGCATGCACCTCTATTTGCGCCTGTGTACCTGTATTCAGTATCCTGTATATACACAGATATTTATGTTTCAATCTCTGCATGTGTGAAATCATCAATAATCCTTCCTAGATACTTGCTGCTGTGATGGGGGAAAGCCAGGGAGGCAGAGGAGGAGCACCTTGCAAGGAAAAAGAGTCATGGAGGATGAGTTTGTTGCACTTCGCTGCCTGACTCCTCCACAGCTATGAACATGAAACACACTCCGCCAGGTCAGAGGGTAAATACTGGCTGACTGTGTAAAAACTGCACAGGCAGCACTTAATCTCATGGGTGAAAGTGGGAGAATGGGTGGGGGCAACACTTCTATTAGAAGATAGAAGAGGAGAGTAGGGAGTCACATTAGAACAAGCATAGCTCCTAGGGTTCTCAAAATAACTTGTTAATTTTGATTAATTAAATATATTTTAAAAAAATAACACATTGAAAAAGTTAAAGCTGAAGAATAAGAGAGGCATTCTGCTGATGCTTGCACCAAACAGCTTCTGTCTGAGAGGCCCGGGGAGTTCAACATAAGGTCACTACAGTCGGAACAGACGGTGCTCGAAACGTGGTAGCTGCAGCGAGAAAGCCTCCATTCCAGCATATGCCTTGTATTGCTCACATTACAGAGAACCATCACTGTTTGCCTTGGTGAAAGCGGGTTTTATGATGCATTGACAACGTGTCAGAAGATAGTGGGACATTTTACAGCCCTGCCAATATGTAGGCACTACACTAGCAGTAAACAGAACCCGGGCAACAGAGAGAGCAACTGATACAGGATGTTTCTACGAGATTGAACTTGTCATTCGTCAGGATCTCTCATCTCCTGAGGAACCGGGAGGATGTAAAGGCTACTCTGGGCTGACAGAAGCACAAGTTAGCCGACATGTGAGTGGTGCAAACTGCAGAGGATGGAGACGCTCCTTGAACCATGCAGATAAAAGCACCTACACCCACAACAAGAACAAGTTGTTTTGTTGAAATGGGATTTATAAGTTATGGTCTTTTTTGTTTGCTTTTTGGGGCAAAACTTTTCGAATCAACTGTGAATTGGTGCAATATCAATTAAACTGCTTGTGCGCTGATATCACTCCAATATAAAAAAAAGCTTAGTGTATGCATGTCTTATCATCCACTACAACAATTCCGTGGGGTTAGAACTATGCTCTGTGGTGTTGCCTGTTCTCTGCCACCTACGGGGTCTCAGATGAGGACCAAGCCTATACAGAGAGGTTCAAGACTGCTTTTAAAAGGGACTTATCCGAATGGCAAATTATCATCAATAATGGATGGCTCAAGATGGCTTCAGCACTCGACCCACGTTTCAAGGACTTTCTCCTCTTACCAAGAAGAGAGAGAGAAGAGGTGTGTACCAGCCTTGAGGCACTGCTGCAAGAAGAACTCCATAGAGCTACGTCAGAGCCCTAAGAGGAACCAGCAAAGAAGAAGAGGAGCCCCCCCCTGTTGTTGGCTTCAGACTCACATTCAGATGATGAAACGGGGTCTAACAGGGCTCTGAGCCTTATAAAGCAGAGCCCAGCATCATCATGGAAGACTGCCCCCTGTAGTGGTGGTCAACTCATGCAGGGGCCCATTTACAGCTGTCTGCCCTGGCTCGCTAATATCTGGCTACCACTGCCCCCACTGTCCATTGTTAGACTTTTCCAACTTGTAGGTAATATAGTTTTTTTTTTTAAAAAGGGGCAGCCTTGAACTATAAAAATGTAAACCAGGCCACAGAGTGTTTTTTGCTTGGTTTGGTTATTATCTGTCATACAAGATTTTGGAAGACTTAGAAGACCGTTTTTTTTTTTTTAGAGTTCTATATGTTAAATAAAATGAAAATGTTATGCTCTAGATTTAAACTGCACTATTTGTTTAACTGTTGATCTGTGTTGCCTAAATTTATTTTGGCATATACAGTAATATATGGGGGAGATAGCATTGAGCCTTTTCCCCTATTGTTTCCTGTGTTTCCCTCGTCCCTCTTGTGTCCTGTTTGTTTTTCCCTGTCTCTCTGTCTGTGACTGCATGTGTGTGTCTGTGTCAGAGGCGGGCTCATCCTCCACTCCACCTGCTCCCTGCTGCACAGCTGAACCTCCTCATCAATCAAGTTGTGTTGTGTCTCCGAGTTGTGTGTGTCACACTTGGTTCATCTAGTTTGGCAAAACCTAACACTATTACTATCATGACTCTAGAATGCGTTTGTTTGGATGAATACCTAAAATAAGACCATTTTGATTCAATTTCATTTGCTGCGGTCAGGGCAGGATTAATTTCCCTTTGAGATACTAACTGATG
Source organism: Chaunax sp. Z400 (assembly GCA_037577475.1). NCBI lineage: Eukaryota > Metazoa > Chordata > Actinopteri > Lophiiformes > Chaunacidae > Chaunax > Chaunax sp. Z400. Next base: position 20,912,898 of record CM075192.1, on the reverse strand, counting down.
TTATTTTGAACATCATATCATGAACTTTAATTAAATATTACAAAATATCAAATTGTCTCCTGTCGGTTTTGAACTGATGAGTCTTTTTTACTATCTGAATCTTTCATTTAGGGGCTTGGTGAGAAATATCATCATGCCAAGCCAATGAGAAGCAGAGTAGGAAGGGTCGTGGCTTCGCCATTGTAGGATTCGTAAATGTGCTTGTTCACTCTAACATCTATTTGCACACTATCAAATAGTCCTGTTTACACTTTAAAATCATCTTTTGACAATTTCTCTGTAATGCCATTCAGGAGTGCAAAAGAAAGCATAGTTAAATCTACTACTTTGTGCAAAAGAATGTATTTTTTCCCCACAATTGAAGCCAGTTTGACAGTAAATGAGCTCATCCTTGCAACATCTTTGCAATCAACGTTCTAAACACTTAAAGCTCAATGCTTTGAAAAGCCCATTTGTTGTGGCTAATGGCTTAGGTTAAGACTTCAGTATCACCCTTACAACTCTTTTCTGAGCTTAGCCCCTAACTAGAAAAGCTGACTTAGACTTTGAACTCCCTTTTTCAATCAAGGCCCTTTTAATCTTCCTAAAGGCTCGTAGTGTTCAATGAAAGAACTGGAAGGAGGGAGTGGTGGGAGTGGGAGTAGGAGTGTGTGTGTGGGTCTCACTGCCGAAGATGAAAGCGACATGAGATGACCCGCATGAAAAGATATCTTGACTTCTTCTCTGAGGCTAATTATCATTGAGCAGTCTCATTTGGGCTATCAAATCAACGGTGATGGGAATTATGTGGAAAAGTGACCTTTCTTCTACCCTTGTCCAATTAGTGGCAGCTGTCACTTTAGTGGACAGTTTAATTTTACACCTTCATTCAGACTTCAGGTTCAATCATTTGTCACAGTCATAGTGCTCATTTTAATCACATTGCTCATTCAAGGCCAAAGAACATGTTCCACAATCAATGAGTCCCTTTGTAATAATAGTTCAGAGAAAAATTTTATATTCTTGGACTTCCTCATGTACTCAGTTGAAGTTATATTCAATCATCATAAAACCAAAGAGACCCTACTTTGCTGTGATTTTTCTAATTAAATTTTGTTCCAGTCATGGACTTTTCATTGTTCCATCATCATCACCATCTCTATCACCATTGGGACCTTCATCATCATCATCATCATCTTCATCATCAGTACTCTGCCCACTAACCTTGCCAACAGGCACCAACTGTGAGCTGGACATCAATCTGTGAGGGGTGGATGGGCCAGTCGTCAGTCACCAGGTAGGGGTCATAGGTCACTCCGTCCACATAGAGCGTCACCACCGGGAACTCCACATTGATGACGTAGTAATGCCACTCCTTGTCACAGATCTGTGAAGAAGAGAGTGTTATAAATGAGGTGCTCATCTACTATAATAATCTAAATATAACGGAACCATTAACTGTGGTGATTATTCAGTTTAGAGCAAACGTTTGACACATGGGGAACACTTTATCGGCGACAGCAGGGGTGAATCTAGGATCGCAACTTTAGGGGGGACTCAGCCGCCGAGATTCACACTAGGATCATCTGAGTGAGAGACAACCAGGGTAACCATTACAACAGCTCACTTGATACCATTCAATGATGTGAATGTTTTATGTTCTGACCTTTTGTCCTGTGAAGTGCAATCTTGTCAGTCCCTTGTTCATAACACGTCTATCTGTTTCCCCGTTATTTCAAAAGGCTTTGCGGTCCTGACGGAAGCCTCTCGAGGCCTGAATTTGGCCCGGGGGCCACCAAATTGGTGACCCTCCCTGCATGCTTGTCTAACAGCCAGCTGCACATGGAGACCAATGTTGTTTGTCCAGTTTAGAAGATTGCTTGTTTTGATGAAAATGAGATTATAGCTTGTCGTCTACGTTTTTCCTGTATGAAAGAGGCGTCATTTGTATTTAGACAACATTTTCGTTAATGAGTTATTGATCCTGTGAATATCTGTTCAACTGAAGTTGATTATACCATCTGCCCCACAAGTTGACTCAACAACAAATCTTTCAATTTGCTTTGTTTTCCGCCTCTATGACCAATTTGACATTCTCAGAAAATTGAGCAAATCTAATTGACTTAAGTTTCATTTTACTTTTTTTTTTAATCTGCACCATGAAATTCACTAAAAAAATGTGTTTTCCTTCAAACAACAAAAGTCATACTGATAATAATTTATTTTTATTTTTAGCGGTGATGAGAGGACATTTAGGTGTGCTTGAGCAGCCCTAAAAAAGGTCTACAATCGCCCAGGTGCAGATCTTTTTAGCCTTTCAACTGAGGCTAGCTGTTTCCTCATCAAGACACTAAGCTATAGGATAATCAGCCGCAGGCTATAGCCTCATATTTATCATACAGACATGAGTGTGATAACAATCTCACCTAACTTTTGGCAAGAAAGCAGATGATCATATTTCACAAAGTGTCAAACTATTAGAACAGCCTCTGAAACCTTAATGGAGGAATGAACCTCATCTCACTGCGGTTGATGCTGCTAGAAAATCTGCCTCAACTGACATACACACATACACCACCACCACCACATTGTGACAGCAGGCCCATACTGGGACAAATGTCCAAGAAGATTGGTACAAGTACACACTTATAAGAATAATAAAGTGATAAATCAAAAGTGGTAAATTAGTAGTAAATCAAATGTCTTGTCCTGTTTATGCCAGTGACGGCAGTCTATTGTGCAATACGTTGTCTCAGCTAGGAGGGATATCATTTCTGTTTGAGATCCACCTTGTTGATATATAGCAAAAAACATCCATCCATCAATTTTCTGTAAGTGTTTATCCTTTGCAGGGTCACGGGGGGGAGGGGTGGGGTGGTGTGTGGGCGAGACATTGAGCGAGAGGCGGGATACACCCTACACTGCAAAAAAGGATAGCTAAAATGCAAGAAATAAACACTGATTTTAATGGGGAATGAAATTATTCATTATTATTATTGTAATTAGTATATTATTCATTATAATTATTCATGCAGCAAGATAATTTTACTTCTCTAGAAATCTAGACCTCTAAAAATCTTAAAATAAGTTGGTTAGTCTTGAAATAAGTGGTCTAATAAAAAGAAACTAGTAAATAACTTATAAAACAAAATAATCTCATGTTTCCAAATCTAAGACTCTAAAACTCTTGGTAAGTACAGAACAATTTGCAGACACAGACAAGCCCCTGGTCAGGACCTGAACCTAGAACTTTCTTGCTGTGAGGTAACGGTGCTTAACACTCACTGGAATACATTAGCACATTACCTGTTTAACCTCTCCTTAAAAATGTGTGACTGTGCTCTTCAGCATGCTTGACTGTTTACCCTGCCTCGCCGCTGAATTTAATTGATTGCAAAAGCCCAATGGTGCCTTTGTGTGTGCTTCTGAGTACATCTCTCCCTCCTTCCTCTTCCTCTGCTTCAGGGCTGTACGTCAGCAGTGCCAACTAACACTGAGCTGTGCTTCACCTATTCCTCTCAGACATCCTTGGAACACTTGAGTAACCTCCCTTTGTAATGAAGATAGTTCTGTAGCCTGCGTATTACCACTGTGCTTGAGCAACAGATGGGAGTTCTAATCAATCCGGTTCATTTTCACGGCTATTGAGGTGCGAGATACAACATCTGGTTTATTGGTGATCATTCTCAACAGCTGCTTAACACATATGTAAAGTTCCATGAGACGACATTTGTTGGGGTTTGGCGCTTTATAAATTTAAATTGAATTGAATTCTTGACATGTCCGTTGCATTATCAACTGGATCTAGATTTTTTTTTCCCCTTAAGCTGCTTATATCTCCTTACTCATGTGTCAAGTGTAAAACAAGTCATGTATATCCGTGTGCACACACACTAATCCCTTTGACATTTCCACATGCAGACAGTCCACGCCCATGCTTTAGCGCTTCTTCCCTGTTTTTGCTGCTCAGTATTTCAAAGAGAGCTCAGGCCCATACGGGATCTGAGAGCCTGGTGGATGATTTTCCTTTGCAGGCTTCAAAGGGAGATGCCGAGGCCCCCTTGCCCGGGAGGAGGTAGCTTCTGATAGGTAGGGATGTTAGTTAGAGATTTCTTTAAAGAATTATGCAGCCACACATGTCAATTTGTAAAGAGGAGGAAGAACTTGTGAGTGGGGATGGACTTCAGCTGCTTATGCTTAACATTTTGTTTGAACATTATAAATCATTAAAAATTACCAGGCTGGAAACAATTACAACTTCGAAAACAACTTGGAACAAGTAGACACTAAAAAGGATGACAAACTTGTTCCTTGCAAATTATCATATCACTTGTTATGAGCGTACAAGCTAACAGAAACAGTGCATGTTGTTGATATATTTTTGCTCAACTCTTGTGGTCTGGCAGTTGTTTTTTTGGCATAAATTGAAACAAGGATTCAATTCTCTAAGCGAAGAGACTAACTTTAAATGTGAGCCTATTAGGTGGTGAATTTTATACAAGATGGCAATTCAAGATGCCAGTATTTTAACAAGATTTTGATACCTGGCTCTGCTCCATCTCAAGGAAAAGATGTGCTTCTATTTCCAATACACTGGTGAATACACAGTGGCTGATGCAGATGGCTTTAGACTCAGTTAAGCTAACTAGTTGCTATCACACAATAAGCCCTTGACACAGTGTGGGTTTGAGATATTTATAATCTAAAGGTCACCTTGCAACAATGACCACCTGTAAATGTCTAATGTTAGCTGTCATTGGTGTTCCGTTTTTCTTTTCTCTACCCTCTCGATTAGAATTGATATTGACAGTATAGTAGTATAACATACTGTTTATCTATGAAGGTTTCTCAGATATCTTAAAATAGCCACTATTCAGAAAGAAATTCAAGATACGTGTGAACAAGATGTGTGAACAAGATAATATCTTGAGCACCAAGATAAACAAAAAGAATCACTATATTAACTTGTGTGCAATTATGGATTTTGTGCAAACAAGATGAACCTGCTTGTTCCACCAATACCAAATCTAGTATTGGAACAACACCCAATGATTATGTAGAAGACCACTCAGACAATTAAATTGGAGTCGGGTTATAGAAATGGTTCCCTTTCATATTGCGGTGGAATGGGTTGATGGATATGGGACAAAATGTTGGCACCTTGTCAGACACATGATTAAAGCTTGAGAGAACAGGTGCACTGCTATGCATGGGAAGAGGCCAGCTGGTCACAGATGGAGAAACATTGTAGTGTGTGTATGTTTGCTGTTTGTGTGAATGTAGTGGGGGGAATCAGTGTCCAAACAAAAAAAAAGAAAAACTCTGGACTGTTAATAATACTGGAAACCATCCACTATGGCATAAGATCAAACATATACCCTAAAAAAGCCAATGTGAAATACACTAAGACAAAGACTGCACAAGAAAACACCACTTGTATTAACTCCTCTTTACAAACAGTCACACATGAATGCACATGTCAATCCAGAAATATTAAGAGTCAACTTCAAACACTTCAGAGCTTAAGTTCATGTTCATGAGAGCAGCTCTGGTTTGCCTTGCTTGTGGAAGCGAAGCAAAAAGTTTTGTATTCCCCAAACCCTTCTGTTTCCTGTGTCTCTGCCTGATGCAAATTGATAGACAGACGGATGGAATGAAATAAATAACCAAACAAACAAAGGAGAGGGAGGGTGTGAAACAACCAGAGGACAAAGAAAACCAAGTAAGAGAGAAAGAGGGAGAGAGAGAAAAATATCCCACATCAAAGATCCTTTATCATCTCCTGGGGCTTTCAATGGCAAGAAGAAAACAAAATTGCTATCTGCTCCCTTCTATCTCAGTCACTTTTTCTGTCTGCAGTTTGTTTGGTCTTGTTTCTTCTTTGTCTCTCTCTCCATTAGAACTTGACAGTGGGAGTTTTTGCCTCAAGACCTTGGAGTTGAAAGTCTTTAAGAGATCTGTCATCCAGCTCAACTTTCTAAATAGAAAAGGTAGAAGAATGAGGAGAGATGTGGTGATCTGAGATTGGGAGACGGCAGGGCAGAAACATGATGGCAAGGGGAAAAAAGGTGAGGTGGAGATGAAATGAAGAGAGGGAGGAAAAGAAAGGGTGGAGGAAACTGTGAGAAAAGAGTTTAAGAAGAAAGTGGGAGAGGAAGAGAATGAGAAGTGAGAAAGACTCAAACATGTTAGGAAACATCAACAGGAGAGCAGTAAATCATAAAAGAAAATGTTTGACGTATTATAAAACCAGAGAGTGAAATAAGAAGAGCAATACCACTCTCATATATGTATGGTAAATATGAACTAGTTGATTATCTTTGCTTAACAGTAAGACTTAGAGCGAGGGAGTTACCCTGTTTCTGTCCACATGTTAAGTCTCCTCCAGAGACTTGAATTAAGCCGGTCCAGCTGTATGGAGCCACTTCACTCTTTTCATGGTAGCTTTTGGAAAACAAGCCATTAAAAATAAAACGCTGCAACACTCTTTCGCTTTAAAGCTCCAGAAATGTTTCCAGGACTATGAAACTTCAGCCGACTCTACATCGGCACAGGGGCGAGTAGATGACTGACTTTTTAAATTGCATGTTGGGTCATTGAAATATTGCATCTGAAAACTTTGTAACTTTCCGAAACCAACAATCAAACAAAGAAGCCAACTTCATGCAGTCATTTGGCACCAGATTTTTGAAGAGAAGAAAGTATGCAGTGTTTTACAGTTCACTCTCTCAGTCGTTACACAACTCAAGTGCAAGACCATGAATGTCTTTGAGGATAAATGGTAAAAAAAAATAGCCCCTATGATCCATTATCCAGTACCATTAATTATGTCTTGCTACCTCCATGCTAGCAGACTATTTTTATATTATATATTATATATTACTTATAATTTCTCTTGTCCTTGAGGATGTCCATTCTGCTACTTTGACCTTTATTTCCATGGCAGCATTATGGCTCTAGGGATGGCGATGTTGCTCGAGCTAATTCACAAACTTTTGAACTCATTTCCATCAAATTATTGTTACAGATAATCACTTCTCCCATTGATATGTAACCAGACAGATACAGCAAAGATGCATATAGACATGAGGTTATTCCTAGCTGGTAGTGTGGATGTGGAGAAGAGGGCTGATGAGAGAATGAGAGGGGAACATGCAAGAAGTTAAGAGGTGGAGGGAGGGAGTGAAGGGGGGATGAGAGCCGCCTGCTAGAAGAAGGGTCTAGAACAGAGATTGATGAGCAGTAGAGAGAAGGTGACTTTAAGGAGGAGGGGGAGGAGGAGCCAGGCAAAGGATGAGAAAGTTACTGTAGAATGAGAGTAGAGGATTAAAATGGAAGGATTGGATTGGTTGGGCGGATTGGATGGGAGGGTACCAAATGAACCTGGAAATGATCATATTAGGACAAATGAAAGGAAGAGGGTCACCATTGTAAGTACAGGCTTGGTAAAGTTTAATAAATTTAATGACTTTATTGTTATAAATGTTGGGAACACCATGGTGATGATGCAAACCCATTTATATGTGAATGAAGTAGACTTAAAGAAAACATAAAATGAAAAAAATATTGCACACAGAAGTCAAATCTGTACTTTTCTGCGGGCTGTTTTCCATTACGGGATGGTATCGCCTCAGGGTAGGTGGACGCCGCGCGAAACTGCTGTGGCGTAGTCTTCAACGTGACACACATCTCTCGTGATCCTCTCATCAGCTGTTTAAGACAGGAACATCTGCACCCCCTCAATATAGCGGTCGCAATAAAACAAAAACAAAAACAAAAACAAAACAGTAGTACCAGGAACCAGGTACTTTTTACCTAATGGTAACGCAAAAAAGGCGAGTTGAGTCAAGTTGAGTTGAGTAAAGCCGGTACTACGCAATGGAAATGGGGCTTAAGACAAGCACTCTAAAAAATGATGTGTAACAATTATTATCTTCATTTCCAAAAGCATGTAAAGGTCAAAGTTCAAAAGCTTAAGACAAGCAACACAATTGTCTTTCTTAAATTTGATTATTGAATATTTGAGAAGTTCTTACTCCATCCCAAAGCAATAGCTCTACATGCTGTTTCCTTCCCTGTCCGTCCCTGTCTTGTGTGAAGTCTTCCCTACGATGGTACCGGACGGTAATGGAAACATAAAGCAAGGGCGTCTCTCCAATACAAGGGGAATGTGTACATAAAACCTTGTGAAAAAAGAAAAGAACGGACAGACAGATGGATGGAAACATACCTGTATCCCCCTCCACACGCTGTTCATGGCGGGGGATGATAAACATAAGCACTTAAAGACCTTTCAGGCCCTAAAGTCAGTATTTTGTTTTCTCTTCACACCAGTTGACACTCCTAAGCTACACGGTTCTGCAAATTGAAGTAAATCAGATGAAATATGTCAGAAATTACTGTCAAACAGCTCAATGAATGTTGATATTGTTACAGCTAAAGCTTTAACACTGTCTGGCCTCAGAAATACTTGGCCTCCACATTCATTAGCTAAAGAGCTGTTACACATAATTGCCATAATCATCAACTCAGTGTCAACCTAGAAACCACTATCACTGTCAAATGGTTGTCAACATCCAAAATGGAGTGTTTGAATGCCTATAATTCAAAAAAATAGAAAAAAACAAACAATTAAAACGAAGCAATTTCTATGAGTGTGTGTGTTTGTATGTGTCTGTGTTAGAGGAACTGCAGCCGTGTGTGTGTGTGTGTGTGTGTGTGTGTGTGTGTGTGTGTGTGTGTGTGTGTGTATGAGAGACAAACTTGAAGGTGACTATGAATTACTGGCTGGCAAAGGAGACTAATTAGAGTAGCAATTATACAGCGGCTCCCAGCAGAGACTGAGAGTCAACAGCCAAATGACCTCTCCACAAGCTCATAATGGGCCCCATGCACATAGACGCACATACACATACATACAGGTATGCACACTCATAAACACACACGGGGTTTTAACTTGTATCATCAGTGTCAGAATTTATTTTGATGCTTATCTGTCCATATACTGTATATTTTTTTCTGTTTCTATAAGGCATTGTTATTGTAAAATGTTTTTATTTTGAATTATTGGCAAAAATGATATGACAATAAATATAATTTTTTCTTTCCTCCGTGAATTATGGGAAATAAAACCACTTTACTACACTTTTATAAAGTGGTCAGAAAGTATTATAAATCAAATCCTAAATTAAAGATTTGAATTAGTTTGTTCCTGCCTATTTCCATATTTTCAGCCTCCATTGATATTGTGGCAGCATTGTATTTACTCTACAGTGCATATCTGACAGGACACAATAGTCAGAGTGGTGTTCTCTTAGAACCCTCATATTCCTGACATTTAATTATATTTAGGCACCTCAGAAGTAAAAGCTTGGCTTACCTTTTGATGTTCAGTGCTCACATTCAAGTGTTTCTGTAATCACTAATGAAAATTACTTTAAGCTCTCCAGTGGAGCATGGTTTTTTTGTAGGTCACCAAAGTAAACTTCTACATCAAGCCGTCCAAAAATGATTTGGGAAATGTGTGATTAGGGAAACAAACAAAGATACTGTGTTAAAGGCAGCAGCAGCTCAACATAGAGGTAATTAAGGAACTTCAGCACCGAATTCCCCCAATTTTTTACCTCCTTTTGGAGTCATACCTCAGTCTGAGATGAACACACAGACATGACACACATATTTAAAATGTTCCTATAACTTATCTTTGGTATACATAGAAAAATAAAAATCCAAGGCGTCAATAATCTAATTTTAGCTCCAGAACTTGTCTGATATTAATCATGTATCAAAATGATTACAAACAGGAACTTATAAAAGCTAATTCACACTTTAAAGGTGCCAATTTGTCAAAATGTAAACAAAAATAAACAAGGCCCAAGATGTAGTCCCCAGCCTGGCTCACTGTTTCTTTGTTCCTTTGGATTTATCGGAAAGGTGGCTTTGAAAGCATTAAAGCATCGTGAATGTGTTTCCTGCACATGTAATATCACACTGTTTAATCAGATTTCTTATTCCCTCAAAAAGCTCATGAGGGGCTCAGGAGAGGCGTTGATTTGTAGGACAGCAGCTAATTAGAAGCCCTCCTATGTTCCATTTCTAATTTCCTATGAATAGAACAAGTTTAGAGCAAAGCAGGAACAAAGGCAGGTGACAAAGAAAACAAGTTCTAAGCAGATTACAGGGAAAAAGAAAGACAGAGAATTTTTAACTTCAGACTGCCATAAAATCTAATGGATAACAAGATGATATTGAATATGCACTTAGAGGAGAATGAGATTAAATGGTTAATACAGTAGGTTTTCACCTAAGTAAAGCCTTAATGTGTGAATTGGATGTCAGTATATGTCACTAGTTTACAGTACTGCAGCAGGGGGAAATAAAGGAGAACATCGCTGCTAAATTTTGAAATTGATTTATTTATTTTTGTTGTTGTTGTGCTGAAACCACATTTATATGCAGGACGGATAAAGACTTGACTTTATTTTCTGCTGTATTGAAGACACTGTAAAGGGGACCATGTTAAACCAAAAACATGATGATATAAAAAAAAAGGCTATTTTGCTGTTTAACTGCTGTTAGACGTAACTCCACACCATCAGTCTGTCATCCTCAGTCATTTTCCTTTATGTTTGTAGCTGTCTAAAAAGGAATACACAAACACTGGCACAAATACATTGTCTTCCATAATTTCTTAGTGCTACTTTTGGAATGTTTTGGCCCAAATAAGATCTTTTTTTAGGATTCAGGGGTCCCCAAAGTATTCTCCTTTGGATCTGTAAGCAAACAGTATATTGAGATTACTTATCATCCCAGTTGATCTGCTGTAGGGAACTCCATCTCTAGCTTTGCTGTAAGGTTCAGCTGTGAATTACCACTGTCTGTCTCATTATCCTCTGAGTGAGCACTGACAGTGATATTTTTAGACAGATGGTAAACAGGGAATATTTTGGGTTTGTAGATCTTAGAGCTGAATCGTGGCTGGATATGTAGGATATAAGATTCTTCCCTCATATCAGAGGACGTGAGCCAAACAATAGGTGGGAAACAATTATTTAAACATACAGAATGTCTGTCCTTACAGCATCACCCGTTCTTTTTTTTTATCACCATCTCCTTTTATTCTCCAGTCTGGTCTGATATGGTATAAAAATGGAAACATGTTGCAACACTTAAGCCTGCTGCGACAAGTACTTTGAATTCAAGTCAGACAGAAACCCACTGATGTGATTGTTGGTCTGCACAGGGTCAGGTAGGAGTGAACTAACACAGAGGCCCCATGGTGTGTACACTATGCACAGGGGTGTATGTGGGATTTGCAACAAGGAAGAAGTAATCACACCTTTTTTTGCTACATTTTGAGCAAATCAAAACATTGAGTTCAATAATGGCCAAAAGGGCAGATCACATGAAGCCAGTAAAGTGATCTCCAAGACTGGTGCTGCTTTAGATAGATAGCTATCCACTGGCAAACCAGCAGGAGACCTTCATTGTGGGGAAGATATGCAGTGTGTTTGTCACAAAGTTAATAGGAGCTTCATTAGCATGCATATTCTTCAATAAAACCTGCCTCTGTGCAGTATACCCATGGACCTACAGACTCTCACTGTGTTACTTTGATAGAAAACTTGATGATTGGTAACTCTTAGACATGTTCTCCCTTTCACCAGTTAAAGTTAATTAATTATAGCTGTTTTGTGGCTGTAACATAACAGTTGTGTTATCCATTGGAAAGCAGACCCTCTGCCTTCTCTGTCTCCCAGTCCTCTGTTTCATGCATGTGAGTAAATGCAGCAGAGGAGGAGGAGGAGGAGGAGGAGGAGGCCTGCATCATTCTCAATAGGCCTCGTGCAAGACAGACCATAAAAATGATCACTCTGATTAATAGCAGAGTAGAACATCTATGTCTTCGTCTTCTCATTTCTCTGTGTGTCTCTGTTTCTACAGTAAATACATGAATAAAATAATGAGTGTACTACAACACATGTATTTGTTCATTCCCATTACAGATATTTTCATGTTGACCTTTTTAAATACCTCTATCAGTCTAATCATGAAATCATTAGATGAGGTTCTGTTGTCTTGTGATATAGGTATAGATACACCATATCTCTAAATCATGGTGGTGGGCAGAGGCATGTGCAAGTATTCGTATTATGACCTGAACTGATGCATACATGATACTGGATTTGTTTGTTGCATCAGTCTGGCAGACACTCTCACACATGTGAGTCACTCCTCTGGAGCCACTATTGCACACCCTACTTTAATGCACCAGTAAATATCCCAATAGGGGAAAAGACTGATAGTGAGAGAATAAATATGAAGTAAATATGAATAAATTTGAAAGATAAATATGGAAATCTGTGGCTGGATGAAAATTTACAAGAGAAAGTTTGCGAGTGCATGCAACAAGAGATAAGGCTCTCCGTAGACTCCTAGGTTCCACCCCTCCTCCAACAGGAGCTGTTCAGAGCGACTTCATCCGTGACACGACAATAAAAGCAGTCCTACAAATAAGAACAAACAACCTTGTCACATTGTGGCGAGAGCCGTGTGAGGACACAGGGTTGGTAAATGACTGATTGCTCTCAGCTGGCCTCGCTGTCCCTGCTTCAGGCAGCAGCTCTATTTTTCTGCTCAGGCAGCTTGCTGTGCATCTTTTGCTCATTTGCAACACCAAAAATGTTTATATGGTAAATGTAATTGCTGCCTGGATAATGTTTAGAGACAACATTTATTTGACTGAATTAAATACTTATATAAGCACTTATTTTTTGTGCCTCACTAGAGTCACAGGGAGCTGGTTGGGATGGATCTTGGGCGTACAAGGTGCAGGAGTCTGGAGTTTTTCAACTTTTTAAATTACATACAAATATATTTAATATAACATTAATTAACAGTAATTAAATATGTAGCGTGTTATATCAGGATTTATGTCCATACTAAAAATTAAACATTTTTCTTTGTAATTTGAAGGTAACTCTTATTAGTTTCATATTGATGTGTACTTTTACATTCAAAGTCCAATTCTGGATGCAAATTTAGCTTTTTTTTATTGCATCAAACATAATGTTGTCTTTTTGAAAGATTATCCACATTTAGAATGCACTGCAAGGCATAAGAAGCACGAAGATTTTTTTTAATTTTCTTAAATTTTTTTGAACCATTTTAATTTTACAGTGAAGGCAACAAGAGCAATTTGTTTTAAGTTAGGGAAAGATGGTGTTTTTGGTTAAATGTTCTAGAAAACAAATGTTCTGGAAAACAAATGAAACATTTCTGGCACAATAAAACCACCACCCTTTTGCCACCTCACATTAATATTCTTGTTCTAATCCTGACCTGGGGGCTATTTGTGTGGAGCTTAGATGTTCTCCATGTATCTGCATTGTTTCCCACAGGGTACTCCAGCTTCCTCCAACAGTCCACAATATGCATTTTAGGTGAATCTGTAACTCTAAATTGCCTGCGGGTCTGATTGTGAGTGTGAATGGTTGTTTTTCTTTCTATGCATTGGCCCTGTGATGAACTGGTACACCGCCTCTCACCCAATGTCAGCTGGGATAGGCTCCAGGCCCATGCGACCGTGCAAGGATAAGCGTTTATAGACAATGGATGGACATTACTATTTCTCTAAAAGTGCACTTCGTCCCACAGATTTAAACTGTCAGTGCAAACGAAGCAGTGATGAAAGTTCCCACAGATCTTTAGCAGAGTTGTGGAAGGAGACGAGACTGAGGTGGGAGCTTACACCATCTCGCCTACTGCCACACTACATCCATCACAGGCCTTGACTTGATTACCTACACCCTGACAACATATGCACCGCAGATACTCCTCCGCCAAATTTACAAGCCCTCTACCAGAATCACTTATTCCTCTGCCTCTCCGTCTCTGTCTCTTCTTAATTTCATCTCTCTTTCTCATCCTTTTCCCTTACCACACTTAAGGTCAGGGTGGGATGTGCACAATAAATCTTCACTGGAGATTCTGACAGCCACCCTCAATCCAGAGCCAGTCAGAGTGAAGAGCTGCCATGCACATAAACTTTCTCTCTTAAAAACTATTTAGGTAGGCAGAAAGTCTGGGTGGAGAGTTATTTGGCCAGCAAGTAAGACAAATGGGTGAGGGTAAAAAAACAAAGCAAGGGAGAGGGAGGAATTAGGGCAAAGGGTTAGAAGAGAGAGGGACAGTGGAAGAAGAGGCGAGTTAGGGAACCATTTGACCCATATTAATTTGATAAGAGCAGCTTTTACAGTGCTGTAATTTCCTTTTATTTGGCTTTTGCTCCTGTGTAGTGATGTCAAATGCCTCCACTTTTTCAAAAACACCTATGAAAATACTGTGGGCATCAAAATGTGTGAACAAGTGCATAAGTGCTGTATAATGCAGGGGCTGTCTGTGAACATAAAGAACACACGTAATGACACAGGGACATATATAAATATAATTTCATACACATTTTTAGATACAAGAGATGTAGACTTGAAACTTGGAGACAACAATTACACTAAGAAGAACTCAGAGCTTGATTGTTAATGACTTGAGCTGAGGTGAGACTTTAAACCAAAAAAAACAAAAACTGTCTGGCCTTACATAGATGAAAATCTTGACCATATAATTATTGATATATTTATCGAAACACCTTTGTCGAAATTATTTGAAAAAAACATTATAAACAAAACAAATACAAGGTGTTTTCGTAGCCAAAAAGGGATGAGTGAAAATTAAAAAAAAAAACAATTTGATTTTCTTTATCTGTTTTGAATAAGAAAAAATAAAATCACTAGAAAACATAAACAAAAAAAAAGGTCTGTCTTTTCGTTCTCTGAAAACTTTTACATAAATGTAACATAAAACAAAATGTTTACATAATGTTAACATAAGCCTACAGGCTATCGTCAATAATCAATGCTAATCCTGTTTTCCCTTTTGCATTAATCCAGACATGTTACTCAACCTTGACAGAGAAACTAGATCAACTTTATTACAATGCTGTGCACCTGTGAGCAATTTCATCACACGGATTGCGTGATCCACACAGAGGTTGCACACTTCATTTTGTGCACAAGTATGCTTGTGCACGCTCTTTTCCACAATTTATGACCACCCTTTGGTGTTTACCAGACCTAATAAATAGTCATATTTCACTCTCACTTTAGACTTACTGGTGGTGAGAGATGTTTCGCTGGAGAAAAGGCACAAACACAACAGCAGTGATCTTTACTGCTATTATGAGAGGTGTTAACATATTTTCAGTTCATTATGAAAGTGGTGTGTGACAAATTAGACTGTGGGAGGCTGCCACAGTCCATGTAATGAATGAGAAACACTGTTACAGCGTACTGTATGTCTCACACATAAAGACTCTCACCTCCCTTTCACCGACACATAGATATAAACGCCACACAAAAATGAACACAATTACACACACACTATCTCTACCTCTCTGCACGTCACTGATACTGTGGAAGTCATATATACACACAGAGTAAGAGTCAGCGAGGTAATAAAAGCCACTGTTCCTCCACCCTGTCATTTAGTGGCCTCTCCTGCATTTCCACCTATCTAAGACCTACAGTACCTCCCACTCTCATAAAGGGGAGCTAATATTATCCAGGGATGGTTGGATGTGAAAGGAATAAAAATGATGGAAAACTGCTTGAACAGGGTTTTGGAAAGTGTCTTTGTAATAAAGGCTGATTTCATTTGAAAATCTGACTCTGATAGCAGAGATCCTGAGACACCTCAGCTGAATATAATAAAGATATTATGTTGTCTGTGATGAATGAGCAATATCATACTGAGAAGATTGCAATGATGAAATATGCCTGCTTTGATTACACTTATTGAATTATTATTTGCATACTATTTTGGCGTCTTACTCTCTCTGTGACTGTCTTGATCTCATGGCTGTCTATCATCGTTTGTCTCTTGCTCACCAAATGTAGCAGAGATGTTTGATATCAGTAGTAAAAATTAGAACAGGTATAGAACAGCTACTCCTCCAAATGTATTATGTATTGGCATACCTTTCTCAATGGGAAACCATTTCTGACATTTCTCCCCTTTGCTGCCCTGATTTCCAAGTCTTTCTCACTTTCACCTACCTCTTCTTTATCATTTCTTTATTTCCTCTGGCCCGTCTCTACCATTTCATCTTTCTGTGGTTATCGATTCCTACTGCCAATATGATCCTCCACCTGAATACAAACAAGGCTATTTGAATGACTGCCAATCAATATCAAAAATCCACAGACGGCTGCGCTTGTGTGCAATAAATCCACTGTTTTAATGAGAATATGTGCTTTGTGAGTACCAGAAAAAAGGGCGGGTCTGACAGTGTATGTCAGCGGATATTGACTAAGAAGAATTCTACACTCCACTTGGTGCAATTTTACAGGTAGAGCTGTGTGTATGATTGTGTATAAAGGCCAGTGTGGACTAAGTCGGTGCAGTTGGACAGCGGTCACAGTATTTGTCAGCTGAGCTGTGAGATTTTAGCCTGGAGCTGGATAAACAGTGAGATCTGAGTCCTGACTCAGAGCAAGATGTTGGCTTTTGTACACACACAAACACATCTATTGGGGATTTTTCATGGGCACTTTTGGTCTGCTGGATTAAACTATACCACGATGATTTGTTTCTAGAACCAGTTTCGCCGAGCCACGCCTGAAGGAGACTGTGTCCGAAGTCCGTCAAACCAGTCTTCAAGTGTAAAGTCAGACTCATATGCAGGAGACCAAAGGGAGCGATGTCTCTCTGTGTATTCAGCTCCCAGTACTTTTATAGCTTCTACCTGAATCTCTGTGTTTTGAAGCTGTGTGTACTTCCCGATATCTGCTTTATTTTACCGTTTCATCGTGTTCACTCTCAGCAGTAGAAGTCCTGTTTGATGCTTGATGATAAGAGCTTTTTAAATAACTAAATTACGGGAGACTTTCATTGTGAAGACTTTATAGGAAATGAAATTTGCTCATCGTGAATCAGCTGCTATTCTTTGATAATACTGCAGAGAGGAACAAAGCAGCCACAGTAAAATGTTAGATGTCGTGCTTCAGCTAGAAAGCTCTTGCGGCACCTTTGCAAACCTCTCATCCCAACAGGTAAATAACTTCTTTTGCCAGCTGTGCAGTGTGGTTGAAAAAAACCCAACAAACTTGCAGCTATCATTAGTCAGAACCATCAGCCTGCTATTTTAAAAGGCCACTGACTCATGACTAGCCTCTCATCAGTAAAGATACAGTTTTAAGTGGGAAACCCTGTTGCCGTGGAAAATGTATGTAATTCCTGCTGCACTGGGCTGACATACCGAGTCAATCAGACCAATCAGGCCAAACCAGCAAGAAAGGAAAAGGGCTGGATGTATTTTTAAAAAGATTGGCAGTTAAATTGTACATGAAGGCAGGGGGGCTCAGGTGGACAAAGAAGACAAGAACTGATTTTCAAACTGGTCTCCAAGAGAATAAGTCTATGTGCATTAATTTAAATAGACAGTCAGGAAGACCCTTCAGAAATATGTATGTGTGTGTGCATCTGTGCCCATCATGCTCTTTGGTGTCAGATGGTGCAGCAGTAGCTCTAAATTTAGCAGGCTCTTTAGTAGGAGTCATCTATCATTCAACAGCTCTCCTCCCATGAGGAGAGAAAGGCAGTGTTTGAGTGTGTGTGTGTTACAGAAAGACATAAAACAGCAGCACAGATAATGTAAGAAGTTTTTGTAGAGGCTTTAAGGCTTTTGCACTATTATTTATTAATTCTGGACACAAACTACAGGATTTACCTAAAATCAGGAAAGCTGACATATGTTTTTCAACTGCAAAGAATGGAATAAAAAAATCCTAAATAAGCAGGGCACTGCAAGACTGTCCCTACAAGAAGGATAACAGTATTAGCCTTGAAATACCCCATGTAATATATGTTTATAATGAACTGACAAAGACCCCTAATTAATAAATGTCATGGCTTAAACCTAAGCCATGACATTTCCCTATACCCTAGACTTAACCATACTTCATTGTCACATCATACAAGTAATTTGCTTTTAAGCAGTGATTCTTTTAACAGTTTTACGAGGCATCAGATATGAAACTCTTCTATGTCTTGTTCTAGAGGTCCGTTACAAACTATGTATCTTTTGTCTACTTTGGAGGAGTTGTTTGGCACTAAAAGAGAATGCAAAAAAGGCTTAGGTAGTAGCAAGGCATTATGGTATATCAGGGTATTTGGAAATGCAAAAGGTATGACTTTCAATATACAGACATAACATGTCTGTTAAAGTGATGCAGCGATGCTGTAATAAGTGTATTCCGTAAAAGACTGCAGTAATAATTTCACGCTCTACCAATCTAACCCCACACAACAAATCAGTTTGAGATGACAAAGGCAATGACATAATCCTCTGTAACATCAAATCATTACTGATGCCATCCCATCTGTGTTTTGTTTTTCACATCAAAAGTTAATCCAGTCGGTGGTGGAAAACATACGGAATACAAACTAGAATCGTGAATCCCACAGCAATCAAATATAGAAAAATAACATGAGCAGCATCTTCACTTTTATCATAATTTACAGCGTTGTCCGCTAGGTAGATATTGTACATAGAGCATGTTGCCCATTGAGTCATATCCCACTTTTACTGACATTTAAATGCTGATACTGTAGCAAACTGCACTCTGTCAAATGAGTGTAACAGGGGTGACAGTGATGATGATGATGAAGTTTAATTAATAGAAATTATTATCTAGAGAGGTAAATGAATAAAAACGAAACAGTATTAAGAATACAACAAGACATAAATAAAGAATCTGGGAAGAAGGGCATTTATTTCCAATCTAATGACTTCTAATGACCTCTATCACCACCAGCTTATCTTTTTATGCTGTCATATATCATATACCCTGGTGAAATGTCAGGAAGGTATGAATAAGTACATGCCACCCTAGCCAAGCAGATACACAGATTACATAAAATATAAACCCTAATTTTTGTTGACTGTGGATATTTTTCAGCTGATTCTGTTATTCTGAATGACTCTGTCAACTAAATAACTGCAATTTAAAAATGTGTGACACCTCTGTGATGCCGTGCTAAGGATCACATTTGCACCACCACCACATATTAAGTGGGCAGGCAGTTGCATGTGCTATTATTTGACCCTGTGGTAACGGTTTGTGCCCCTCATAGCAGTTCTTTGTGAATGTCGTGTGCATTTTCTTCCTCACAATCTCCTTTTCTCTTCGAGCAAGACAGATGGTGAGTGGATCTTCAGTATTTTCTTACAAATAACTTTCATTCCCTGATTCAGTATAAAAACAAAATTATTTGATAACCTCGTCAGGAAGTGTGGTCCCTAAACATCCCATTACTCACAAGGAGATCCTGATGACAGCAGTCAACAGTGGCCCAATATAAAATATTGGGCCACTGTTGACTGCTAAAACAGGACCACTAAAACAGCAATATAAAAATGCCAGATGCTCTGCTTTCACATTTTGCTCAGGTGATTTTGTTTTGACTACAAAACAGATGCAATGTGAATTTACATTTGATTGTGATTTTGATGTATTGCACTATCTATGCATTTTATACATAAAACGAAGCATTTTTTGCTTTGTTCTTTTATCTGTTTTTGTTTTTTGTTTTTTGTGTAAAGCACTTTGAATTGCCTCAGTGTACGAAATGTGCTATATAAATAAATTTGCTTTGCTTTGCTTTACAACCCTGGGCTAGTTAGCAGGCAACTGTGAAGCTCATGCCAAGCAGTTGGCAAATAAATTGCTGTTTATTGTAATGGCTGAAAATACATTCAGCTATTATTGATGTTTACAATGGATGTGAGCAAACAATATGAAATGTGCTTGCATTCATAGTCACATGTGAAGATGGGGAAGGGAGCATGCATGCATGAAAGATGGCGTCATCAGAATGAGAGAAGTGGATAGTGAAAGTCTTCCGAGATGACTGGACAGAAAAGTACATACTTATTCTTCCTGCAACAAGCTTTTAGAAACGTAGAGTCTGTTGCGGTTGTCAAAAGTGGAAATATTAAACACCATTATGAAACTACACACGGACACTTGGAAGAAAATCACATGGACCTATCTCATTCTCTCACAGAAAAGGTGAGTGGATCATAAGGAAAACACACACAAAAAAAACCTCTGCAAAGTAAAGGAGTGTATGGATGCTATGTCTGAAACACCTCTAGACATTAAATTAAAGATGACATCACACCTCAAGGACCTCAACTTAAAAATTGCAAGTCAAAAACAACTGGAAGCAGCTGTGCAGTCATTCCAGAGGAAGTTGGACATTTTGAAAGTGGATCTCCACAAGGACTTTATACATTTTATGGCAGTGAAAGAAATTCAGGGTGAGAGAGATGTTTTCTCTCATGTTGAGTCCATACTAAAACTGAACGGGAACTTCTGTGATCATTTGACAAATTCAGCCTTGGAGAGCAGCTCCTTCTTTTCAGTCAGAATCCCCTTCTGGGTTTCACAGGAGACTAAACAGATCTACAAGCGGGCAGATACTGGATCTCTATTGATGGAACTTATTATGGACGTTTGTGACTCTTCTACCCTCTGGCTACAGACGATACCTGAGACTGTTTTCCCTGGACTTTCCAAAGTAGCTGTATACGCCGTGTTAATGTTTTGCTCCACATACAGCTGTGAATCAGTATTCTCAACAGTTAAAATTAAATAGTTAATAAATAATTAATTGGACTTTATACATCATATCTTTGTGCAATATAGGCACTGTACTTTTGCATGTTTGAATTCATTTTTTTATTTTTCATTTTATTTTTGAAAGGCTAAAGCCAATATCTCACACTAAATTTTTAAAGCAGAGACAATGCATGAGAATGAACACATGAATGTGAGTCGTGACATATGATTTCTTTTCTAAGCTAGATGTTTGCACTTCCATCAAAAGTTATTCAGCTCAATTCAACGTAAAAGAACATTTTAAGATGTCATGGACTGAAAGAAATTTATTTGCAATGCAAATTTAAAGATGAACAGTTTATTTTTTTATTTGACCCAATTTTTAACATATTTGTTCTGCAGAGGCGCTGCATTAATAATTTTATATATTTACCAAACAGCCTGGTACAGCATACCCTCTGATTTGGAGGACGTGTGCTTCCATAACTTTAAAGCTGCTGTTATGTTTTCACCTGTGTTCCTTTTTTTTTTTTTTTTTTTTTGCTGGTTTGTTTGTCTTTTTGTCAGCAGCATCACAGAAATTGCTAGAAGGGTGAAGCACTGGCCAAGAAAAAACCCATCAAATGCTGTCGTGGATTAAAGGACAGATACAGAGGGTTTTTTTCTCACTTCTCACCCTCCTCCCCGACTCAAGAGAGCAGTGGCGGTCGAGTGAGCTAGAGAATGAATGTAGAAAGAGACAACAAAGCTTCTAATCAGAGAAATACATGTAAACACAGTCCCACCTCCACAAAGCCCTTCAGCAAGGTGCCGTATAGCTTGATTTTGTGTGAATGTAGACATCTAAAACACACCCACACACCTACAATGATTTATTCATCTATGACTTATAATGAGGAGAGGAGACAGATAGAGACAGTGATGCAACCTGGTCCTTTTTAGTCTATAGTCCAACCTCACATCCTGTGTACTGTTAGATGGGACTAAAGGCTCACTATCCACAGATGATGAGCAGGAATGTCCCCAACAGGAAAAACAATAATAAGAAGAAGAAAATACAGGCACACGTAGTGTCTCTGCAGATACCACCCCAGACTGCTAGTCATAAGTGATGATTGAGAGGTGTTGCTGACATTTCAGCTACGCACAGACACATTTGATATAATTACAGTACTTGGAAATCCATCCCCACATATAATAGTTGCAGTGGCAGATTTGCATATAATAGAGGAGCAAACCTCTGGCCTTGGCAGAGATATGCACTCTCCAAGTCCACTTCTAATATGAACAATGTGTCAAATAACTGTGAAAGGAGGTCCCACTGTTTAATTTCAGTCTCACTATTCTCATCAATACAAAGAAGCTCTGGTAAATCTACAGTATGCAAACAACTGAGCAACTAAACAGCAGAGCTGGTTAGCAACTAAATGCTCTCATACCATAGGAATGAGACGACAAACTATTTATATTAACATTTACACATGTTGTAGTTGTTTCACATCCACGACTCCCTTGAAGACACCATTGTCATTTGCAAGCTGCATATGAAATCTGATGAAGTTCCCTAATCTTGTTTGATGCTTTCCTGAAAATGAGTTTTCCATTGAGTATCCAAATGTAATGATGTCACTTTCACATTCAATTTAGGTTCCTGTGGGAAACATCATTTAGATATCCTTTTTTTTTCTTGCTCTTTTTTGCAGATTAAAGGTTTGAAATGTTTCTTATTGATTTTCTCCGTTAGCCAAAGTCTCTTTGCTGTGTCAGACGACACAATGTAGGCTTTGTTCTGACCAATTCCAAGTAATGAAACTCTGCAGCAATGCCGACACTTTGAAACTCCACAGAAAGTAAATATTGTACAATCCCTAAACGGAAATGCTACCTTTTATGATCCTAAAGTGTTTAGCAGCATTTCATGAACTGCAGTCCAAAATGTGGAGCATAAATCAAAGATTGGTGACGAAAAATTTACCAATGCAGATGACTGTTAACCGCTGTGTCGTTGGTGATATAATAGTGGATATTAATGGACCTCAAGGCTAATTTAGGAAACTTTAAGGACAACTTTGGTATTTTTCATCATGGATCCTTTTCTCTTTGTAGCCATTTTGACAATGGCTCATGTTAACTTTGGAACTTTCAGCTCCCTAGAAAATTAGGAAACACGTTATTATCAAAACAAGCTATACCCAGTCAGACAAGGAGCCTCTGAGTTAAGACGCAAGTACCCATGAAAATTAGCCCCAAGAGTTAGAATTATTTTGCTTGTTTGGGCAAAAAAAGGCCAAGATAAAAAATGACTCACTAATCCTGGTAATATAGGCCACAAATACCTGGCTATTTTTCTAATTTCCATTAAAGACAATAATGTACATAAATCTCACCTGAGTGCCAAAGGGATTTCTTTGGACCACACAGATGCTATTCAATTGCTGATAAAGTTATAACACATGGCAGGGGCTCATTCAGTACTGACTCATGCAGGAAACAGCTTCAAGATTGAAGATCCTTCTCTGAAACGCTTGAATGGAAGTCTGCAGTTAAAGAATATGAAACCACGTACAAAAGACATGCTCCATACAAACTCAATGCAAATCTCCTCAAGCCAATAAAAGCCTCAGCCCATCTCTCAATAATGCAAAC
Source organism: Chaunax sp. Z400 (assembly GCA_037577475.1). Taxonomy (NCBI): domain Eukaryota; kingdom Metazoa; phylum Chordata; class Actinopteri; order Lophiiformes; family Chaunacidae; genus Chaunax; species Chaunax sp. Z400. Next base: position 20,889,595 of record CM075192.1, on the reverse strand, counting down.
AGCACAGAGAGCCAAGCTTAAAATACTGAATCACTCTGACCACAATAGGGCCACACACACAAAGCCTTGCTGCTTTAACTTTGCCTCTGTTATTAGTGCACCAGCAGGTAATACTAATATCTGCAACCATCATCCATCCACAGTTCCAGTCATTATGTGGCAACTTGCAATACCTGATTGGATCCTATGAGAAATTAATTGCAAACCAATGTGGGGAGAGGGTAGATTCTCCTCTTGAAGGGTTTTGTGGCTATTCAGAAGTTCATTTTGTTTAAAAGACGTTTGAGAGGGGAGATAGCAACTTAATGAAAGTTTCCTTTCATGCCCCGGGGTTCCGGAGACAAGAATTAACATTAGGAGGAAGATGAGAGAGAGAGAGAGAGAACGTGAAGAAGAAAGGAAGATTAAAAAAGTGCAGAGGAAACTCTACTGTTCAACAGCTATTGTGCAGCCTGTTTCAAAGATGGAAGTGGTGCTAGCATTGTCCACAGCAAATTTTATTACCCAGAGGTAATAAAAGAAAAATCAAGATCAATTTAGGAAAGGCAATGGAATTAACTAACCGTCCAAATCTTTTATTAACCACAAGAAATAATCCGGGAAAATCGTAAATTACGTAGTATTATATGGCAAATGAAGAAACTAACTAATTAGATCAAGTTGCACTATATAAGCTGATCAAAGAGAAAACAGCCTCCTCTAGCCTCTTACCGGCATTCAACCTCGTGTGCAGGCAGCATTACCTTGATACCTTAAAAAAAAGGTAATTAAGAGAGTGAACTGTTCTTTCAGTGCAAACACAACTAAAATACAGCTGGGAATTTTAGTTTTATCCTTACAAGGGTAACTCAACAAAAAAACTATAAATATGCATTCATTGGCCAAAATGTGGCTATTTTAATCTAAAATAAAATGCAGCAATCTGTGTGTAACATTTCCTCCATGCAAGACAAATTTTTGTCTTGCTTGACTGACAAGGCAAAGATCTCCGGTCTTTGTTTATAAATAAATGTATAATGCATGTGAAAATGATTTTGCATGTGAAGATGATATCAGAGTGACTGATACTCTATGGGAACCCTGTGTCTAAATTCCTGTGTCATCAGGAGGCTGATGGATGACCTCTGTGATGCTCTACCTCCAATCAAGACCAGCGATCTGTCTGTTCAAATTGAGTGCTGCATGTCTAGGCTCAGCTGTGCAACCCTCCCCTGAATCAAATGTCCTCATTGAGTGACTGCGGGGTCATGTTAGTGGAGGTGACCTTTTTGACTTTAAGACAGCTGCCGTCCCTGCAGCCAGCATATTTCTCTCGCTTTGCGATGCCGGTTTGATTGAGTAACCATCAGTGAAAAATAGTTAGCTGCATGATATGGGGAGAGACTGTGTTTGTAATATGAAAATCAGTCTAACAATCAATTCAAACTGATGACAAATGACATATTTGAAGCCATGGATCACTAATTAAAGTGGTGAATGTTTTTGACCTTTTTATACAAGCAATTTTATTTATTTTTAAATGCCTTAAAAAATCATGTTTGCAATCATTTTCAATTATGATCTCAGGTAAGACAATGCTTAATCTCTGAACATATTTGATTACTTAGATAAATCTTTATATGACATATCAGGTAATGGAATGGCAGAGGGAAAAAAAGTACAAAAGACATGCCAGGTTATAATAAAATAGCAAAAAGGAAACCATCATATCCATTGTATATAATTAGGAGCCACTAACCATTAAAACGCTATCCACATATTTGGTCTAGTGGTATGAGAGTTCTACGAATTAATTGGGGTTAATTAAACATTAGGGTTTCTATTGCAGCCAAGCACTGCATATAAATGCATACAAGTTCTTGTATATGTACAAAACACACACAAAACCAAAGATGCAGTTAATCTTTTATGGATAACCAGTTTGTGAGACCATGTGGACATCTTATAAACCTCATGCCACGCTATGTTAAGTTTAACCAGGAGTCTTCTGTTATCGGTGCAAGATGGAGACTAACATGGATTAAAGTGAAGGCCCATTTATGCTCTAAGTGGAAAAAATGTTGAAGTGGAAAAAACTCTCTGTCCACAAGCCTCGATGTACCTAATGGCCTCACAGACCACTGTCGAGTACATCTTTACCTCCGCTTTTACCATTATCACAACCTCCTACAACCGTCGCCATATTTGTTGTTGTCTTTTGAAACTCCACTGCCCCACTAGGGTTGGATTGATGTCGACGTAAAGGATGTACAGAAGTATGTAGGCTCTGACAGATAGACTGTTAATGGACAGACATAACCATTTATGTATGTAGAGGGAGCATAAATGGGCCCTAAGAAGAAAATCCCAATGGATACATCCACACTGGAGGCTTGAACTGAGGTCACTTATGTGGCAAACGTTCACCTGTCCGTCAAATGTATCACCGTATCTTACCTGCTCCAGTTTCCAGTGGAACTCTGCAGGTCTGAAGGTGTCCATCAGGGTGAAGTCTCTCCTCAGCAAGAAAACCAAGCGGCAATTATGGACATACAGTGAGTAGTGGTGACGGTTCATCTCTGTGGAAGTGAGGGAGGGAGAAAGAGGAGTAGGCACCAGGGACCAAATCATCACACCTACCCACTATCAGGAAAACAGGGCCTGTAACTTAATGAAACTTAACAAAATCAAACCAGCAGCACTGTTTCGAAGGAGAACAACTTTCTAAAGGTCATTTCATGTCATTTTTACAGGAATTTTTAAAACATAATTATCACTTTTGTCCAAAAGCTTAAAATGAAAATCCTGACTTTTTATTAAAATCGAAAATTTGTTCACTGTAACAGAGAACTTTTTCAGCAAATGCACATTAGGATCATTGTCACTATTTATATTTATATTGTATATGTATGTATACATATACAGTAAGCCTAAACAAATGATGATAGCATACAGTTGAACTGTCAACATAAAAAATTTGGAAAATTGTGAACAGTGGGCCTATTTTAACATTTTATGTTGTGAAAATTGCATATTACATTGCATATAAAATTGCATAAATGTGAGTGTCTGACAACGTTACGGAAAGGATACCTACAGAGATAAACCTATTTGTTAAAGAACATAATTTGTTTAAGCAGTTAGTAATAAGTTAATTCATCATTATAAAGCACATTTTATTCAAATGAGACAGAAATAACAGAAATAACAAAGGAAAAAGTCTTGGTTCATCTTTATTTTTCAGTCTCTTCCATTCTCGTTTGGTCAAAATAAACCACTGTGTTGAATGTGAAAAATCATGCTGTTTTCTCTCACTGCTTTTCCCATGTGCATTCTCCCTCTCACTCATTTGATTTTTTCATGAGTAACACACTAAATTAAGATTCCAAACCAATGTTGTAACAATGGTGAGTTTAATTTTGTTGACGTCAAATTTGAATGAAGTCTGTTTTCCACAATGATAAAAGAGCTAGAGTCTGTTTGATTTTGCAAGAGTGACAAAGGGGGTGTTTTTTTTTCCAGAATAACATTCTTTGTCTGTGGCAAAAACAATCAGGTTTTCTGTATCCTCTCTAGTTGGACATCATTGTCTTACTTGGTGTTACACAGTCATTGGTGGGGGTGTAGCCAATGTCAAACATTGGCATAAAGGCATAAAGGATCCCGAATTGGGCCACTGATTTACAATTTCATATTTTAAAGTAAAATCAAGCTTCTTATACAGCAGTACACGGTTCCACTCAAGGGAAAACTGCCTTTTTGGGGACTATTTTGAGCTGTGGATTAAATCTGACTTTGATGATTGGGTGACCATTTATGGCAGCAGTATGACGTATGTATTGTATATGGGTTTAACTAAGGAAAATGTCCATGTTCATTTTAAAATAAGGAACATGTCTGTGGTTCTATCAACTGTGAACAAGGGAGAAGATACATGTATATCGGGCTTTGGCTACACAGATAATACTTGTCAGTTCCATAAATGTCCGGGTCTGTCTTTGCCAGTCAGGTTTACACTCACCAGTCTTGTCGGAGTTACAGAGTAGTGTCTCCTTCTCAGCTCTGAGCCCAGGACTGGGTCCATGTTTCATCCATGTGGCGATGGTGAACTGGTCTGTCAGATTCTGGGGTACCACCCAGTCTGGGATTTTAGCCGCCTGATGACCGTCAAACCTGAAGATCAAGTCACTATCCCTGCCGCTGTCAGTCACCAGGGAAGCTGTCCAGTTGGTGGCGGCACTAGGGGCAGGGAGAAGGTCGGTGCTGCCAGAGGAGGCCCCTTGGGTGATCACCATGGGAACAAATAAAGAGATGTGACAAAAGATGTGTCAATAACAATCATGGCACATATGCACTATATATTGGCCTAACCTTGGCTATGATTACTTATGAGTAAGGCAGATGGCAGGGCTTAAAAGATAATCAATGGACCGAGATGGATAGAGGATATAGGTATTGATTCATTGCAAATGAAACTGACTTTCCAAAAGGACAGAGATGAGCATCGCCATTCACAACTTCACAACATAGCTCAACAATAAAGTGTGGCTCTAAGGAAACAGAGAGGACATATTGACACATTAGGAATGAGAGAAAACACAGCGGGGACTCAGTGAGAAGGACAGTCTGTGGGGTAGATTTGCTCATGAGTTTAGAGCTGACACTTGTGTTATATGATCTCTGTCCAACCTGACAAAACACACTAATCATTACTGCATTGAGACACTCCATTCCCTTTCTCTTTCTCCCTTTAAAAGCAGCTCCATCATTCCTTTGACACAGTAACCTCAATATGTTGAGCCCTATATGATCTCTGTTTTCAAACTGTCACCTTGACAAACGTTATGTTCCTCAATATATTTGACATGCCCTTGCTGAGCTATCTTCGCCCCTCGGCGTGACAGTGAAAAATGCATGCCATGCCTTTAAACCACATTTATAAATCATTTGTAATAGCTTATTGATGGTAATAAATCAAAGCGATACAGGAACCATGCTGCTCCAAGAAAAGATTGGCAATGTCAGAATTCGCTAGTCTTCCTTGTCCAGGCAAACAATGCAACGTGCGTCTGTTCATTTCTGCTAAAAACACAGGATTAGCACATTAATTGATGTTTTTCCTGATCTAAAGCTCTGGTTTTTTCAACCTCGAACTCATACCAGTGTCAACGGTTTGACTCCAGTAATTAGATTCCCTCAGTAAATAAATATGAATCGACCTCACCAGCACCCAGCTGCAGCCTTCTCTTTGCCCGATGTCTTTGTACATTATCTCAAATTGATTGTGCTTTAAAAAACCAATTACAATTTATTCTATTCGCTATCAGATAACGATTATGAGGTGCCTGAAAAGGACTCTTTAGTGGTAAACCATCCATGGACCAGGAGCCAGGGGAGGCAGGGAGGGTGCGTTATGCATTCAGATGAGCTGGATTGGTGCTTGTGAATCCAGTTAGTCAAAAATGATGACTCCAGCCCCCCTGCTGGCAATGCAGTGTGGGTGGGGAGCAGGGAGCGGAAAGGTTTGACTGCTTTGTTGGCGCTCTGGGCACCAAAGCGGCGGCTCAGCTGCTCATCAGTCACTCTGAAGTTAGCGAGGCTGCATATGAGGCTGCTAATGCCCTCGCTCTGTCACATCATTAGTGACACAACTTTAAGTTTCCATTCTGGTGGCTTAATTTAGCACAGGGGTTTACCAGGGACAGAAGCGGAGATAAGAAGGCTACACGGACCGGGAGCCTTCGGATCTTGGTTTAAAAAGAGCAGAGAAAGGCGCCTCGGGCCTTGTCTGACCCTGGTGCTCAGGCCGAGGATTCCACTTGTGCTTTTAGCAGCAGCTTACTTCTAATTCACTGCATGAACATTTAGTTTACTGCCTCAGTGAGGAGTTATCTTTGATCGATCATCCACTGCATATTCAACACATCCACTATCATCATAACAGCCACAGATCCAGCTCCCTTTTATATGCCATAAAAGCACACACATAACAGACATACACATAACTAAACATAACAGAGAAATGTTTTTCATCAACCAACCACAGAGTTTTTGTAGAGATTTCTCGGAGTATGTCTCACGGTCGCAGCCTTTCCCGATGTGGCTGGTCTGCAGCTCCACCGTGGTCCTCACCGATGACAGCGGCCCGCCACAGGTCTCCAGGTGCATCTTAGGAAACAGCTGTTTACTTCCTGTTCCTGGCTCATAGTCAACTCGCTTATTCCAACCTGGGAGGAGAGGGAGACAGAGTTAAGTTTGGCAGGGAGGATTAACTTAACTGCAGTGTGTCTTCCTGTGTGGAATCATACGGCCCTGCTGCACATGATTATCTGGAATAATCGTGGATTTTCAAACGTCTACTTGGTGCTTTTGTCATTGCGTGTTTTTCACCTCATTGGGTCCATTTAGGCTGCATCAAAACAGGACTCTATTGCCGATATTTCTTTGTCACTGCTATTTCTGCCATCATAACTCAATAGCCTTCTGGCAAAATGTGTCCTGCTAATGAAACTGCTGAATTCTTGTTGACGTGCAGTCCACTACCTGCATTGGTGGCAGTAGCCATTATGCTGTCACTGTCTGTCAACTGTGAATTGCATTTCTGTCTGGGCAGGTTGTTATTTTGTGTGGCAGTTATATTTTTTTTCCCCTTCCTTTTTTCAAGCCTCTTTGGGAATTCGTTTGTCTCTTCTGGAGAAAATAAGAGAATAAACTGTAAATGATGGCGCATGTTTAGTGTTGAGATTTGTTTACAGTGAGCCGATTTAACTCATTATCTCAGTCTGAAACAGCATAGCCGTATTTATAAAAGCTGTTGACGCACTTTTCCAACATTTGCTCAGTCAGAAGCTTATCAGTGTCAGTGCAGACACCTTCTTCTGTCATTCAGCTGCAGCACGGCACCATCACTGCATGAAACTAGTTCTTTAAGAGCAGCCTGTACCACTTCAAATTAAGTGGGCACCAAACTCTCAACCATCCTATCCAATTCATGTAATTTGCTAGTACACACAAATAAGCTCTTTGTTGCCTTTTAAATCTACCATATTCACTTCCTGACACACTCACTGCCTCATACTCAAACACAAACACACACACTGCATCTGTTTAGGAGTGGATTTGCCTCCTCGAGACTGTGAGTGCTGTGGGCTGCTGTAGCATTGTTACTACGGGATTTGCCAGTGGCTGTGGTGAGAATACGCACATTGTGTGCGCCAAACGAGAACAAAGACGCACACATGAGCGCAAGAAAAAGACACAAAAGGCTGCACCCTTTTCTTGAAGACATTTCTTTTGCAAACAGTTACTGTACATGCTTTATGTGTTATATTGTACTCTCCTTTGTGGGTTCAATGCCAGCCAACAATGACAAGCCAGGACATGACAGGAGCCCCTGCTGGTAGGCAGATATTAGTTTTAGGCCAGGCAGAGGAAGCGTAGCTTAGATTCCCCATTTAGAGTGCATTTCCCAAAATGTCAAAGTGCTCCTTTATGCAATATAGCACTGTCCCTGCATGTAAAATATGATGAAATAAAGCGTAGATGCTAGAATAAGCTGTAAACACTCTCACTCATAATCTGCTGTTACAGTTAATTGATGAAATATTTTAAAACGAATACACTAATGAATAGCAGATAAAGAAAAGACGACAATAACCTTTAAATCCTGTGGGCTATGTGTTTGCTGAATCTGCTTTCTGGCCTTTGTTTTTGCTATGCCATGCTGAGTAAATAAATGACTCTGCACCTTTCACATGTAGGTTGGAGAGAGGGCATAGCAGGCGTTCTGGTAATTACAGACCCAGTACACAACTGGGAGTCAATAACCTGTCGAGGACTTGGCTTTTGCCAAGCTGACTCCACATCCACAGAGGGAGGGGAGGACTGGGCCAGAGCTTGGTTAAGGATGCATGGAAGGGAGTAGGGGAACGTTAAGGGATACATGAGGTTAATGGGTTGAGGACGTAGTGTTCATATATATGTGTGAGCAAGAGCTGGGTTGTCTTTGGAAGTGGGTGTTTCAGGTTTATGTGTTAAAGAGCATTGGACAAACACGGAGGATTGTGAGAGGTGCTGACTCTGAGGCGGTCTCACCTCATAACAGTTATTAATTTAACGCCATTGCTGATTAGAGTGCAGAGCGTGTAATTTAACTTTACACTCCAACTGGGTAACTGGTTTTAGATTGACACTTTGAGGAAGAAAGAATGTCACTATATCATTAATTAACACTTTAAAAGTATATATATATATATATATATATATATATATATATATATATATAAAATAAAAACTAACATTTTGTTTCAATTTACATTAATGCAAACATACAAAACATGTTAAGTGTTATGTGTATTCAGTGATTACATACTAAGTTAAAGGAAAATTCTGTATAAGTATAATGTGTTTATTCAAGTGTTTATTATTCAAGTGTTATACATAACAATTCTGCATTTACATGCCTTTTTCTGTCTCACATTTGATTTATACACATTGACTCAACACAATAGAAAAATGTGTGACCCTTCACATTGAACATACAGTAGGTGATAAAATTACATTTAATAAATTAAGTTAAATTAATATTTAAATTCAATGTTAAGGCCTAATTCATTTTATTTTATTAATCAATTTTAGTTTATTTTTGTGTTGCTACCTTTGTGTTGCCGCTCACAATGCATAAATATAGGATAAATAAATACTGGACTTTTGGTATGTGCTTTTTTTGGCTCTTTCAATGCGCTGTCATTCCTTATATATCCTTCTTTTCTGTTTACCTGCACGTTTGAATTAATACACGACAAAGTTCACCTAGTGTACCATTTACTGACACGTAGCCTGAAATGACCGCTATTAATTTGTAGGAGTTTGCAGTGTAAGATGTCAGCGCACTGAATGCCACATCTCAATGTGGTTTTACTGTAAAAGACTACACAAGGTGCTCATGAACAACCCCGCTGTGACAGAAACTGATGATGAATGTAAACAAATATAATGAGGAATAGGCTTGCTGGTAGGAGTGTGGGTGCAGCATATCATGAACACAAATCAAAAGACCAAGTACAGTAGCCGATTTTCTTTCCCACTAATAGACACATTTCTTTTTGAGGCATGACTCCCCTCTATGGTAGGATTTGAGGTTGGGGGTGTTGAGACAGTGCTGGAGCACTAAACCAGACACATGAACTATAAACAAGAGGAAAAGAAAGTGAACAAAGCGCACTCTCACCCCAAGGCAAAAACTGTTTACTCTTCATTTCATTACTTGCATTTAGATAAGGAACATACAAATAGCCTTACATCACTGACAAATATCTAGCAGGGACATTTATCTTTGATATCGGGAAACACTGCACTGCAAATAAAATAGAAGAGGATCTTTGCTGAAAACAAATCCGACTGTATTGAAGTGTTTTGGGGGACAAGCAAAGAAACACATCTAAGATTTGAATCTGTACTTTTTAAATTTCTTATAATGACACCTTTGTTTCGAATTTATGAAAGACAAAAGGACAATATTAAACCTTTATCAGTGTCCTTCTCCCTGCCATGGCCTTTAAATTTTAATATGTGCCTCTCATAGACTGTAAAAATGTATCTAATACCAAATACTTTCGACAAAAACCTTGTCGAACAAAAGTTGAGACTCACTGTGTTACTTTGTTTTGTCAGTGAGGCAAAGGTCTTTCCATTTAACTTTAAATGTTTTACTTTTACTCATGGAAGCCTTTTGTCAGTTTATAACTGTTTGACATTGAAATAATGGTACTCATGTTGCTCTTTTGTGACTCTATTGAAATTCCGGCCCAGTGCATTTTATATACGCTCTTTCAAAATAATCTCAAATCCAAACTGAATCTAAAAGCTTTTCATAATGGAGTAAATAAATGGAGTAAACATTTTTGTTTTGTTTTGCTGGAGTGGAATATAACTAATTACATTTACACTATTCTTATTGCCTACATGAAAAGGAAAGTAGAGTGCCTTTTTGCTTCCACATTAATGTGTTTTCCAGCTGTGTGTCTGACCAAGTCAGTAGTACTTGTCGAACAACATTTAAACTTAAAGCTATGCCCATCAAGAAAATGTTAAACACGTCGGTCTCTCTGTTTTTGGTCATAGGCTCCTGAGCCTCGGATTTAATAGCAGTTAGCAAAGCTGTGGTTTCTGTAGTCTTGCAGGGCCACTGCTGAACTGCATTTATGTCCCTATAAAATTATTTAATCATATTTAAGAGCGTCTGCTGCTACTGATGCTTTAACTCACAGGTGAAGTGAGCTCCCAAACATACAGACAGTACAAACAGGGTAAACACATTTTACACAAATACACATCCATCTAAAAACGACACAGTAAATAGTTGCAAAACGTGATTTTGATGCCTACATTCCGTACGTACACAGTACATTGTACTGTATGGTCATCATTATTATGGCTTCAACTCTTGTCAGAAGTTGAACTGTGCTTCAATAATTACACAGGAAACCAATTCATCCTTGTTGTTGCTGTATGATTGCTAATATTTATTGAAATAAAAGGGGGGAAATTAACATTCCAACCTCTCAATTGATGGGATCATTGTCACTGTGAGGTCTTGCAGTAACCAAGGATAAACTATCCCTTCCCTTTTACCTTCACATATTTACATCACATTTGAAAATATGCCCAAAACATTAGACTAAATTTTAGCGCATAAGTTCAGTGTAAAGGGGGTGGCTGTGGCTGACAGTAGAGTGGTTGTCCACATACTGAACCCCAATTTGCTCCCAATGGCTGTTGCATTTCCTCTGTACTAGTGTGTGAATGGAAGAATCCATGGCTTGTGTTTTAAAGCACTTGGAGTGGTTGATCAGATTAGACAGGTGCTATGTAAGTACAGTTAATACAGAGTTTTACTTTCATGCTGAGAAAATGAAGTTTGATTCATCGCAGGAGACAGAATTGATCATTCGAAATGCATTACTCTCATGTAATAATAAACATCTGAATAAATACATTGTGTTCATGTAAAGGTTACACTTAAAAATATATGTAACAATGGAATAAACACATGATTTATTATGTATAGTTGAATAGGTAATTATTTACATTGATTTAAAATGCATTAATGTGACCCTTTAAAATTTTCATCCGGCTAAATTATGAGACCATACCAACGCACATGGATGTAATATGTACGAAACACAATCTGAGGTGAGCGTCCACCATCCTCCTGAAAGTGAAGAGTTTAAAAAGCAGAGTGAGAGATATGGTGAAGAAGGGAAGATGGATCGAGGTGCTTAAGAAAATGATGCATCATCACACTTTCACACTGCTCCCCATCTCTAGAGGGTGTGGAGGAGTGAGTGTGTGACTGTCATCAGTTAAGTTCTGGCATGAACATGTGCAATGATGGTTATGTGAATATTGTGTGTGTGTGTGTGTGTAAAAATGCTGACAGTGTTCAAGTAGTGAGGGGGCGGGGGTTGTCATTACTTGTCCCAGCCATTAGAGAGAGAGACAATTTCCATTTAAAAGAGCACTTTGCCCTTGTTTCCTTCCCTTTCCTCCCCACCTCTTTTTGGCCTTCATCTCCTTCCTCTTCAATGAGTGCCATCTTTCTGATTTATCCTCCTCTTCCCTGCCCATCCTTCTCCCTCCCTTTCTCCACAATGCCCCAAAAGCATTCATTTTCATGCTTTCATGCACGATGCTCTTTGTGCGCGATAAGAGACTTTACTCTTTTTTTTTTCTTTCTAGAGTGCATAGAGCTCTTACTTGCTTTGTTGGAGCACAAGGCTTGCAAGAGGAAAATGTAGGCCTTGTAGATGTGGTGGCGGAAGAAAAAGTGACAAGATAACAAAAAGTTGAATGAGACAATGGATGGTAGTGGAATCTGTCTTGCTTCCTAAATGCGCCATGATGTGAGTGGGATTTTAAGCATATAGATAAATGAGGGGTTTTCAAATGTCCTTTCTGAGTAGAAAAAGTTTTGGTTCTTTAAAGTGGTTTTCATCTTTTCTCTGATTTGTTTCGCTGTCACTCCTCAGACAAAGATGGAGAACTTGCTGGTGGAAATAGTTGACCGGTTTGCAGCTTAAGCATCAGATATCTCTCAACACTCGTATATTTTGGGACTTGAATTCAAATACATGAATCCAAATTAATGCTAATGTTGCTCTCATACGATTTGCCAAGAAGTTTGTCATATAAACTTAAGGCCTTTAAACACTAGGGGATTTTCTTTGTGCGATTAATTTGCAAATTCATTTTTTTTTTTGAAGTCTTGTTTTTGTGATGAGTACAATCACAGAGAAAGTGAATAAAAAGTGGGGGAAAAGCATCACCTTTTTTTTCAGAGGAAGGTCGATTTTTACAGAACTTTCTCAGCACAAAGAACATCATGTCTCAGCTTCTGATGAAAAACAAAAGATCTGTTGATTGTTTTTGTTTGCCAATGCCCCCCATTATGTGAAAAAGAACACAAAATTATAAAGATAATGTGACAAGAGTGACTTGGGATGAGTATGTCTGTATTTACTGATCTGAGATCTCCAATTTCACAAGACTACTTTAATAGAAAGAGTAATTTTACTTTACAGAGCATGGGAGTTGCTTGTCTACTGGAGCCTTGGACATGAGGCAACTAGACCTCTCTCTCTACCTGTCTGGGTGCCTGTTGGTATGGGTCCTGTCCCTCTCGGCCCTCTGCAAGCTGCTGAGCAGTTTACTGTCAGTCCCTTTCCCGTCTTGTCTGCTTTGTCATAAAAGAAATTACCAAAGAATGAAAACCCATGGGAAGCATCTCCTGACAGCATAATCAGATAGAAATAGACTGGGAACTGAATCAGTCAGTGTGGTTTTATGAACATCTAACATTTACACACAGAATACCTGAATTCAAAAATTTGTCAAAAATATTGCAAAAACGTTTTACTATTGGCTGAGAACCAAACGTGGGTTAGAAATGTGAGGCAATGAGGGCAACAAAAGCAGATTCAGCAAATTAATCATGACACACATGAAGCTCTGATGAAGCTGAGATGATGATGACATCAGGTCCATGTCGAGTGATAAAGACTGTAACCTTCCTTAATATATGAAGCAAACATTAATGCCTTATTTCTACAACATTTTATCCTCCAGTCTAGACTGGTGCTCTTTTAACACATCATTTTGTTCCATATTCTTCTGCACTGGTGTAATGTCACCTTACTGGGGAATTAGATTTTCTGATTGTGTATCAATTAACCAATTTCTTTGTTTAACAGTAGTGTAAACAGACATACAACATAAAAAGTTAAACTAGCCAGGTTTTGGAAAATGTTATAACAATTTGCACTACATTTTAATAAACCTGACTTATATCATATACACTGTGTCACCATGTAACACTACATACTAATTCTCAGCAGGATTTAAGTCTGTGGTGTAACCCACCCACTGGGGGTGCACAAGCCAGTGTACTCTTAGTGCCGGTCCCAAGCCTGGATAAATGGGGAGGGTTGCATCAGGAAGGGCATCCGGCGTAAAACCTGTGCCAGATCAACAATGTGGATAGAAAAATGCACTGTGGCCACCCCTACTCAGGAGCAGCCTAAAGAAAAAGAAGAAGATCTACGTATGTGGTTTGTGTCCTCAACATCGTCAGAATGCACAGTGAAAGAGGTTTGATTTTTTTTTTTTATTCTGGGGTTGTTTATTCCCACATTTTTAGCGCACAAAGGAAATGGAGGCTGTAAATTTAATTGCAGGCAGAAAGCCAAAAAAATAATTATCAAATCTGCACAGAGACATTTTGCTCTCCCTTTATAAAGTTTAATTGGTAAGTGGCATTCAAAAGTTGCAATCACTTAATGGCTTACATGTCACTTATATCTGCTGGTGGTATTAAACAGTGAGGTATAAAATTGTGTGTGTTTGTCGTACAGACTTGAGACTCAGAATGCAGAAGAAAGTTAATTTGATTCACTTTCAGGTGTTTCATCTATGACAAGGAAATCTAACAACAGGTGCAAAATGGGTTGGGTGCGGGGGGTCTTCTTACTGCATATCGAAGCAAATAGGATATAAAGTTAATAAAAATGCGTATTTTTAAAGCATTGTCATTTGAATATTACTTGTGATCTCGACATTTCAAATTTCAGAGCATAATTTTGGGATCAGCCTATGGGAGGAGGAAATCACAGGTCCGTCAGGTCAGGTCTGTGCAGCACCTAATTTGACAGATACATATTTCTATTACAACAGCCATTAAGTCTCCAATGGAATACCTTCTAATGAAATTACACAATTTGTCATTCTGCCAGATTATGTGAAAAGCCTCCTGTGTAAGACACCAATTCCATGTCTAGTGTTACTCTAATGCTTTTGCCCCCTTTGAGGATTGAGTGAAAATGACTAAATAATCGTGTGATCAGTAAAAAGGAGCCAAACAATGACTTCTGGAGCTCTCCACCCTCTCTTTTCTCAAATTTAATTTCCATGCTGTTCATGATGGCAGCAGACTAAGGAGACTACTCGAGACACCCCACATTCCTGATCTCCTCATGGGGGGATCCAAGGTTAGTTGGGATACACGCTGTAATCCCTTCTTCCCACAGGTTGGTTTTGCAGCATGCTGCTCACTATCCAAAGGGCCAGAACCTAAGACTGCAGAATAAACATCAGGTTGTCTACATGACTGCATCGCCAGCATATCCAACCCCTAATGCTTAAAGTCTCATATTTGGGCAAAACCTTTACCCAGACATAAAAAGTGATATTTGATATTTTCCCTTAACTCATTTGTCTTTTTAATGTCCCATTCAGTCACTAGATACTGTTTTGTCCCTCTCATACCTCCCTCTCTTACGTCCTTTTTAATCTCGATTGCTCAATGTCGCCTTGACATTGAAGTGGCACTATGAAGGAAACTTCAATTTCAACAGGCACTGAAAGAGAGTGTAATTACTCTAGCATATTTGTGTGTGGGTGTGTGTGCTTTGTTTTCAGATGTGGATTTGAATTTGTGTTTCGTGCATCTACAGCTTGTAAACTGAATGTGATGCAATATCCTTGCAAATGCGCAAAAAACACACAGCAGGCACAGACACAGACACACACACATTCCCTTTTTATCCAGCTATTACTCTCTTCTGACACAATTAGGTGAACCAGGGGTGTCAGGCCTTTCTTTTACCCCATCACCATTTATCTATTCCTCCCGCCTGAAGGCAGGGATGAGGGTACGGCGAGCTCGTATATGTTGATCCCTGTGACAGTGTTTGTGTTATGGAGTAATTCAAGTGAAAGGCGGAGTAATAGGAGAGTCTGTTTACTGAGATATACACTGGAGACTACTAGAATTCTTACTTCGAACAAGAAGTGAATCGGGGGAAGTAAGAAATAATAACACTGACAAAGGAAAAAAGAAAGAGGACAAGTAAGATAAAAATGCTGGCATACACACATGCAAAAGACAGAAAGGAGGCCACAAAAGTAATAATGGAAAACAAGCTAATACCAGAGAGTGGATGAAAAGTGCTACAGCTGCAGCCCGACAGCCTCAGACCGAGATTAGAGAGGAAGCAAGAGAGGAGTAGGAGGTTAGAGGAAATGGGAAAGGGAAGTGCAGAGCCATTTATTTTTTCTTCCTCCTCCTTCTAATTCATCCTCTTTCTACCGTTATCAGAGATCAGAACCATGCCACACACACACACACACACACACACACACACACACACACACACACACACACACACACACACACACGCTTACACACACGCTTACACACACTCTCAGCTCCTTGCTTCAAAAGAAGAAAATGCTTTGAGCGGGTGTTGATCTCAGATCCTCTACCTGAGTTTGACTCAACTTTCCACAAACTTTACTGCTGACACACTTTTGTTCTGTTAGTAGGAGACTCTGACACTCATTTATTAAATATAATTTCTTCATATCAGATCTAACTGAACTTTATGTGCTTTTAAATTTGAAAGCAAAATTGAACTCTCAGAATCTTACAAATGAAACACTGAAATCATAAGCAATAAATCACAGCCCTGATCAGTTCAATACATTCAATGATTATTATGAATACGAATTAATTGAGAATCAATATGAAACAAATTAAAACGCTTCGTATTCTACGTCATTTTTTAATGCAGTGATCAAAGGTCACAGGCAACCAGAGTTGGTTTTCATCCTTACGTAAAGAGATTTCTCCAGATTCTCTGAATTTTGTGATGATATTATGGACTGTAAATGGTGAAATCCTAAAATTCCTTTCATTTTTACATAAAGAAATGTTCTTCTTAAACCATTGGACTGTTTATCCACACAGAATTTCACGAGTGGAGAACTGCTGTCCATCTTGGCTTGTGAATGACGGAGCCTGTCCAGGATGGCATTTCTTATACTGCACGGGATAAGGTTAAGGATAAAATGCATATGATTGCCTGTTTAAATTAGTTTATTCAAACGTAAAAACTAAACGTAGATAGTAAATGAAGATATTAAGTTGGTGGTGGTCTTTATAATAATAATATTGTCAGTGGTTCCACGATGTCTCTCTCATTATCTATAGTGATCCTGCTCCGAAATTACTGATGGAATCATCCAGATTTTAACAACTAAATAACAATCATGTTTAAAAATTGGCCTAACTTAACACTATTTCAGGATTATTAGTAAGTATAAGTGTATGTCAATGAAAGTTCCTTCATTTTGTAGAGACTTCAAATTAAAAAAAACATCAAACGAGAATAAAACAGCATTTCTATACAGTACAACAGCTTTTAAGTATAATTTTGCCAAACGTATCATATTATTATAACATATTATGTGTTCATTGAACTGTTCAATCTCTCCTTATTAAATGCCACTGAGTGCCATGCACTGAAACAAGATGACGAACATGGTAAAAATGATATATGAGCAGTCATTGTGAGCATTTTATTACACTTATGTTAAATATTATGAAGCTGTAAGCTACCAAAGAGCCACTAGTCTAGGCTATAGACTATTGGTCTTGTTGACATCGATAGCAGACATTCACACATGCACAATATTGTTTCTTTTTGAAGACAATTTGCCAACAGTGTCATTACTGTAGGTAAAGTGCGCCCTTTTTCAATTACCTCATAATAAATAGATAAATAATGAAAATGATAAATATAAAAACCGCTTGTTTATTTCATTCCAACATCCTTCGGTTACATTATAGAGGTTAATAAAAGTCACAATGAATGGCATTTTAAAGGCAGCACGACTACGTTGAAACTTTCTCCAAGCAAACGAGCCAACAGAAAGTGTTTGTGGTTATTGTCGTCAAGAGTTCTTTGTCTGCTCAAAGTGGTAGTCTGAGGCCTGTGGGCTTGACCGTATAAAGCTTCCTGTCAAACTGTCTGATTATGGTGTGAGAAACAAACTGTATTACAAGAGATAAAACTGATAACCATGCCATCGAATGAAGAGAAACGGCTGGCTTCGACAGCCTGCTCTCACTTATCTTCTCTTCTGTCTACTCATGTGTGTGTGTTTCTGTGGGTACAGCTGGAAGGAGGGAGATGTAGAGACAAGATAAGAGATGGGCCATGAAAGTTTGAAAACTTTTTAATTATTTTGGATTTTGAGGGAGAAAAAAAAACCCTTTGAGAAAATAGTTCAGTTTTCTGCTTTTCTCTCAGCTCACTATAATTGTGACCATCCCAAAATCATGGCGCAGACTGCAGCTGGCCATTGGGAGCAATGGGAGAATTTGTGGTGGTCTGGTGAGCTGTTTGGCCTGCAAGGTCAGACCAGTGTGCTAAATGAATTGGGTAAAACAAGGGCAGCTGTAGACTGCCTTCCTCCTGCCTGCTTTTACACTGTAAGATGTCTGTCTGTCAAAACATGCAGTTGGTCACACGCACGTACACACAATCACAACGTTTAGTCAGTGAATTGAGAGCCTGACCACAGTTTCCTACAAAAATGGATAGCACAGGAGAGACAGAGAAAAACAAGAGGTAGAGAGGGAGTACATTCAATGGAGAAAAGCCTGCGAGGAAGAAGCCAGGTAATTACTATATGCTGTAATTATCTTCATGGGAAAAGGATGTGGTAGGTGTTAAAAAAAGCATAAAGTATCTCTGGTCACTCAGAGGTACCAGAGCATCATGATGATAAACATCAGTCCTGTCAGAACTCTGAGGAAACACAAGGTGCAAAACGAATGCTCCAAAAGGGCAAAAAACACAACAACAACAAAAAAAACAAGTATATGGAAATTTATTCCTGTTGCCTTAATTATGGAAGTGCAATTTACTCTTCAAAGTGAAGACAGTTTGTTTTTACCTGTTTTTGGTTCTTTTCAAACTAAAAGAAAAAGAAATGTTGCTGGTATACAGAGTAAACAGAAAAGAAAAAAAAACACTTACAGGACACAAGGATTCATTGTATGTCCTTGTGCAACCCAGAGCTGCACAACAAAATAATTCATATTTTACAAAACACCAAAAAAATGTCAACCTTATGATAGCACTAGGGGAAAAGTCAGATGATTCATCATCTGGGGAGCATGAATGTCTGCAAAATTTCATTTCAGTTCATACAATTCAACTGATAATGTCAGTTGTGTAAAATCTGCTAAATGTGCACATTGAAGAAAGAGATTTATAGGCAATAAGTGGCAAAAAGCAAAGCAAAGCCTGATGGAGCAGTGACAGAATGGCTAACTCCATATCAAGTTCACAGTCACCAGCATGCTATACAGATAGAACATATATACAGCTTGCTTCTGGGTGAGTTTAACAGTAGCAACAGGATGGTGAACTCATTAAATGATGGTGTGAATCTGGATAAATTAATTTGATTTTCTCTCCATTTTCTTTTAACATTGTGAGATTTTTTAGGACATTACACAACAACTAATACACCTTTTTTCCACCAAACATTGTGGACTGAATTGAAAGAAATGCCCTCAGACTCCAGAGGATTAAATTCTCTATGATGTCCATCAGCTAGTCATTAACCTTGTCTGCTGTTTCGTTCAAAGCAAGTAGTGACCTGTGGGTTTTTAACGCACTTTCACTGAAAACAGCTGCCTGCTGCAGCCAAAAACAAAGATGTTTGTGTGAACCAAAGTGAACCAAAAACTGTAAAGTTGTAACTGGTCAGCTAAAAAGAATGAGCTGAAAGTCACCATTCAGCTCTGTATAGCTCACAGGAGCTGCAGATTCAGGTGATAATTCTTTGGCGGTTCGTCATTACAGCAGTAACAGTAACAGCTTTATTATTGTGACATAGTCTTCACATTTTTATCTAATATATTGTTATAAAAATATTAATTATGGCTGCTTTAAGTTAAAATACAGAGAGAGTCTCAAAAATAAAAGCTGTCATTATTAGGCAGAATTACCCCAGTCAGTGTTAGACATTGTGTGTCAATACATGCAAACTTATTCAGTACTAAGTCCCACAGTAGACAGTGAGAGATTTCAATTCATTTTAAGACACCTCTGACGTAATTATGTAGCTAATAATAATAGCTGCACACATCCATTTTTTGTGGTTATGCTACCTGTGATCGAAAACTAGAAAGTCGACATCATTATGAAGAAAGTTAATCATCAAGTAAAAGCAGCAACACCACCATAGACCAAGTCAGCTACTTGCTTCTTGGTCTCTGTCTGTCTTGCAGCTTTTTATTTCAAGAAGCTTTTGGCCAGACAAGAGTAAATAAAAACGTTTTCTCATCCTGCCTCTTGCTCAGACACTCTTTTTTTTTCTTCTCTTCTTAGCTTCCTCCATCAACTTCCTCTCAGGTCATTTAATCTCTGTTATGATGTAGAAGCTACTGAGTTCATTTCCATTGTCTGTTGGTCTACTTCTAGTGCTCACTCTGGCGCAGCTCCCTGACAACATTCCCCTTTGCAAGCCTGAAAACCTCCTCTACTACTACTACTAATACAACTATCTGACCAAACGAGCTACAGCTGCAGCTTTTAGCAGTGAAACTGTCAATCAGGAATCTCTGTAAATCACTCCCAGCTGAGGCAGCACAGTCAAGACGACATCAGAGGGAACAACAATAAACATTTTAGTCATAAAATAACATCCAATTTCACCAACATTACTGGTGGTGTATGGAGCATGTGAACTCTTCTCATGGGAGATCTTAGCCACTCACCCATAGAGTGAGAAGAGCCGCTTAAGGCCCTTAGTGGGAGCATCAGAGGCACAAATCTCCATATTACAAGTCAGTGTACCATCATAAAGATGAAGCTGTTATTTTAAGATAAAGTAGGTCCATAATGCTGTTCTAAGACATTATTTAGGCGAGACAAGTTCAATATGTGGCAAAATGATTTGATTGTTGTTGGTTTTTTTTTGTCTTTCTTGTTTTGAGATCTTGACCTTGTGCTTGAAGATTTCTGACTCCTATCAGAATCCACAGGCGTGCATTAGTAGCAGTTGTGATCAAACACAGATTGGAAGATTGAATAAGAAGCAAACAACTTGACAGTTTTGCAGGGTTCACTGGCTGCCACTGAGCTGCTGCCAGGGTCCTTGTTTACTGCTGGTTCTCACCAGCCTGCAAACATCACGTCCTTTGGGACAATAAATGGCTGGACTCCAAAGAAATCCAGCACATGAATCACCTTGTTAATGACAGAACAACACACATTGCACATGGTTACTTGTGAAGCGGCATGCTGCGTGTGATCCTCCCTCATCACACGTCTCCCTGCCCTCTCTGACGTGTAAATTACATTTGCAGTTATCTCTAGCACTGTTTTGTTGTTGTTGTTGTGGTTGTCGTAGTTGTAGTGTTCACCGTAGACTCTTGTATTTGCATTACCGTGGGCCTCGTCAAGGCTGCCATGACAGCTTTCTGATGTGCTAAGAGCCGTGTTGGCTGTGTCACGATGCTCTTAGTAAAGTGCTTTTGATCAGAGCGGCTAAACTTGACAGGTAAATTCCCCAGGGAGAAAAGGAGAGAGAGAGAGAGAGAGAGAGAGAGAGAGAGAGAGAGAGAGAGAGAGAGGGAGAGGGAGAGAGGGTCAAGAAATCAAAAGACAGATGAAGATATACAGACAGGAAGGTAGAGAGAAGGGGAGACTGGAGAAAAAAGATGTATGCAGACTACAGCACATATGCCACACATTCACACATAAGCGGGAACATACACACTAAGGTAATTGCATGCAAATAATCCCACCTCAGCTCAGCTCCATCAGTGTGCACATACTATACAATAGAGCCATATTTGCATCTGCGTTTCTGGATGTATAACGTCAGCCCTGCTTGATATATTTGCACATATTTAAGATGAACACGCACCTTGCCAGCCAGGTTTGCAAACAGGCTTGACATCGATTTGGACAGGGACACTGTGCAGGGCTCTCTTCTGGCCGCAGTCCCAGGCCGTCACCTGGATCTCATACTGCTGCTGACGGTCGTAGCTCAGCTTCTCTGTATTCCGGATGTTACCTTGTGTGGATAAAAAGAGTCACCCAATGTCAAATTCAACAGCAATACATTATGCTTTCAAGCGAGCCTGTTATAATATGCTGAAGTATACATTTTTGTTCCGTATCTCATAATGGACACATTATTGCAATGTTTAATTTGGCACATTCACAGCAACAAATTGCAGCATTTAAAGTTAAAGCTAATAATCAGGAAAACCTGTGTCAATAAAACCCTTTCATTATGAGATTAGCGTATATGAGTGGTGCAGATAATTTGTCATTGTCATTCAGTTCTTTTATATGCACTTATTCTGTTCAGTTTCGGTTCCATAATTTCAGTATTTAGTTTCCATCAATGAAAAAACCCAACTTCTTAGGGAGTTTGGGGGAATATGATTTGTCTCATTAGGAGGTCACGCACTGTCACCTAAAAGGAGCAAAGAGAGAGGAGAAAGGAAACACAGAGAAAAGGGGAAAGTAAAATGGTAAATGAGACTAAAAAGGAGAGAGAAAGGGAAGAAAGAAGAGGTAAATAAGGAACAAGGGAAGTAAGCAAGGGAGGAAGGAAACAAAGATGGACAAAGGTGACAAAGAAAACAGTAAAGGAAGAAACAGGACAGGTAGGAGCAACAACTGTAAGCTTTTATTTTTATATCATTATCTTAAAACCACTGCAGGGTCACATTATAGTAGTGGATACAACTGGGACCCTGCTAATTGGCTGAGGTTACAAAATGTATTGTATAAAATGGGTGAGTGAGGGTGGGTGAGGATGGAGGAGAGGCAAGAAATGTTTATTTTCACTTAGATGACAAGGCCATTTTAATGCATGAAAGGATTTTCTTTACAGAAAAAACTATCTTCTAAATATGTTATTTTGATGAACATAGTTTTTAGTAGTTTCATCAATACCAAGAGAGGAACTTTCATTTGTCATTAAATGTCTTTAAATTTCTTTCCTTCAGTCTGGAATAAATTCACAACATCAGAACTACACAGAAGTTCAGATAAAATGGAATAAACAAAGTGGTTTGGGACGTTATTATATTTACTGTATCATGTTTATCCTGTATAAAATACCATTTGCATAAATCTGCAGCTTAGAAATAGTTGTTTAGAGAAATGTAGACCCCATGGAAAATGGCTGTGTGAGCTTTAACAGTTAAATGAGCTTTAGCTGTAAGCCTTGTGCAAAAGAAATGAGTTTCCATATTCATCTCAACTTTGAAAGTGTAGTCAGAACGGAGCTGTGCTTCAGTCTGCTGACTGAAAACAAACCTGCTATGTTCACTGACTTTAATGACTATAGTTCCATATAAAGTGTAGAAATTATAAAAGATAAGTTCACACTTTAAACTGAGGAAAGTGAGCAGCTGCAGCTCGATTTAACAGAACATCTACTGCATCGCCTCGTGTCTGTCTCTTTATAGCATTTATGACTTTTTAGATGACACAGAATGCTTGTGTACTGCTGCTTATCCGTCTATACACTGTTTGTTGTCTGTCTGTGTTTGCTTAAAGGAGTAATGAGTATTTAATTTGAATTTGAAAGCATCATTATACATCATTGTCAAATTAACTGTGATGCCTTGATACAATCAATGAAACAAATGAGATAATGGATGGGGTGGCAGGTAGGCTTCACCTCTATCTCACACAAGTATTTGATTAATGCTAATGTTTCCCAAAATTAAGACTATGATTCCATCAAACCCCTGTTGCTTCCTGATGCAATGACGATAGTCGTACTTCCCCTCTTCTCCCGCACACCCCCTTCATGGCTGTGTGTAACGGAGAGTCAAACAAAGATGAATATCGAGTTGCAATGTGGGAAGTGCAGGATCTTGTGTTATTGCTCAGCCCATACAAAGACAATAAAAATAAAGTGGCAATTATTTTTTGAAGCTGTCTCTTTCAGGTCTCCATAAAATGGAGACGGCTTTAAGTAACACTTGTAGGTGTGCCAGTAGGCCATCATGCACAATAGCAGAGAATTGTATATTTAGTGGCCCCAGAGGAAGCAGGGTGAAGTCTGCTAAGTTGCCTCAAGTGATGTCAAGTAAAAGAATGACTATTATAATGATCTGTGCACATCATGAGGTCTATTACACACACGGGGACGTGCAGTAGCCCTCCTCCTCCTCCGTTTAATATCAGTATTTTCTGCTGTGCAGTCAAATGGAGTTGTTGAGAGATCAGAATCAGAGGGTACAACAGCCAAGGACCAAAGACCACATACCTGTCCTTCAGCGAAGATGAGTGCCACTACTTTACTAGCAATGTGTGTGTAGGTGCACCAAGCTTTTAAAGGGAATGGGAGATGACACATGGATTGGTTAATTGATTTTTATAGCCAAAACGCTCCAAAAACACACATGAGTAACTAAGTAACTCCAACCCCTTTCTGCCTTGAGCCTTAGTTGGCAACCAGATGTGTGCCTAAAAGTGCTTGCACCATGCACTTTAGATCATACCCTATATCTCCTCATCTTTGTTGGAGGCTAAAGGCTACATTAGCCGCTCCTGGCATGACACAAAAGTATGTCCAATTTACTGTAGGTGGTTGAGTTGCATTGTGGGCAATTCAATTGCCAGGTTTTGACACGGAAGACGACTGTAACAAAAATAATATCTCCGGTTCTGTTACATCAGTTTTGAGTTTTTTCAAACTCTCCTTGGTGAGTTTGACAATTTTAAGGAGTGTAATGAACTCATTAAAACATATTTATTAAAACATATAGTACAAGGATGAATTCTGTCATTAAGTTTCAAAGGCACATATGCCATATAACAGTTTCAAAGGCTATATATACACCATATAACACATAAAACAAACCCTAAAAGGAGGAAACTGGCCTGAATGCCTGCTTGTCCTCTGAATACCTTGCTGGTTACAGATACATGTTTCCTGATTTCAGGGTTGGATCAAAGTAAATGTCATATGTCTTTTTAAAATGTGTGTTCACCCACTTCCTTCTTTGTGCTATAAAATCAATCCTGCAGATTGCCCACCACATTAAGCTTGGTACCACAGTTCAACCTGCCAGCTTTGTAAGAGATAGCCTTCCATATATTCACTTGTCGCCATACAATCAGCATCCAGACCACATTCAGTGACTGAGAGTTTCCTGTCTTGTTGGTAACTGTGGTCCATTTACCAAGCCAGCGTCTTATCTGAACAGAGTGCATGAAGGGAGTTCTTGTGCTCCTAATGTGTCTGTTAATATTTGATAGGTCACTCAGTACAGATGGATGGCAATGCTCTTTACGCAGCCAGGAAGGCCTGGGCAGGGTCGTCACGGCCTGACTGAGAACCTTTGCAGGGTGTAGAGCATTGAGAAGAGACAGCGCTGGTCTTTAATGGCTGGTTGAAGTTGAAATGAAGCTGGAATCAACTGCTGTGACTTACTGTACTGTATATTACTGCCAGATCCTTCTTGTTGCTTTTGTATCATGGGGAGTGAGATGCAGAGGGAGCTGAATGTTAATAATGTGGTATATTTGAATACGTGTGTGGGAGTGGGAGGATTAGGTGTAATTCACATGAGCATGGTATTGTTCACCCTCCCATGCTCCTTATCCCCAATTCTCTGTGTTCCCTTCAGCTTCTGCAGAATTCCAATATTTCCATTCCCTTTCAAAGCTCAACATTATCTCACTGTTTGTGCTGCACCTCATCCCATTTCCCTGCTGCCTCAACCGTTGTGCTACCCTCCCTTTTCTATCACAAATTTGCATACACACTCACACGTTTCTGCATGACGGACGTTCCTGTGCCCGTTCCTTCAATTACTACATCAACTTATCCGTGTCAGCAGGCTGTGCGTGCTGTGAATGCTGGGAACAGCAGTCAGCTAATAAATGACTACTTTACTCTCCATTTCATCCTCTCTATTTGCCTCGCTATTGAATGACTATTGTAAATGAGCACAAGCAAACCATATTTGCATCTGTCTTGAGAAGTCCCTCCGTTATCCCTTTATAATTACAATCCAATTTTATCAATGAGCTTAGCTAATGCTGCTTCACCTTTCTGGTCTTTGTTTAAAGGACAAAAGCCTGCATTTTTTCTGTGTTAATGGGTAATACAGTACTGTATCCAGTAGGTTCCAATTTGTCGGTGAATAAAGGCTGCAGCTTCTCAAAACATAAGTCGCGATTCAGTGTGCTGTTTCCCAAGTGCTGCAAAAGTAAAGGGGAAGCCATGATGATCAGCTAACGAATCCTGACCACATTAAAGGGAAACTGTCTGCAGTTTAAAACAAAGTCGTGAAAAGCATCTGGCACCAAAAGCAAGCAGAGTCGAGTCAAGCTGCAGTGAAAAAAATACTTTTCTCCCTGATGCTCCCCTAGCACTTACTCCCACTCTAACAGCCACCCCCTCCTTTCCCTCCTCCAACTTCTTCCTCACTCCCTTTGGTGCTCTTGAGTTCAAGTGCTCTCAAAGCCTTTTCCCTCAGCGGTCAATGGCTGAGCAAGGCCCCTTAAAATGGAAAGAGAGAACAGAGAGGAGTGTGGCTCTAGCCTCCACCCTGTATCATTCACAGTGCAGTGTGGTCCTAACCTTATCCACTTATCTTTTTTATTCCAAGCCCTCCACAGCAGTGGGCAACACGTGCCAGTCGGCAGCGACAAAAACCCATAAAGTTAAATCCCTGGCATCTTCAGTAGGTATCCAAAGGCTCTTTTTATAAGAGCCACTACAGTCATTTGTATTTAAATAGCTTATTTAACAGTGGTAACAATCAGGACGTTGAAATCTAGAGTTAAAGTGGAGTTAAAGGATCCGACTTGACTTTTGGTAAGAAACACAACAAGGGTATTAAACAAAAACTGGAAAGATACAATATATTTTACGTATGTATTTTTGTATTGACTAATAATAAAATAATTGTTTTCTAATGTTCAAGAGCCAAATTTGCAAGTGGCAACTCAATAAAGTGATGTATGTGCACGGGTGTCTTTTGTTCTTTTGTGAGTGCCAACAGGTTTATCTGAGCATTTATCTTTGTCCGTGTGTGTTTGTGTGTTCACAGACTGATGACTCTCTGGCCAAAGCTCTACTTTGTCCTTGGGAAGAGAAAAGAACACATTTTATCATTGAAGAGAGACAGAGCATTACATTTTGCTCCTGGAGTGTTTGCAGGTATATATATAGTATATATAGTATAAATGTTTGAGCGTGAATCTGCCGTAGTTATAAAATGTATTTGACTACATGACAGCGATGCCTTTTTAAATCCTCTTTAAATAAGATGGAACAGATGGAGATGAAAAACTAAGTTGATTTCAAAGACGTTTTTGTACATGTTGCTAAAAATAACAGCATAGGGGTGTGGATGTGCCCGGTTGATTGAAAGTGGAACTTAAAACTTGAAATGTTTCTTTCTCTTTGTCTTCTCCCACTTATTTCATCATCAGCTGACTATGGGCGTTTACTTTTTCATTCAAACCTGATTTTGCCAGAATCCCTCTTAGCCAATCATGTCGTTGCTGTCAAATTCAAATATTTTCTCCTCTTTGCTGATCTTCTCAATTTCATCACCACGACCATTTCTGTATTACTCACAGCTTAACCACTTTAAAACACGGCGATGTCACAATGTAGTCTATTTTTCAAATAGTATTCACATTTCAAATCTATATCATGCACATGTCAATAAAATATTTGTACACTCCTAATGAAGTGAATAGAGGTTTTGTTAGAAGTATTGCATGCTACTAACATCTATTTTCCTCTTGTTTACTCACCGTTGCGATCTATAGCAAAGGGCGTGCTGGCGGTGGTGATCTGGTAGTTACAGATCTGGCTGTATTGTGGGGAGCAGTCCTGATCAGTGGCCTCCACCTGCAGGATGCTATCGTAAATCTTGCCCTCTGTTACTGCAGCTCTGTACTGGGGCTCACGAAACACTGGGGCAAACTCATTCACATCGTTGACCTGAATGTGCACCACTGCCCTGCAAACAGTAGAGGCAACAGAGGAAGGGAGAGTAGAGACATTAGTAAAGGGTATTCCATCTTCTGCTCAGGGTATAGCTACTTTTATGATTACATGGGATGTGAACATTTTATTCATTCATTAATGAGATTAGACTTCACACAATTCACACAACACACTTACAACAAACCATAATAAAGTGCTGCCGCATAGCAGACAGCCACATTTAAACTTTCATAGTGTACAGGATGATGACAATGATGAAGTCAATGACTTTACACAACATACAGATTTTGTCCACAGGGAAAAAATCGTTTGGTGAAACCGTGACTTTTACTGTTGTTCCACCACAAGACATTTATGGAGTGAAACATCTCTTTTGATGGGTTTCCATGACATTTGGTACAGACAAAATCCGATGTAATAACTTTGCTGAGCTCTTAAGTTTTGATACACACCATCATCGCATCCAAATTTAAAATGTCCAAAACTTTGTTTTAAGACCAAACATCTTCAAGACTAACGACGCTCTCATCAGTCTGACTTGTTCTCTGTGTTAACTGCTAGTCTATTGTCAGTCAAGTTTGAGGATATCTAATATGAAAGCACTGTATGCCTCTTAAAATATTTCAAAACATCTGATAAGCATTCACCACTGCATACACATTAACAAATTAAATTATTAATGCTTTGACAAAAAAGCAATACTCATGTTGCAAATGGCGGGAAAATATAATTTAATCAGGGTTCATTGTTTTCAATGTTTTGCTGCCATAAGAAAATAAACTGGTGGGTAAGAAATAAAAAGAACATAGTGGTTTTAGAATGCACAGATTATGTCTGTATTTATGTCTCTGTGTTGTCCCACATCGCTGCAACCTGAAATGATTTATACGACTCAATATGTATTTGATGCCCACATATACAGGAGCAGGAGTGTAACCATCTCTGATACTGGACTGGGTACTTTGATAGGAAGTACAAGAGTTGGAGGAGTAAATTTTGACAACTACTACTGCAGCAATGAGTTCAGCAGCAGAGTACTCTGTGATGAATGAGTTTGGCAACAAATAGTCACACTGTGCTTTGTGTAATGTACTGTCTGACCTGACCCCATGGATTACTTTGATTGTGCTGCAATGACAAAATAATTCCCTGGATTTCATCAGCTACCAAAGACATGCACAGTTCTCAAAATGCACTAAGCTGCACTAATTAATCACTCCATAAGTGATCAATCTGCAGCAATTCAAATGTCTTCATCAATGCTCTCCAACAGCCCCAAGGCAACAGCTTGCACAATCAATCCTTCAATTCGCTGACTGACAGCTGGTGATGGATGACTGTGGGACACAATAATACACTTTTAAGCTTCAAAAGGCAAACACAAAGTAATGCTTTACTTTAAGAGACAAAGGGGCGAAGATGCCGATGTGGTTTATGGGATTCGATGGTGGGCAAAGAAATGATGGTGAAATTATCCCATTAAAAGAGTCTGTAAATATCACTCCAATATGTTGTCGGCTTGAGAAAACAAAGAAAGACAGTGGGAGGGCCGAGCCGAGGCAGAATGGATTTCATCCTTATCTGTCCCTTCCCTGTACACAAACACATTAGACTGTTATTTATGTTTCTTCACACAAACAGATACACAATTAAATAGTTTAATAAAAAAGTGAAGTATAATTTGAACTAAATGTTCTTTTCATTATATTTGAAACTCCTCTTTGACTCTCCTTCTTGTTCCGATTAACTTTGAAGATTGTAAATACAAAAGCATGTAAAATAATTTTTCTATCATGTTACCGCATTTTTATACAAAATTATTTTATAGATTATCCAACATTAAGGGCGCAGATGTGAAAGGTCTCAGTCCGAATCAAACCGGACCATGGTTCAGTTCGTTTACAGTGTGAAAGCACTTTTTTTGGATGGTTTGGGCTCTCAGACCAATTCTGGGAAGTTACAGCAGGCTACTGTCACCAATAAACAAAAGAAGAAGAAAAACAAACAGAAGAAGTTAAAAAATTAGCAACACGAGGAGAGGAAGAAACTCTGTATTTGATAGTGATATGGTCCAGTGAAAATATCTAATTCAACTGGGGGAAAAAAACATAAAAGCCTGAAACTTTTCATTTATTTTTTGCAAGGATGAGAAAGAGAGAGGATGCGAGACGACAGGACAGCAAGGCCACCTGAATGTAAAAAAAAGAAAAGAAAAGAGGCAGCAGTACGTAATGGTGAGCGATGCCATCAATAAAAGTGGTGCGTTTACAAATGAGAAGGACACTTTTCCTTTTCATGACGACCTGGACAGAATTCTGGTGCAATCAATCATCAAGTATAGGAAGACGCGGCCCACGTAGCTGATGACGACAGGACGCATGTCATGAAAAACAGACCATGTGCTTTATCAGAATTGTGGGTTTGACTTGGTCAGATTTGATTTACAATGGCGACACAATATAAGCAAGTGTGAAATAGCTGTGGCAATAAACGTGGTCATATGTCTATATTGTGAGAAGCTGCTTCAGAAAGTTTCGATGGCCTTTAAATGGTGGACACAGAAACAGAATATAAAGTGGTACATGACAATGAGTAATCACTTGGCTTTAGATTGGTGGGATGCTAATAGCAGTGAAGATGGCGATAAGACGCACTGACAGATGCAGTAAATCCTTCAGCCAGCCTTGTTTTGTCATATTAAAGACGTTCTCTCATAAACATTAATCCCCTGCTTTACCACACTCCCCAGTGGTGAGGGAGCAAGCATATGTTCCTCTCCTCTGGGCTTATATGGAGGCACCGCTGCTGTGTGTGTGTGTGTGTGTGTGTGTGTGTGTGTGTGTGTGTGTGTGTGTGTGTGATGACATATCAATGCACGCAAATGCATGATGTATATCTTTATCCAGTCATTGTGAATATGTCTAGTTGTGATCATGAATGTGATTGTGTATTTCTCTCCTGATGGCTCACATCTGGCTGAAACAGACGGATGGCTTTCTAGGGATAGGATGTTTGTTTGTGTGTGTGTGTGTGTGTGTGTGTGTGTGTGTGTGTGTGTTTGTTTTCATGTTATTGGAACAATGCCAAGCTGAGTCCATGGCATCACTCCCTGTCACAGGCCTCAGCTCATAAGCAGGATGTCCAGAATTAGACACAGAAAGACAGGGGGGGGGGGGGGGGTTAGTGACCCCATGGGTGCAGGAGTGATACCAACACTGCTAAAAAAAAAAAATAAATAAAACCCAGAGGGTTAAACACACTACATCACCCCAGTAAATGAGGAAATCACATTCACTCTGCACTCATCAAATCGTGGTATAAAACACCACGAGGTTGAGCATAAAGAATCAATATTGGTGTACTGGTCTAAAGCCTCACATCAGCGATTACTTCTATCCATAATTGTGTCGTCTATAAAGATGGACGCGTCTCCATTTCCTCCCAATGATTGGGAGATTGCCAGAATCTGCACTGTATATCAGGCAGTGGAGCCACGGTATCAAGGTTCTGTCTATACATGTGAGTCAATCACACAGTGCTCAGCTGTCAATCATGTCATCACCAGCATGATGAGAGCAATGACAGAAAGCATCTTTAGGAGAAAAAAAAAAGATTTAATGTGTTCATTTAGTTTCATGTCCCATCTACAAACCCGAAGGGGGAGGGGTTTATGCACGATACTGCACCTAGCCACCAGGGGGCGATGATGATTTGACAGCTTCTTTGATGGAGCTGTCATGTCGTCTACAGCTTTATATTTATATAGTGTCAATGCGTCTATCCAACAAGAAAAATTAACTTGATTTGAAGTATTTGGTGTATCTGCCGGTGGCTGATAAGGTGAAATAAATACTAGCTAAAATATTGTTAAAGCGGCCATAAAACTGGAAAGAAATGATTTTCAGTGATTCATTGAAAACCAGTGATACAAGGTTTACCAATGAATGAATGAATTATAAAAATAATCACTACCTCTACAGAACAGTTTAAAACGACCAACTACAACAGCAAAAGCCTACTTTTATATCAATGCATTACTGACATTCTAATGTTTTTCTCCTGCAGGTACAACTCAATTATTCATTTAATTCACCAGCATAGCCTTTTCCCTATGTGGCGTGTGGTGGGTGCTAATTTCTGATGCTGACTCCATTTAATGTTAAAGGGTTGCAGCTCTCTGCAGCTTTCAGTCGCTTGCATCTCATTGCTTTGTAAGTGTAGACAAGCTATCAGTTAGCCACGGAGATCAGTCTATACACCAAAAATATGTACATTAGTATTGAAACTAAGAATTGCAATAGTTTAATATAAACAATTAAAGAAATAAATTATTTACATGAACTAAAACAAAGTTGTTCGCAAACTTTAAATGCCAATATACTGTATATATATGATTTGCCACAATAATGTACATATATGACAATGAATATCTATCTATCTATATCTATCTATCTATCTATCTATGACAATGAAGAGCTCTAACATGAAAGCTGTGTTCCAATTTAAGTTTAAAACAGGTATTATATAAAACAAGCCACAGATTCTAAAAGAAGATGCAGTAAGTTCCCTGCAAATGAATCTGACATGTTCTCGCTTTGTGTTCATAATGAGCTGTCACATGTTGTCTCTGCATGCTCCCAGTGGCATGTGTCTGCGGTATAGTTCCATACACACACATAGAATTACACATAAGTGTATGAAATTAGCTACAAATTAGGCTATGTTTAATTTTCATTGATGTTTTTGCCAATGGAAGAATAAAACAATTTTCTCATCTTATAGAGATCATAGATTAAGGTTTGGTTTCATGCACAAGAACATCCAAAGTTCTGCCTCTGTCTGGAAATACAATTTTATTATGTAAAGGGGTTGCAGAAATTTATTTTATTTAGGTTAAGTTGAACTATGTTTTTTAAAGTTGAATGTCCTTTTTCTTTTTTGTAGTAGTTTTAAAATATATATTTTAATAGTAGCTCAATTTAGAGTCCCCGATTCAGCTGTATTGCATGTTTGTGGAAGGAAGAGCATCCGGGTGGAACCCAAACAGATGAGGGGAGAACATGCAAAATCCACACAGAAAGGCCCCAGGCTGGGATTCCAACCTACAACCCTGAGACCGCAGAGCTAACCACCACTCCACCATGCTACAAAGCTTTCAACAAGGCAAAAATTAAGTTGCACATGAATGTTTTCTAGTTACTTTTAATTGAGTGAAATTAGCTTGTTTTAAGGGCAGTGCATTCTAGTAAGATTTAATAACACATTAAAATTTATTAATGTAAACTAGATTCAAATATGAAACATTTACAGTGTATATTTATATGTTTGTAGCTTATATGATACACTGATGCATAATGACAATATATTATTAAGTTTAATAAGCTGATTCCTCCAACACAACACATTTTGTGATTTGTGAATCCATGCATAGGGTAGCGTTGTGTCGCCCGCATGCCTCTGTTGCTTAAACAAATAAGAGGAAACAACATAAAGGTCTATTTTATTATTTTGAGAAACTAATCCATTAAGTCTTCCTTATAAGTCTTTCTATGTCTATATGGTTTTTTTTTATCACATTGGCAGGAATGGGCTTCCATACTAAAAGTGTACAATTTGTTCTTTAACTTTTTTCATCATTAGATGTCAGGTTACTTAAGAAGTCTGTCAGGAAATGACGGCTAATAAAATGCTGCAGGATTTAAATAACACGAAAAACTAATTTCCTTGCCTGACTGTTAGACTGCTTTGGCTGTATCTTTTATCTATGATTTTAAGGATCTTTTCATTGTCTATAGCATTATATAACCTTGCAGCTTCCAACAGAACTTCAATAAAAAAGAGTGAATCCATTTATATCAGAAAGAGTTTACAAAACGAAAGTAAGGGCTATGGGAAGATATTTGCAGTCACTTTTCAATAATATCATATCTTATTAGAAAATCAAGAGCATGGCAAACATTGCAGACATATTTCACTGGCAAGTGTGATTTCAATCCAGTAATATTACATTCAGGGACAGTCAGAGAACAACTGCATGTTAAAGCCAGGTTAGCATTGTTCCCAGCTTCTTCTTATTACACTCAACATAACCACTCAAACAAAGACGCACACACACACACAACACAACACAAAAGCAAACGGCTCAATTAATCTCTGTTGAGAATTAGCCGGTAGAATCATCAATTTCCCTGTATATGACTGGAATTGAAATAAACAACTGTACCAATGGGAACAAATGCTCAGGGTAACACAGATAGTAATCTCATTAATATTCACGGAAATCCCACTTCCTTACAGACTGGCACCCTGCGGCGCCAGCACAGAACACCACAGGAGCCTGTGTAATCTCAACAGAGGGTGATTATAATGTATGGTAATCCAGTTCAATGCTAAGCTTCATGTCTAGATCATGCTTTATTCACAACAGACAGTTTGGCTCACATCACTTACAGTATGAATGGCTCGGACAATCATGTCACACAACAGAAAAACATAGAAGAGGAGATTAAAAGGTTGTTGAAGCTGTAATCTTTGATGCACTTATCAATTTAGAGAAAAGATTTTTTTTTTACCTTTGAGAGCGATTCAGCACTATTAAATAATTAAACGTCCATTATCTCTTCCCACCTGAAAACTTCTAAGCAATCTGCAGAAACGTGGCAGCGTCTGATCGTCGTTTGAATCTGGGATGGGAACGGGTGTCACTTTCTTTTGTCTTTTAACCAGAGCAGACAAGCACAGATGGTGCAGTTCCTAATTGAAACATGAAGACTATACTCTCCTATTATATTATGTTAGCTGAGGATAAACAACATATTCCTATGCTGGATTTTATTTTCTTGCCAGCAGTAATACTCGCATCAACTAACAGGTTTTGACAGAATGAGGTTTCACTCATATTAGCATCAAGTGTGACAGCCGTGAAGTTAAGATTCTTGGTAGAATAAAGCTCACGACACCACGACAAGGCTGCGCTATCTGTGTGGAGTCCCCCGGCCTTCTCACTGCAGGAATTTATATCACCGGCTTATGCTAACAAGGCACAGCTCTTGGCCCACTTCTTCACTCATAAGAGTTTGACTTTTTCTTGTTACTGTTGGGTGTGTTTTTTGGTGGCTGTCTATGTTGCATGTTTGTATGCACGTTCAGCCTTTCTGTCCCCAGCTAGGGTATTGGTCTTATTTATATGTAAATTTAGGTATATCAGTGTGAATTTGACTCAGCATTAGGAATTTGTGTGTGTGTGTCCTTCAGCTAGCTGTTCCATGAGATAATTAGCCTCTCCGCACTGCAGCATGGTTAGGACATACAGGCCTCTAAGATTCACTAATGATGACTGTAATAGCTACTGCGCTGCCAAGGACTGAGCATGTGTGTGAAAGTGTGGCCACATGGACATGGGGAAACGTGTGTGTATCCAAATTCTATCAGCATTTTTTGCTCAGACCTGCATTTGTAGGTAGTATTATGCTTATGACATGCATTGTAAGGCAGTGAGATGTCCCTCATGTCTAATTACTCCATGGCAACAGTGGAAAGTTGCACAAAGGTATGAGGGGACTCGGGAGGTACAATAGGTACAGAGAAACATCTCTAGACTGGTGAGTTTTGAGAATTCTTCCCACATTTTCAGAGGAACAATGACAGGTACTAAGATTATAATAATGATGTGGAGACCACTTTAAACAATAATCTAATCTAAAGTGGGTCTTTAATTTAATATGGGAATTCAAAGGTTATTTTAATATTTAAAAAAAGGGCATAAATCTGATTAAAAACAACAATCAGAAAAAAATCCAGGAGAAAATATATTTTTACATTGTTAATAGAAGCTTTTTTCCTGAGTTCTGACAATTGCAAGAGGACCTCATTTAGGAAAAACCAAATGGAACATTGGGCCTCATGCTCGAATGTTTTTCTTATTTATCGCTTATATTTGTTCATGCACCAAGCAATGAGAGGAAAATAAGAAAATACAAACTGGATTTATGCAACATGCATTACCAGCCAAGTGTATTCGGCCCCACCTGACTATGTTGATGGATTGTGTTTTATCTTAAAGTGGATGCGTGTGCCAAGCAATTTGTAATTAGTGTATAAAAATGGGCCAATAAACCAAAGGCAGCAGTCTTAAATGCAAACCACAAACCAACAAGCCACTAACGTTTGACAGGTATGCTAAACTCAGATGAAAGAAAGGAAAGAACAAGGTAAAGAAACTGCCACCTCAGCAAGTCAGAAAAAAAAAGAAGAAGTTTTTATCTTAAGTGAGAGAGTAGAGGGAACGCATGGAAAGGGATCATCGGTCCAATTAATGCTGTCTGTGAAGGAGTGAGAAAATGGGTTGATCTGTAAACAGTTGATAAAAAAATGACCGAGGCAGTCAGGAAAATGCCAGAACAACACATTTTAGTGAGCACACAGGTGCCATCATTTGAGAGCTTTATGCAGTCTGATATTCCACAGGACAGTGTAATACGACAACCAGGAAACCACCTGTTCGCACCAGATTACATAACCCAGGATCAACCAGGAAGATGGAGAGGATGGTCACCATCAATCTACATTTGCTTGACTTAAACTCACGTGGCTATTTGCATTTACGCGTGCACTGACCGCTGTCGTTATCAACCATCAACCGGCACTGACAGCACGGCAAAATGAAACGACTAGAGTGGAGCGACAACAATGCAGATGGAAATGTTTGCAGGACTCCAGAGTACTATGTCATGTATACATTTGCTACGGTTTGAATACCATTAGTTGTCTCATGAATATGATGTTTCGTTGCTGGTGACACAGATGACCCGTGCAGAAACGGGACAATGTGTGCATGAGTTCACATTACAGCTAGATGCAGATCACTGCACTTATAAATGTGAACCGTCAAGATATCCAAATTTGATCTGACAAAGGAATCGGGGTTGAGTAAAGAGGCTTGTTATGTGACTATAGCCGAAAGGCCC
Organism: Chaunax sp. Z400; assembly: GCA_037577475.1. Taxonomy (NCBI): domain Eukaryota; kingdom Metazoa; phylum Chordata; class Actinopteri; order Lophiiformes; family Chaunacidae; genus Chaunax; species Chaunax sp. Z400. The sequence goes on along the minus strand of CM075192.1, from coordinate 20,853,287 downwards.
ATTTATGCTCTACGAGAAAGACGCAAATGGATACGGACGGAGCCCTCCGTACATACTCTGCATTAACTTCATACAATTTGGATACGCAGCTGTGACAATGTTAAAATCATTTTATTCAATTCTAATCAAATGATTATTTTATCCTACATGTCTACAATATAATCTTATATTACCAAATTAGACCATGACAGACAGACAGAAAAAACATCATGTGAATGTTAGACATGCAGTTGTAATCCTCAAGATCTTCCTGTCAGTCAAGCATGTGGCCAATACACCGGCATCATATCACTTTCCTTTGCTAATAAAGTTTAGTTTGGTTGTTGTACATTTCTGCACACCAGATGATTCGTCAGAAGGACCCGCAGTACTTGACATCAATTACATCTCCTCATTAAATCGCTATTGTGTTAAAATCCATTTAAAAGGCACAAAATGGACATTTATCACATTTATGGCTCTTTACTGCAAAGGCTGAAAACGCTTCACAGTTCAGTACAAATTGTTAATTTGACAGAGGTCAACTCCACAGTATTGTAATTAATTTCTATTTCATTTAAAGCTGACCTGAGCAGAAAGAGTCTCAAGGAGTTTAAGGTGAATTCATTTGAGCTTCGCACTTTGCTGACAAATGATTAAAGCTTCAACAGGCAGCCAAGTAAAATATTTCAAAGGGCAAGGAAGCAAAGTAATTCAGAACTATCAAATGTGTACACACTTATATTAATGCTCTGCCTCAGGAAAAGAGAGTCATTAATGTCAGCTTTGTGTTACTGCGGTTTCTCCCAAGGTCACCAAGATTGGAGGTATATAACTCTTTCACTGGCCTCGCAGGATGATATATGGATTCAATGTTTGTCTGTTTCTGAGTGTAGAGGTTACATTTCAAGTAGTGCAGCATGAGAACCCACGTCAGACACGAGGCATGGAGACACAGCAGGTTAAGTTCACAGATTTTAATATTTAAAATACAGCCAAGGGTCCAAACCATAGAGAAGTCCATTAAATGCAGACAAGGTCCTAAAAAAGGGAAGGCTGAGACAGAATCCAAAATACAGGCAGACGGGTTCGATAAAAAAAAACGTCTAACAGAGAGACTCATTATACCTTTAATGAAAGTTGAAATCACTGCTGGGTGGCCTTGGTGCAGGCGCTGCACTTTGGCGGTCAGTCAGTGACAGATCACTGCAAACTGTCTGCAAACTACTGTCCAGAAACTTAAAAGAATAAAAATGCAAAGATGCCAAAACAAAGCTTCTTGGACAAGTTTTTCAAGATCCCCGCACACATGGCTCCTCAAACACGACTGAAAACGCTGAAGTCTGTGTGCCAAGGCAGTAGTTGAACAGAATAAGATCACAGTGGTGATTCAGCAAATCTACATTGGGGGAGCGTTAATAAATTCAACAGTCTGCTGCGCAAACTTAACAGTCCGACGTTGTAATTTTGTTGTTGTTCTGGTCATAGTAGGCTGTCTGCTGTCTGCGTACACGACAAAGGCTGACAGGAACTGTAATAGGCATTTTTATTTTATTTATTTAACCTTCATTTAACCAGGAAAAAATAACTGTTGAGATCAAGTATCTCTTTCACAAGTGGAATGTTTTCAGTGGCCAAGAATAATGTCTTTTAAATGAAGCTGAACTTTGTTAATGTCACGCATCGCTGTGTTGTCTGATAAGTAATGCCTTTCAATTTGTTTCAAACTGTGATAGCATTATGTGTTGCTTACATTACTCCGTTATAGTGTGCATGAGTCCTACTAACGTGTGTTTTGTATAAATTGTGTTTTTTGATGGTAGCATTATTTTTTTTTTAAATGGGACCTGCTGCTGCAGCCTATAGCGGCTTTAGCTGAGGGATTGTTTTTGTAAAGATAGATTAGAAATGAAGGTGAACTTTGTTAATTTAACAAAAGATCAACAAAGAAATGACAAGAAGGAGACAATGGGACACAGGTGGATACAATCAGATTATGACACAGGAAGGAGAGACGAAACAGGTGGGAGACAGGTGGGAATCAATAGGGCAAAACAGGTCAGAAGAGAAGAAAAGACAGGAAGTGTAAAGTGAACACAAGAAATGGGAACTTAGGCTTTCAAAGTAGAACAGGAAATAACAAACCAAATACACAACCATGACAGAAGAGGACAAAATATTCAAACACTAGAATCGGTTACAGAGACAGAAGGAAGGACATAGTCAGACAGCATGAGTTAGTTAAGATGTAGCAACTCAGGAAAAACTAGATCATTTGTGTCCAAGGACACAGATGCCCCCAGAACTGGAAAAAAAAAAAAAAAACCTGTATGTGATCAAACTGACATGGAAATAGTTCAAATGTCCCGCAAATGTAAAAAATAGGCAACTTGAATAAATCAATTATTGGATTCAGGTCTTTAGGGTCCCTACAAAACATATGTGAAATTTAATTTAATCTGTCCAGTGGTTCTTGAGACGATGAAGCCTATCCCCTGTTATAGACAGACAAGGACAACCCTATATGACCCCTTTGGTGAGGGCATTAATAAAAACACACGAGTGAGAATTAGGACAGCCAGTGGGAAACAGAGCAGAGAAGAAAAGAGACTAGAGTGAAGTTTAAACTCATCCTGTGTCACTCCTGATCGTCTCCCGTCTTCTTTAGCTCCTGATTTTCCTGACTACTTTCCGTCTTTGTTGATGACATGCCAAGTGTAATTAGAGGACAGCCTCAGGCGGCAATTCTTCCTCTTCTTCCCCTGTTAGCGTCTTTATAATTCAGAGTGAGTGAGCGAGCGATGCAGCCACAGGCTCACCTCATCCTCTGATAATTGCTAGTGAAAGGACGGGTCATCTACAGTGTCCCCAAATTCACTTCCCCTCCAGCGTCAGCCTTTACCAACTTAACCGTGTCTGCGTCACAGCAGGGCAGTGAATTATGTCGATAGAAAGTAATCGTGTGACATAACAGGATGCCAGGCTACTTAACAAGGATATAAAACTCGATCGACAGCATGGAAATATTAGCTTAAATCCGTCTCACTTTTTCGATTGTAGACCACAAGTCACACACACACATAAGACAACATATGGTAAATACAAGTTATACTCTACTGACTTTAAAAACCCCTGCTAGTATAATTCTGGGTTTGTCAGTGTGTGTTCAAGTTTATATAAATATGTACAGTATAAAAATATATATATAACACTTGGCTCCATTGTCGGCTGAGGTGAAGGGGTTGAGCTGTAAGACGTTGAGGGCAGATGTGCTGCATAGTTGTCTGAGAGGCTTTATGAGCTGCTTTCAAGAAGGCTAACAAATGCGCTAAATAGTTTTCTGTCATTTGACCTCTTTAAACTACTGCTGCTTGTGTAGGTGTGTGTTAGACTGAGGCTCTGCTGGCATGGTTGTCTGTCTGCAGCCAAGCGCTATTTGATCAATATATAATGTGAAGGCAACATCAAGTGCTTTGTGTGTAAATGGGAATTTGAGGGGCATCTTTGCTTTAGCTGCTGTTTGATGAATCTGAAGAACCTGCACCTGGCTGTCTGCTTGGCCTTTTGTTAATAGCTGTTATGTTGACTGTCAGGTTGTTTTCTGTTGGTCCATCCATAGAACATGATGGAGAACATCTTTGACACATGCTGTTTGCATTGGCTCTGATGCAACTATCTGGTCCAGTGTGTAGGATTTAGGGATTTATTCTACAAAATGGAATTGGATGTTCCTAATAATATTTTCATGAGTATATAATCACCTGAAAATAAGAATTTCCATGGATTTCCCCAAGCTGCACCGCCATGCAGCTACAGTAGACCAGAACAGATAAAACACACACTAGTTCTAGAGAAGGTGTTTCCAATTTTTCACATTTTTAAATCCTAAATCCTTCACACTGCCAAGTTATGATGAGGCCCAAATTACCAGCCTACCTTCTCTCTATCCTTGGTTGCCCCTGCTTTCATTTCCAACCGCTCAGGAATAGACAAAAGCTTGTCTTTTTCTTAACAGGACAAACTTTCTAAATCACCACTAGTATATCTGATCATTTGGACTGAAGTCACTGTCTAAATGAATGATGAATTAAACATAAAGTACTCATAGTTTTACATAATTTAGCCAAAGCATTTTTACATGAATTATGAAACATCCTCTGGATTTAATAGCCTGTCCTCTTGTACTTGGTGACATTTCCTTTCCAGTGACTTTGTGCAGGCAAACCAAAAGCGCAAAGTCAAACCTATAAATCCCTTTCTTTGAAATGGTTGTGTGAATTGTTAAAATATGCGTATGTCATGTACTAATGTGTTCTGTCACACTTCAAAAGCCCCTGTTGCTATTTTTTCTGTCTGTCTCACTCACTTGTGAGACTGCTTGCCCTCCGTGCCGCCGGGGCCAGAACCGCAGTCATGAGCCTGAATGATGAAGGTGTATTCTTTTTGCAGCTCACAGTCCACCAGTCCACGCGCTCTCAGCTGGCCCTCGCCAGACGTCCCGTTCAGCACCACTGCCTCGAACGGAGCCTCCAGCCCATGGATGTTGAACGCACAGATCTCCCCTAGAGACATAGGAAGAAGGGAGGGAGGTGGAGGTGAGAGAAAAGGGAGGGACAAGGTCACTGTCAATCACCTTAAGTCAGGTGGAATTACAGGTGATGAATGGATGATTCGTGCGCAGATGAATGTGGGTCTGTGAAACAAAAGTCACGTTTTTTTAAGGGAGTTGTAATGGATGTTTATTAGCCCTCAACTTTAATCCAACAAATTTGAGGTGAATGCAGAATAACACAGGTATTTGGGCTGATGCCGTCAACATAATGTCACATGATTACCTCAAATCTAGTTTGTGTGCTCCAATTCTATGACAGAACTTGAGTTGTTCTACCTTAATTACATCTACCTAACACAATCCATCCATCCATCCATCCATCCCTCCCTCCCTCTCCCCTGCAACACTTTACAACTCTGATCCTGGGACATCCAGGTCAGATGGGATATATAAACCCTCCAGCAAGTTCTGGGTCTACCCCAGAGTCTCCTCCCAGTTGAAAGGGAGGTGCCCAGGAGGCAACCAGAAGCAAAAACCACCTCAAGGTACACCTTTAGACAAAAAAATGAGCAGTGGCTCTACTCTGAGCTTCCCTGGGATGTCCAAGCTCTTCATTCTCTCGCTAACGCTGTGCCTGGCCATCCTATAAGAGGAAGATCATTTAGGCCATTTGTATCCATGTATGTATATATTGAAAGCTTTGCCTGTCTGGCTCAGCTCCCTCCTAACCACGACAGTTTGGTACAACACCCACATTTCACACACATGTTCACATGTCACTCATGACCAAGACCGTGGGATACTTAAACTCCTTCGATTGCGATACACTGTTAAAATCAGCCATCTAAATGTAAGGAATTAATACTTGAACTAAGAAGGTAAGACTACAAACAAGTGGATTTATCAGGCTGTGCAGAAAGATAATTGCACTTGGTAAGTTTTCTTGAAATAAGAAGAAATATCTAGGCTTAAGAGAAGTGAGGAGTCTCTTGAAATCAGTGGCGAATTATTCATCCTAAGCACCTTTTTCAAAGTTATTTTTGGGGCATTTTAACCTTTAATGTGTGACAGCTGAAGAGAAGGAAGGAAATGCGGGAGAGAGTGAGGGGGGAATTGAACCAGCGCTGGCCTCTAAAAGACTGTAGCTTCAATGTATGGGGCGCATTCTGTACCGACTGAGCTAAACATACCCCATTCTAAGCACTTATTAGGTAACATAAATGCAAAACTAGCTTCAATTCTTCTGTCCCTGGTTGTTTCATTGTTGATTTGAGTGAAAAGATCTCAAAACCTTCTTCATTCAAGTGCTGTCATCATTAACTTGTCTGTCTTCAGGTGATGAAAGCAACCACATGTTTACACTGAATAATAACCCAGCTAAGTCCAGTATGTAGTGTTGGTATGGGCAGAACACAGCAGCAGAAACTCACACTGGAGGTTATAAATGGATCATATTCCCATCTTACCTGCTGCGTAATTGCTCTTGTGAAAAGGAACCAAGGACAATTTTCCCTTTTGCGTGCCCCCCCCCCCCAAAACATGTAGACATTCTCCGTAGTTCAAGAGGAAAAAACCAATATGCAGCATAATTGAGTTACATGAGGCTCTAACAAAAACTATAACACCTCAAAGTCACCCTTGTAGAGAAAAACAGAGGAGGAAAATCCATTTAAATCCAGAGTGAGTGGCTGACAAGAGAAAAACAAAAGAGCCAAGAAGCGGCTGACATTTATTAGAAGACTGCATAAAGAAACGGTCCATTTGTGGCGCAGGCGTGGGAAGTTACTTTATTACTTTGATAGTTTTTCTCGGAAATTTGACGATCCCTCATGCTTCCAGTAGTGGGATTTCAGGAAATCACTTAACGCGCCTGGCTCACACTCTGACCTGTGACAGCTAATTGCACTGATATCACTTAAACTAACAGCAAAGACTAAATTGGATTCCCAAACAGCTTTGTGTGTGCGTTGCTCCTGGCAAGTTCTGATAAGAGCGACTTTATTTTCAACCACCTTCCTCTTTCTCTACCTTTCATCCTGTCTCCATCATAATCCCTTCCACCTCACACCATCCTCTGTCACCCTCCCTCCCTTTTTTGGGGGGGAGGGGGTGACTCTTAAATGACAATTTGCCCACAGAGGAGCTATAAGCAAAAAGAAAGAGGAAAAGAGAACAGAGAGGTAGTGGATATAACGGGGGTGACGACACTGTCTGCATGTCTTAAAGACCTCCCCCTCTGTACTGCCTGAACAAAGACTTAAATGTCCCTCTACAATGTGGAGAAGCACAGCGTGCTGGAAACAGCAAAATCCTAAAATGGCATTGAGCAAATGGTGTGAGATGGGGAGTGACAGAAGATGCAACCGTCTCGATGTGCTGCTTTTTTCGATGGAGCGCCATCATACAAGACAGGCAAATGGAAAATCCATCACTGCTGGAGCGAGAAATAAAACCAATATACACAGGCAAGTGCAGGAGCTTCCCATCAGGGGGAATATGCTGAGGATATGCTGATGGCACACAGCCATAGATGAGGCTGGGTGGTCTGACATGCTACTCGTCATTTAATTGTAGCTGGTGGGGGAGTGGGGAGACGGGTCAAGGTGACCGCAGGAGGAGATCCTCCCTCTTTTAAGACTGAAATGAACACTCAAACAGCTCTAAGGGACAACAGATCTGTCATTATTTTTTTTTCTTCTTCTTATACGTGCACCTATCACTTCAATCCAGACCTGACTGAAGTGTTCTTCCACATAGAGGTAAAGATGGCTGGTGGAGGAAGGAGCGACGAGGCTTGATGTTCCGGCCCCGGCGGCAGTGGAGGAACAGATGCTGGGCGGCTGGCATTTGGCAGAGGCTGAGAACTCGCAAATGCTAATTGCTGCGCTAAACTGTTAACTAAATACATGTCTCCGTGTCACATTAGGGTGTTTTAAGAGGTAGATTTATAGTCAGAGGGAACTCTGAAGGGGGGCATTTAAAATGAATGGATGCAAACTAATGGCTGAGGATGATGCAGTGCTATTTCTTTATTAGCTACTGGGTTATTATTAGTGTTCGGTTATTTAGCATAATTAATTATTTGTCCTCACTTTAGGATGTCTCAAGCATGTTTAACGACTTTATGGTTTGCACACTTGAGCTAAACTTACCTGCACCTTATTCTCTGCCACTGATTACTAACTTTCCCTTTGGGCATCGTTACATTTTCATTTACTCAAGTCAAAATTAATGACTTCCCGCTCTTCTCAACGTTGCTCATGACTAAGGCTGCTGTTATGTTGGTGTCAGAAGTCATGCAGCACTCAACACCTCAAGGGAATCTGGCACCCGTCTGCACTAGACTATCTTTGAGGACACAGAGCACATTATCAGTAAAGGCAGAGATGCTTTACTGGCAGCGGTGGCCCTGTGTTTGCAGAGCTTGAGGAGTGTGACAAAGTATCGGAGGCCACAGTGCCTCGGGGCCCCCAAGTTATTATCAAAGCTGACAGAGCAACGCTGATGAACTGCCTGCATTCAAATATACACACATGCTGCTTTGCTGAAAAGCCGCTCTCACATATAAGTGCATAGATATGCACGGCAGCTGTTTACTGAGCATTTGGGTGAGCAGTCAGAGATATCATACGGGAAACAGTCCCACCAGGGAGAGGAAGGTGAGGAGAGAAGATATGAAGGGAGATGAAAGGAGGAGCTGGGAATGATGGGACGGTGGCCACTGCCTTAGGGTAGGTTCAATCTCCCTACTGGAGAGTGACCGAAGCACCGGCACAAATACACGCTCTATTCAAACTGTGCCAGTTCACCAGCTCTAATCAGAGCTGACATGCCTTTCATCCTCCTACGGCTGGAACACACAACACATAGACAGCAAGTAAACCAGATTACTGGATTTCACACTGCTACTGAGCACATTCTGGACCATGCATCAGTCTGCTGCTAAAATGCTTACACCCAAATTATCGCAATATTTTCACTTCCATTTTTGGTAAATCAACAATATTTGCACAAGAGTTGCTGTCCACTTAGTAGTTTCATGATTTCAGCACTTTGGATATTGGCATGAAATCTCTTTTATTAGTCACCTATACATAACTCGCTAATTCTCCATCTCATTTCAGTCAGAAAGCACTGTAGGATACGTGGATACACGCTCACTCTCATACATCCCAATCCTTTCAGCTGCAGTGCAGAGATAGTCTGTCAGCCTCATAACTCTGCAGAGGAACGGAATTGAACATGCTGTAATTGCACTTCATGAAATTAGCCAGCCGAGGAAAAAGAAACACAATTGAGAAGCTATGCATTCTGGAGATAAGGATTAATAGTAATCAAGCCTAAATGTTCTGACTGGAACACATGAAACCTGGAGTGGTGTTTGTGAACAAGTGTGTGTGTGTGTCGAATAGGGGATTTTTAATTAAAAACACACTTTCTCAACAGGGGTTTAGAGCGGTAAGGGAGTGTGTTTGTGTGTGTGACTGTTGCATTGTGTGACATGTGTGGATGCCCCCCATCTCTCCTCACTGTTAATTACATTAAAGGCTCCTCTCACAGAGTTAATGGCATCCCACTGTCTTTTAACAGAGTGAACACCCACCCACTGTGAGGGCATGCCAGAGTGAAGGGTGTCTAGGAAGCAATAGGTGGGCTCAGGAGGCGCTGCTAGAAATTCTGGGACCCCTGAAAACAGTTCCATTAGGGGAGGTAATGTTTTTTGTTTTGGTTTGTTTGTTGGCTGGTTTATGTAAAAACTAGTGGAAGGATTTCCGTGAAACGTGGTGGAAAAATGGGGCATTCTAGCGAATCGTGATGAAAAGAAAATTGCATATCTAATAATCTGGATCTGCTGGATCAGGCAGATGTAGGGGGTGATTTTCAATTAGCCACTATAGGCATGAAGAAATGATCAGTCTTTACCTTTCAAAGGACAGTTATACAGAACTAGCAAATACATTTCTTCTTTTGCAGTAAAAGCATAAACAACTAGACACTCAGTGAGGGCAAACCTCCATAGTTTGACCCTCATAATATGACTTCATGATGATGTAAACCTAGCCCTAGAAATTTGAATCACATTCGTATCATTATTAGTTTGATAGTTATTAAAGGAGAAATGGCGGTTTCCTTCAGGATCTAGGTCCCTTTTGAAGATACAACAAATTTGACACCAAACTGAATCAGAGCAGTTTCAGCTCCAATTTGATCTTAGTTGCAAATCTTCAGGGATATTTTTTGTTATCTCACAGAAGTGAATTGTCCACGAGGGAAGTGTGGATGATCAGTCAGTCCTCTACAGCTGTGTTTGCTTTCGACCCTTTAATATTAAGCAGGATATACTGTATGTCTGAAGCCTAGTCACATAAAACAAAAAAAAATGTAAAAACAACATTAGAGAGTCCAAAACACTTTTCTGACTCAATATTATTTTTTCTTACCATAGCGATCATGTTATGGTCTCAAGCCCAGATTGCGAATCACTGTGTTCCAGCTCTGCATTGTGCTGTATTTGCTCGACATGCCTTCTGTTGAGTCATTCAATCAGATTTGAAGGATTTTATTGAATCCGTAGCTAAACCCCATCCATTCATTTTTACTCAGAAATACAGTGTGTCATATTACCAAAGTTAATGGCACTCAAGGGGACTGTATGTTCTAAATATTTGTGGAGTTTCAATGTTTGACGCACACCATAATTCAAGTCATTTCATTCCTCTTTGTTACGCTTTTCGAGATAAAGTCGAGATAAAGCTGGTGATTTTCCTGTTTTAAAGGGAATCGAGAAAGGCGCAGTCTTCCATGGCGATAATTTCACCCGTTTCCACACTTTCTTTTCTTCTATGAATCATTTATATGTGAGTAGCAGTGAGGAACATCATAAATTGAAGGGCATTTTGTTAAGTCTGATGCAGAGAAACACAACTGGTAGCAGCTTTTACACCAAATCAACATGCTCATAGTTCTAAATCTCTTCTCTCCAGGCATTTCGCTGGACAGCAGTGCTCTGAATCTGAAGCAGTGCTGTGCATCTTGAAAACATCAACGCTATTTTGTCTTAGCAGCTTGAAAGGTCTGTTAGCAATGCCAACTGTATGTCAATAAAGTTAATCACAAACCCCAGCAGGCACCGTGTCAATTACTTCAGCCTAAACATGGAGCAGAGCCAAAGCACTTCTGTGCCAGCGTCTATCTATCAATAACAACTGGCATTCAATGCAGCACTATTAAAACTGCACACTAAATACAAACACCTCAAATTAATCAGTTGACTACTTTATGGTTATTTCCACTCAAAAACAATTCACCCACTTTTCACTGAGTCAAGACCAAGAATAATTCACTTCACAGCAGTGACAGAACAGACACAACATTTTTGGACCAGAATGGTTGGCATTTTATTTCTTGTTCATTTCAGAACATGTCAGGCATATCCATGAAGAAATCAAATAATACAATATAAGGAATTTGGGTATTGAATTATGTATTTGAAAGCAGTCTTATATTCAGCTCATTATTTAAAGCCTTCTTTATAACCCTCTGTAAGATATTTCTGTCTGTCACCAGTGAAATGTCCACTGTGCACAATGACTGGATTTACAACATTCATACCAATTCTAAGTCTGGATTATGTATTCTTCCCTTCATCACTTTGCACATTGTTATTGCATTACATTTAGATTTTTTGCTATTATACTTGCAGTCCAACCCCGATTACTTACTCCCTGACCCCCACGTAATACAAGTACACAGACACACCTCTTTCCTCTTTGTCACACATAAAACTAAATAGGTAAAATAGCAAATTCGATGTTTTGACTTCCAAATGAGGGTAAGCAAAGAAAGAAACCAAGAGGGAAAACGTCAGACATTAATAAAACACAGTTAAAGCAATTGCATTAAAGAGAAAGAGAAATCAATAGTTTTCAATTTCCAATTCTATTCATGGAAATGGTATCAGGGGAGAGCATGTGTCCTTGGCTGAGCAAGGCCAGTTAGAGTTCAATGTGTTCAAATATCCGTAACAGAGTTTATGACCCTCATTAATGCCCCTGAGGATATTCTCAGCACAGCGGAGATACACGATGAAACAAAGACCAGCACCTCACTGATACTCTCTTTGACCACTGACAGGGTTGTGAGTTGAACTGTATTAAAACAGTCTGGGTGATGACGCAGGGCAGGAGGGGCCTGTTATAACTTATTCTAAATGTCGATACAGCAAATCACACAGCTGTCATTTACTTCTGACTTTAATGTAGGTCAGTCTGACAGCTCATGAGTTTGAAATGTTTATTATCGCAGCAGCAGAACAGTAGATTGGGTTTGGCGTCTCGGCCCTGACCGGAGCCCATACAGGTGGATGGTGGGGTGGTGGTTGGGGCTGAAAGTGCATGCAGCAATAGGCATGTAGAGCAGCAGCAGCATTGACAGGCAGAGGGGGAGATGGGAAATTGTTGCAGCTTAAATATTCCGCCAAAGTGGAAGGGTGTGTTTGTTGACCATGGAGGAGAATGAGGCGTGTCATGTGAGTGTTTGTACGCAGCACAGCTCGAGTTGTCTGCTTGAATTAGCTTTACAGGCTCCATTTATGTTGTTTTTGTTTGTAACATCGCAATGAAACTCCAAAATAAGTTGTTTGTCTATGCAGTCTGGAACACAAGAGCTTTTTTTCTGATCTGGCACTGCTATCAGCAGGATAACATCATTTGTCTGTGTCTTCTAAGACTACAACAGTACATGCTATTGATGTGACAAATGTATGGTTATGCTTTGGTTGGTTCCATTTAGGGAATTATAATGGTTTGTTACAGTCAGAAGTTGTCATTTGTTCAAGAGGGTGTGTCTTATCTAATTTGAACCAACCTGAGGGCAGTCACAAGAGATTGTTGGGCATAATAAAAAAATCAATTCATTTGACAAGGATCCATAACATGGACACTCTACCTTATGTTCTTTTCAATCTTATTACCAGGCGTCACCCACTGCCCTCCACAATGCCCAGTGATGTTCCAGTTCCAGATCTCTGTGATGAAATCATTATCCATAGTCCCCGTTATTGTAGAGCCAGAATGACAACGCAGGCTGTAGTCCTGCCATTAAGCTATTGATCATCTCATCACATGCCATAGCTCTGGCAGGCCAGCCCAGCTGTTCATTATCACCAGTGAGTGTTACAGGCTTGGCTCCAACCCCGCAATGGATATGGCTCCAGACAGCCTGCTCTAGTCCGCTCAAGAGTCCAGAAAACCTGGACCAGGGCCAACGTCAAGACATAAGGCTTTGTCCACTGCATTCAGGGTTAAAATCATCTGTGCACCAAGCAGAGGCAGAAATGGAAGCAGAGTTGTGTTTTGCAAATGCAACAAAAAACAGGGTTAGCAGAGCGTACTGTGAATTACTTTCATAGGGGTCATTATAGAACCATAGAGGCATCATTTACTCACTGAAAACAACACAAAACGTATGCTAATCTTGTTTTCACTCTATTAGGAGATTTGAAAGGGAAACAACATGAAAATGTTAATGCTGCCTCAGCACAGCCCCCATATCTCTGGTGTATTTTGCATGTAAATCGCTATCAGTTACATCACCCTTTTTAGGAGCTCATGCAGCCACACTGTCTATTAGGCAGGGACTAGCAGAGTCGGTGGTAATGAGAGCATTAGGCTGATGGCGCAGTGAGAGTGCAGGATGGATGAGCTCACTGTAGAGGTGCAGACTGTGAAAGACGATGGTCTCAGGAGCCCCTTCTACCGTCGCTGCTGGCAGTGTTTACCTTCAGGGGGTAAGACAGTATGAGGGCAGAGGAAAGAGGGACGAGGAAGAAAATACAGTGACACCAGGTGTGTAAAGTACTGTATGTCTGAGAATAGCCGCAGAGAAAATGTAGTTCCTGTGTCTGCGGGTCGTCCCTGAAGAGGACTTGTGGAAAATGATTCTTTACTTATTCCTGGGAGAAATTTAAAGAGACGAGACATCATGGCAGTCGGATGAAACAGGAAGCGAGAGGTGATGGATGAGATAACCTGACAGCAGCTACGGTAGTGAGGGTTTCTTTACACCATGACAACCGTTAAACAAGTAATTATTGTAACTCTGATGATGAAGCACTCATTACCTTAGCAAAGCAGTAATTTCAACCTAAACCACAATGTTTGTCAAATATTGTGTATTTTCTTATTTTCATCCAAACCCTGCTCTTTCCTTAACCATAGACACATTTCTGTTTGTGCCTAAGCAAATCTCAAACTTCAAACCTGTTTACAAAAAGACAAAACAAAAAAACTCACTTGTATTTTGATTGATTAGATCAATCCCACATTTCACATGATACACCCTCACCCTTACATCATTCAAACTCCACACTGTTGGCAATTAAAACTTAATTAACTTTAGATTAAAAAGCCCAGTTAACGGATCCTAACGTCATCAGGGTAATTTTCTCAGACTTCTGAGTCATCCTAATTTGTAAAATCCATGGTACACTCCTTTATTAGGGTAGTTGAAATCAGTGTTCTTTTAAAATTACATTGGCCAATAACTTAAAGCATTCAAGATCTTCTTCAAATAAGAGTCTGGGCCCATACGGACATCCTCTTTATTCAATTCAATTTTTTAATGCACAAATTTTGATTCACAAAATGTTTCATCTTGTAAAAGTTTTCGGATGGTTGTCATATGAACTTCAGCAACAGTCATACAGATTGTTGTTTCCCCAAACAAAAGCTAAAAATGCTTAAAGGCTAAATGTTTTCTGAGAGAAGTTCACATGATGGCATGTTGTGAAAAATTACTTTTTCCACCGCGCTCCTTTGGCACCAGCGGACCACCATCGCTCACTGATGATGTTCAAATTGGGCCAGGGACCTTGAAGTGTGAAGGTTAGGGCAGCCTTTGCCAAACATGTGTGTGTGTGTGTGTGTGTCTGTGTATGAGTGGACAGGTGCGATGTACGAAGTGATGAGGTGAGAATGAAACATGAGAGATCATGTGAGCAACACAATCCCAAAAAATGCCCCAAAGACTCAATTTCTCTGTCTACACCTGTTTTACTCCAGTGTGTGTGTGTGTGTGTGTGTGTGTGTGTGTGTGTCGTCAAGAGAGAGAGAGGGAGTGAGCGATCAGTTTGAAGAAAAGCTTGGCTGATTGGGCCTCTTGCTTTTCCTACACCTGTCTCCTCTAAGTGAAAATTCAGGTGTGTGTGCATCCTCCACTGTCTATTCCCCAGAGTGTGTTGATGGAAGAGACTCAGTGATTGGCTAACCAATACGAGCCTGAGAACAGCCCGGTCCCTCCTATCATTTATTCCTCTCATTTATTCCCGTCTTCGCCCGCTGCCATTTCTCAAATCCAGCTTCTTATTAAGTGTCTGTCATCTATGCCATTTATACACGTCGCTGCGTTTCTCCATTCCTTCATTCGCCCTTCATTCCATTCTTTCTTCCTTTTTTCATTTGACCTTGCTGAAGAATTACTGCTGTACATTTCTATTTAACCAGGTATGTTAACAAAGGACACAGTAATTGTGGGAGGCTGAGCTACAGCATTTCTGATTTCACTATCCTGGCCAACAGATCAATGTTCATGTCAACAACGCTCTGATCACAACCCTCATTTTCTTTTTAGTAGAACATAATGTTATTATACAGTCTGTGATAAGACCTGCTTTAATACAAAGAAGCACAGCAATAAAGGCTGAGACATGTCATCATGCAGTAGCTGCATAATTCCCAATGCATTTTAAATGTACCACAGAATCAAAATGTTATCCAATGAATCATTAGTCATCACCCTCTTTCCTGACTACTTCCTCTCTTCTGATCCTTATCGGTAGAATCCAGCTGGATCATACAATGGAGGCCCACATGATGTGGAGGTCAGACTGTACAGTCCTGTTATTCAAAGCAAAACACTGAGTCAAAGGTGATTCAACTTGGCAACATAATTGGAATTCGGTAAGAACAGAATTGGTTCGGTAAGCAGTTTTTGTCTGACAACTCATACTGATCAAGTAAACATAGTTTATATAACATATAATAAAAACATAAATCTAGCCTTTGTTAAAGCAATGGACTCTATTCTATTGTGAGTGTGTGGACTTTTCTTTAGAACCTGAAAACTACTGCATGTAACTACGGCAACCAAATATAATTTTTAGATACCTCAACAATATGATAACATCATCCTGCTGCTTCTATTGTAATTTAGTTCTTTCAGGTAAAAATCACCTACCAAGGGGCAGCTATTAGCCTTGAGTGGGCAATTTGGTCCTTACAATACAGTATGGTCCAAGAAACCAGCTTTATTCTCATATTGCAGTATTATCTCAATACAGCCTCTCTATATATATAAATATATAACATATATAACATATATATATATATATAAATATATATATATAATATATATATATAATATTTATACAAATAATATATATATATTAAATATATATATATATATATATATATATATATATATATTTTATATATATATATATATGGTCATATCCTCCCCAATCACAAAATAACACATATTACACATCCGTCCTGGCTGATAGAGGGCCTGATGGGCCAAATGATAGGTCATTTAACCATCGTTAGGCCATTTCTATCAGGAAAGCTCCATTAATGTTTAAAATAACCCTATTGCTGTAGTGAAATGAGGTGTTTAAAAAACCACTTGTGATCGAAAAAGCAAGCAAAGGCCATGTACAAACTTTTTTGTGCTACTGTAAGCCACCATGCTTGCTTGAAGTCACACCCAATAGGAGGTGAACTGAATGTGCTCTTTTCTTATCACATGCATCATTGCAAACCTCACATCTAATTTACACCTGATTCGATTTCAGTGCCGATGCAGGAAGTGTTGTTGCCGTCATGCAGGTGAAGAATACAATGTGCAGGTAGCACACAATGGACCTTTTTCCTGCTGCCTGCTGCCTTATAGCAAATCTGATGAGAGCGTTGAGATTGAACCAAAAGCTGCGGGCTGTGAAATCAACGCAATGAGCTGAGAGCTGTTATAAAGCTCCACAGAGCTAATGGGAACTCCTGAGTTGGGTGACACCTTTCACATTTTACATAGTAATTTGACCCACTGTCATTACAAATATAGTGATCACTGCAGCTTTATCTATACCATACGCTTAATTTGCCATTATAACTTATTTCTCTTTCCCTAATAATAACCATATGATAGCTGCTAACAACAGATATTGTAGAAATTAATAATCCTATAACCACTGTGGTTGAATGTACAGTTGTCAAGAGTTATTGCAAATCCAATAAGTGTTATTGGATGATTTGATTGTTCCAATAAGGATTAATTAGAATTAAAGCTGCATGCAGCGTTGAACGGGCCCTCGCACCCCGGGGCTCCTCGTGGCGTGTGCCCGTCGGACCGTGCGCCAACTTCGTTCTCACTACTGCACAGCTGGATAAATGCAAGGCTCTGTATCTGCATGTACATACAGAACATGTACATTTTCTTTACTTTACTTTTCTGATACTTGAACCTTGGTTACATGAGACTTTTAACCTTCAGAGTCTTTTTATCTTGCACACAGCTCGTTAATCTACTCTCCACTTTGACAATCTGCTCCATCTTTCTTCCCGTCTGTCCTCCATCTGAGCCAGCCCCTTTCGTTTGCTGCACCTCTGACAGCAAGCTAATTAGCGTTAGCACTTTTACAACCATTACATTATCTTTACTGCAGCTTCTCAGTACGCCACATTAGCTGCTGAATAGATGGTCTGAGCTGTTCTGGAAACAGCCATAGATAGCTAAGCTGAGCCACAGGGCCTGTGACACTCAGTGCTACTGCAGACAGAAATAAAATCAAATAAAGCATAATTCAGTGAGATGAGTCAAGTGCTAATTTCCCATTTAAGGCCATAATCGCTGCAATGTCCAACATATAGCTATTACAAAGTATATTCAAAAAGAATATTAATGACTGTGGTCTATTTCACAATTTAGTTAAAGGTAAAATAAGCAAGCAACAGTAACGTGTCTCATCAAACACAACGTTTGAATCCTGCATCTTTTACATGCATGTTATCAGTCTTCTTCTTCCATGCCTGTGTTTGAGCTTTGCTTTGTTTCTTTGCATGTTACAGCTGCTGACCAGCAATCAATAGAAAAAACATGTCTGCTCTATTCTGTAGTCCTTCATCCTCATTCCTCTTCAGGGAGTGCGTATAGGTGTGAGTGAGTGTATGTACTTTAGATAATAGCATTTAAGTAGTAGCGGCATTTTTTTAATAAGGCTCGGTCATAAAAGCATTGCACTATTGTTTTATTAGGGCAAAACTCCCCACCTTTAACAATAACATAAACCATGACCTTGTTGAACAGTATGGACATAATATTGTATATCCTGGGAACACTTTTAAAAAAAAGAATGTGTTCACATGATATTATCACCCCCATCTGGCCTATAAATTCTGCAGCCAGCTGTCAGCAGTGTGCATGGTATGGAGTATTGAAAAATTGATAGCATGCAACTGAGAATGTTGGGAGTAGAAATACTTCATCTAGTACCTGAAAGCTGGGGGTTTACTGTGTGGATCAGTGGTACAGTATTTATGACAAATGTACATATTTCCCACCACTTATTCAAACTGCCTATTTTGTGACTTTTCACTACTGCTGCTGAATCTGCTGTGGCTTCTCTTAGCTAGCATCAAGAGAGTGTCTGTGAAGTTAAGTTATACTGTTTCATTGCCTAAAGATATTTTTCCTTAGACATTGCTAAAATAAAAGAATAAAAAATATATACATACATATATAATTTATAATTGATATAATTAAGTTAAATATAATTCTATAATTTAGAATTAAATTGCATGGCCCTAAAGAGGAAACACAATCTATAATTCCATCAGAATATGTTACACTTTATTAATATTAATAATATATGTTTGAACATTGCTTTATTAGTCAGTCATGAGGCTCTCTAAACTATTTATGACAACAACAGCTCATCTATCAAGGAGAGATTAATAATGCATTATTCTCTGCTTACAGCAGATGACGGACAGAGGAAGAAGTCTTAGCTGCATGCTTGCTTGACACTCTCTTGATGCCTGATCAATATTGAAAAAGCTAATTAGAAATGCTTCGTGCATGTCCATGCATCTTCACAGCAGCCATTTTTTCATATATACAGGCTTGAAATCCCTTTTTCTTTTGGACTAGATAATATAATCACAGGGATTTAAATCATGGGCCAGTCTGAACAAATGTCATTCTCAGTCATTTTCAATCATTTCCCTCTGAGGGTTTTGTCACACCAGCCAGTGCAGGGTGTGTGTGTGTGTGTGTGTGTGTGTGTGTGTGTGTGTGTGTGTGTGTGTGTGTGTGTGTGTGTGTGTGTTTTCACTCCTGCTTCTACACTCCGCTGCATTTCTGGAGAAAAAGTTTGTGTGTTCATGTCTGTGTACGCCTGGAGTGTGTCTTATCGGCTATTCACCGTGAGCTGGCTGAGCAAATTGATACTGCTCTGGGATTTTTGGCAATCTCTAAGTCTGCTGTCACAGTGATGCAAGCAGCACAAAGACGGCGGCAGTGCGGTAAATGTCAGGATGTTAGCGAGGACTGACACAGAACATCCGAGCTTGGCACGTGGGCGCTGTCATCCTTGACCCAGCACACACATGACAAGGCCAAATTTGTGCAAACAAGAATAATCCCTCTTAATGTACTGAATAGGGAATCATGCACGCTCATACACACACACACACACATACAGGTTCCAAAATGAGATTTTCAAACAAAGGGTTTTTACACTGTGGTGTGTCAACACTAAATCAGTGAAATGTGAGCCATACCTGTTAGCAAGAAGCTGAATTTCAGTTACTCAGGTTGAACATTTGTTCTTTGGGAGTGTGACAGGTGTGAGTGTGTGTGCGCACACGTGAGCATGTGTTTTCATTCCAGTCACTCCATCTTTCAGTCAAACATGAACACAGAGGCAAAGGAGTGTGCATTTGACAAGGATGTGAGACATTCTGGAGCAGATGTGTGTCTGTATGGTTTTGAACAGACAGGAGCTAAAGTTGGTAATATATGAGACTTTGGATGGATGGGTGTACTGACTTGTGCTTCCTGATACCTTTAAAGAAGTTCCCTTATGACAACACTCCATTTTAGACCATTTTGAATATATGTCAGCGCACTTGGGGCATGATATTCTCCTCTGTTGTCATCTTATTAATATTGATGGGCATTAGTCACTCGGCACTACTCGACTAATATTCGACACACTGAGACTCCTCATTTCTACGTCATTTCAAGTCTAAGGAAGCATTTTTTTGATTACTGATGCCAGCTGTGGCTCCATAACATTAAATCTGCTTTGTTTACTATGACATCATTCTCACTGTGAGGTTAATGACATGCTACATTCTCTAGCATTTACCTTGAAGAGCTGCTGTGTCCACAGGTAAAGCCTGATAGAGCTCGTAGTTTGGCTGTGGACTGTCCCGTGGTGAGGAATGTTGCACAGGAACAAAATAGAAATTATGAAACTTGCGCTTAGTGTTTATTTGCTCATTGCAAGGGAAATTGGCCTACCATGAACCCAAAACATTCAACAACCAGCAGAGGACATTCCTGGAGATACTCGCAGGATCTGGAAAATTATCATATAAAAAAACAAAACAAAACTAGAATGAATCACAGATACACTGCAGAGAAAACAACTGGTAAAAGTAACTATTTCTTCATCTAAACAGCCAACTTGTCTCTTAGTTGCATCCTAGCAAGGCTGCTTCAAGATGTTTTACTCTTAGTCAGCACTTCTCTATACTGTAGGTAATTAAATGTTGCTATAGGAAGAGGCAAATTTGCCTAATTGTTTCAACAATAAATGAGATGCATATCCCTAAAATAGATCTGAATGAAGCCCTTTCTTTCCCAAAATGTGCATAATTTCACAACACATTGTCCCGCAATGACCCACATCATGTCCCTGCATCAATCTGCCTCATTCTACTCCTGTCTGCACACACACACCATCACTATTCTGACAAGTTTTGCTTTTGTTGGCACCATCACATTCCTGCCTGACCCTCCCCAAGGACTGTTAAATAATGAAATCTGCTTTCTGCTCACTGTTTTCAACCTTGATACCACTGATGGGACATGATAACAGCTGTCTCTGTCTTGTCATGGCGAGGGTTAGAAAAGTAGGAAGAAGCAAAGGAATTAACCCTTTCACCCCCCCCGTCAACAGTCACCAGAGAAAGTGAGGAGAGAGATGGATACAATGCAGGAAAAGCCTCTTCCTCAGCAGAACGGATGAGTCCAGGGAAACAGCGGTTTGAGCTTTTAAGTGTGAATTTAATTGTTCATGATGGTGTATCAGGCTGATTTATCATCAGTTTTTATTGATGAACATAGCTTTTAAGAGTCATCCAGCAGTTACGTGATGGATATGGTGCTGCTTGATTTTCGTCATATTTATGGAGTAATTTATTCATTAGGTTTCCAGTTTCACAGGTTGATGATCAAGTCATTTTAACATTGATCACTGTCTGCAATATGACATTTGACCTTAAGTGATTTAAGCAATATCTCCTCAAAGTACTGTGGTTATTGGACATATACAAAGAATAAGTATTACACACCTCTATTTATTGCAGCATGGTACATTTGTATGACAGATGGTGTAAGACGTATGATAATCAGACAGAAAATAATTACCAGAACAAACAAGATTTATTGTAGCAGCTGTATTATGTTAGTGGGTTATATAGCCCTTACTTATGGTTTACATCAGACTACATGGCTGTTAAGATGAAAGCATGCTTACAGCTGTATTGAGGCACTGTGGTGAGAGGAGTTTAATGTGTGCCATATGTATATATGCACATTGTATATGACGATGTCCACAGTGCTAATGTTGCGATGGATGATGACGTCAACCCTGTGTCAGGAAGATCGTCTCATCTCGACATACAGTACAGTCGATCAGCCTGATGATGTCATATTTAGTCATAAGCGTGTTGAGTTAATGGTGCCCGACAAGGTCCTGGAATCACCATTGTCAACTGGATTCAACCACAAGTGGGTACAGAATTTTGTGCCAATCCGTCTATTAGATGTTGAGAAAGTTCAGTCTGGACCAAAGTGATTATTGACTGACACAAGAGGATGATTCATTGATCAATACTCCTAAATGAAAGATCATCAGCTAATTTCTTATGTCTGAATGTACACAAAAATATGGAGCCCATCCCAGCTGACTTTGGGCGGGAGGCGGGGTACACCCTGGGACGAGTTGCCAGTTCATCACAGGGTCGCATAGAAAGACAAACAACCATTCTCACTCACATTCACTCCTACGGTCAATTTAGAGTCACCAATTCACTTATGTTACATGTTTTTGGTGGTGGGAAGAAGCCGGAGAACCCGGAGGGAACCCACGCAGACACGGGGAGAACATGCAAACTCCACACAGGCATGTCCCAGGTCCCAAGGTGGATTCGAACCCAGGACCTTCTTGCTGTGAGACGACAGCGCTGTTACAGACACTGTGACACCGTGCCGCCCAGTTTATAGAACAATTGATTAAAACTTTAATGCAATCAGTTCCAAGACCTGGGGCCTTTCTATGGGGAGTTTCCATGTTCTGCCCATGTCTGTGTGGATTTACTGCAGGTGCTCCCAAAACATGGAATATAGGTGAGTTAGTGGATGGATGGGTTTGTTCAACCTTAATGCTGTCCTTTAGAATAAGGTACAATTTAGAGAAAATCCTGAAACACCAAAACTTGGTTATTCCCTGTGAGCTTAATTTAGGCTGAATTTAAAATGAACCATGGTAAAAGTGATCCGAATATTGGAATTGATGAAAAACTTGCGACATATTCCCAACCAAAGACTGACTGACCTCGTTCATAAAGCTCGTGGGCGAACGAGTATATGAGAGCGGGAGGAGAAAGAGAGTGTTTAATTCCCAATAACCTATGAGTAAGGTTGAAAGGAGAGCTTGATTGATTGAGTTTGGGAGAGAGATGTGGGTCTAAACAAGTCAGAAACAGAGAGAGGGATGATGCTAACCAATCAGAGAGGGAGGGAGACAGAGAGATGGAGGTGGATTACAGTCTAATCCATGCCTCTTCCAGTGTGCTCTTATTACATTAGAGCAGAGTGACAAAACACAGCACCACAGGCTGACCTTCTCTAACTCGGTTTCATTCCACTGGATCAGAGCAAATGATTTGATCTGAGTTGTGCTACCTGCAGAGAGGAAACACACGCTACATACAAGACATCATTCAGCACAGATTAAAAGTCACACATGATGGGAAAATGTCCATGTAGGCGATGCGGCAGACACACAAGATATTACTGTTATAACTTCTCATCAACAATGATCTTTACCTTTACTTAGTAATGATAAGCCACTACGATCCAGTTTAGAGTTCATCCATAATTGTTCTTCATGGCAACGACGTGTGATAAATGAAATATAAGAAACATATACTTGGAGTGAGCTACTATTTAGTTTGAACGTGCGTCTTGTTAAATGGTACCTTTCTGTTACAAATTAGAAGGGATATACTGTACATATATATAATTTCCAAAAATGTAAAGTTATGAAGGACTCTTTATTTTTATTATGTCTAAAATGATTTATTTAAGTTGTGCGAACTGAACTGCAGTTGAAAACAAACTGAACAGTATGTTCTGTTTAGTGCCATAAAGTAATCAAGTTAATCTGACCCAGTGGCCGATAAAGAGGCATCAGAGGCTGTATTCACTTGACAACTGTTTTAAACTGTTCGAATATGGCTGCAGGCTGTTTCTGTTATAAAAAAAAAAATTGCAAGTTATGACACGTTTTTTCATTAGAATATAAATATTGTTGAACCCTCTTTATTATGCTTCTTTAGTACTGCTCCGATGAATAACCTTTAATTTTTTTAATCTATTTAATTAATCTGTTGCTGCAGTTATAAAATTGAGAGTCCTCACTGAGAGGGAGGGGGCACCACCTCATCACAATACGTCACCGTATTGCTAGTGCTATGATGCCTCACGGTCCAAAAACCAGCTGCCATTGCCCGAATATGATTTAACTTTTGAAGACTAAATGTTATATGTGCTTTAAATTCTTGAAACACCATTACTCTACATTTAAAACCCTACAAATCCACATCAACACAAACCCAAGTGTCTCCTCCTGGAGCAGCTCTTCAACTGATCCAATACGAATCTCACAAGATCGCTCTACTAGCCAATCAATGTGCCTGCAATTAGTGTCGCTCTAATTAGAAACCATTGTTCTGAGCAACGGCTGAGGCAGTTCATTCATCAATATGAAATTAAGCAGCAGCCACTTAGCATGGGATTACTATCATGAGTTCATTTGTATTGGAATCAATTCATTTGCATCGTTTGCTGCAATCATGCCTTGAGGCTGCGTGCGGGACTCCGTTAGAAGTGTGTGAGAGGACTCCATAAGGTTCGTCATATTTGAGAGGAAAAGAGACACACAAAGAGGAATGGACAGACAGAGAGCACAAACTGTGAAATTACTACCAATTTCTTCCCGAGGAAAAGTCACTTATCACAAATCAAACACTAAATGAAAGGAGCAGTGCAAATCAAATTGCTTATCTTAACCACCTTGGCAATACCCAGCAGCTAATAAAACATCCCATTCTGAGACCTCAATTTCACATCCTGTCTCGTACTGACACAGGCAGAGCCACTTCAAATCACAATGAGAGATGTCATCATTGCAAATGTATCATCACAAATGTATCATTAAGAAAGATGAGAGAGCTGTTGGATTTCCACGGTTATCTTTGTCCCCGTCTTCATCTTTGACAACGCCTCTTTTCTCTCTTTATCTCTCTTTCTCACAAACACAAACACACCATCATGTACACTGTACTTGTGAACAGAACACACATGTTCTTACATACAGTATGAATTCCTGCTCTCTTTCTCCCCGGGGACAATGTAAAGTAATTGTGTGCAGCAGTGGATTCCACGGTCATTTCCATCATAAATGTCAACTTCAGGGTGGGGGCTGTTGAATTAAACCGGCTTCCGATTACGTTACATATGGCAGATGAATTCCAGTCTCCATGGAACCCACAGTGAGAAAATCAAATTAAAACATTCAAATGCACTAACTGGAAGACAAAAAAAAAGTGAAATTCACAGACGGGGAGTGTATCCCAGCTTGTTAAACAGTTTGATACACTGGCCTGCCCTTGACTAATTTTCCTGACATACTGAAGTTTTGCATTAGGTTATTGAGCTGTGGCTTTGTGAAAAGCTATGGAGTCATTACTCAGTTGGGAAATTGCATTTGTGCTTGTATTGCCAGTGTAAATTAAAGGCAGCACTGAGAAAGTGAAAACTTTGATGGAAAAGAGTTCTTTCATATGAGGCATGATATTAAATGAAATGAAGCTCTAGCCAAAGTTCAGTCAGGAAGACTAAACCTTTGCACACGTGGGCTATACTTTACTTCTCCTGCCGCTCATGCATGCTCAATCTTATTTTCCTGCTACGACAGTCTGGGGCCGTCAATTTAGTTATCAGCTGTTGTCATCAGCCGGTCAAATCTATCCAATAGCACGGCGACACACCTTCATGGTCAGCCTATCATCTTGCTGCTGTCTTTTTAAATATGACTCTCTCCCTTCTTCTAGTTCTTTCATGCTGATGTTTTGGCCTCTGCTCTTGGTAAACTACCATCAAGCTGACAAACTAACTGGTGTGGCATTATTATGTGTGAAAGTGCCAATTAGATTTACCGCCATTATCTATTAGGCTATGAATAAAATGTATTTCTTTTTACTGGTTGATGGGACTGGGGATGCCGTAACACCTAAACTCAAATGCCTGGTAAATACATGGTTATATTTCCTGAGACTTTATAACCTGAACACGTGTCCCTAGTCAAAAGATCCCAAAATGAGCCTTCGAAATGGGGCTCAAACCCTGACACTGCTGCATCAGAGAGGGAAGTTTACATCCTAAACCTCCTCAGCTTTTTCCAGGTATAATGGTGTTGGCAATTCATGTCACATCACGCACAGGAGATCACATAATCCTCTTGTTCTGAAATGTAATGCTTACTTTTCCATGATGTATAATCTGCTTTTAAGGGTTCATGCCTGTCCCAAAATACTGTGAGACTATGCTGAAGGTTCAAAATGAAGAACAAAGAAAGCCCTTTCAGCAGGCTGTAGATCCATCAAGCTAAATTTGATTTAGAGGGTTGAAGGCTTATAAAACTACACAAACCAAGTTGCTAAATACCTGCTTTGAGTGACCTGATTTTGTGACTGATAGTCCTCAGTGGCCTAAATTATCCTGAGACCAGTAGCTTTGGTTGACATCATCATCATCATCATCATCGGTTTTGGAGTTTGGAAATAATAACATGACTGAAAAAAAATAATAACAGAATCCAGTGCTTTGAATAATAATTACAATTTCCAAATAAGCATGGACTCTTCTGATAATAATCTGCTAATGTGTTTAAATTCATTTTCCTGTTGTTGTTGTTGTTGCATTTCTTTGCCTTCTTGCATCTCGCCGGATTCAAAGCCTGTCATCGCTCACGCCGACGCCCTTGTATAATCATATCACCAGATTCTAATTACTATGGAGTCTTAACAAATTTGTCTGCAGCTAAATGATCCTTTTCATCCATAAAATTACCAAAATTCCTTATAGTGTTATTAGTGCTTAAGCACCACTCCCAAGACAACCCTCCATTCATCTGCAGTTTATTGTTTCTATCCTCTCCCTCGGCTCATACACACACTCCTCCAACCATGACAGCTACGGTGCATAGTTGGTGTTTTCCCAATCATTGTAAACGGCACAGTCTTTAAGCATGTCTATTACAATTATCCCAAATTCGGCCTCAACTCACATACAAATATTTGTTTTTTTAGAGGGCAGCACATAATGTTGTCGCAAATGATGTAATTGGTTTCTCTCTAACCATTTTAATAATAGTTCGATTCTGGGAAAGAATCCATAACGACTAAGTATGTGCTAATGAATGTGTTTATTATAGCCTAACAACGTTCTTGAGAAAAGACCACTTTTCTCAAGAAAAGACCACTTTTCTCAAGGACATGAAATCATCTTTTGATTTGTTGAGTTGGACTAATTCGTATTTCCATCTCAGTAGCCAACAGGGGTCTGATTACTAATTTGAAAGTGGCTAATGTTCATGTCATGAATGTAAGTCATGGGAACCTCTGCAAAGTTTAAGTGACAGCGTGTAACAGTGATAGTATTATTTCTGAAAATACAGCATTAATGTCAGCAATATGTCATTGTAACATAAAGGCTATTATTATCTCTAAAGCCATCATTTCTATTGAGCATTACAACTTTGTAGCCTGTTCACCAAACTGAGTGCTGAGATCTGGGAACATATAGAATTGGTCAGACTTTTAACAAACGAGCAGATTATCTAATTAATTTGTGTAATACTATGACTACTACTACTACTACAAGTACTACGGTATGTACAGTAGCTCAGAGCTGAAGCAGGTAATCACTCAGTAAACAGTGATTAATGAGTAGCAATGCACAGTTTCTCTTCCAAATATGTTTGGCTAATCTGGGGTTAGACTAAAGGCCTGTTACACCGTAAAGTTGCAGAGCAAACTTACCCGATGGGTCATCACAAATACTTGGTTCTAGTAGCTTTGTGATATGCTAGAAGCCAGTATTCTAGTAGCCAATGGGGGACATTTACTGCCCTCTGACCACTAACATGCTAGCCAGCTGGGCCCAGCACTAGTCAGCCACAACACCAGTCCAATTTTTATCAATTAAAGTCTCTGAAGATGGAAACTGAAACCAAAACGGTAGCTTGTCATCTTAGCCTGGCAGGTAACAGGTGAATAAGTTTATGTAAAAGTTAATTATCTCTGCCAAGGAGGTTATATTTTAGCCCGGGTTCACTTTCTTGGTCCAGTATGAAAACTACTGGATGGTTTTCCAAGAAGTTTAGTGGAAAGAAGGGGCAAGTTGTCAGTAAAGAATCTTTTTTAACATTTTCACTAATTATGCCAAAAATTTTCTGAACCAATTCCCATGAAATCTTGAGGAGGGGTGGAGCAATGGTCAGGGAAGCTACACAGACATGTGTTGGCCTTGATGGAGGCAGGTGCTCTACTGAGTATCATTCTAGTCTGTCTCACCAGCTCCTTCTCATGATTGTCTGTAAGCCAGGAATGCCTTTGAGAAGTGGTTTATGGTCTGACAGAGGAAGTTCAATAAATGTAGTGGTGCACCACAGTTAATAAGCTACATTAGCTTCCTCCATGCTGGAATCTCTGGTTCTCAATATCCTAAACTCAGGGGACAACTTGCTTTTGGTAATGAATTAACCCACAGATTTGCTTTTTACCTTTGTGAGAAAATCCAATTTGTTGTAACTTCCAGAATGCAGGAGTTCTTAAAAAAGATAGTTGTAAGAAAAAAAGAATTATCCGACAATAAAAACAAAGTTATATAAGATGTGCAATTATTGGCTTATTAAGAAACAATAAAAACATTTTTAAAGTAGCTCTGGCCTGATTGTTCTACTGCCTGAAATCTAATGTGAACTCTGAATGACAACCAAACCCTAAAATCTGTTACTCAAGCCCTTTAACCTCCAATGGCACCGACGCGTTTTATAGTCCACAGTGCACAAGGGGGAGGTAGTTCCAACATTAGTATTGCAGGCACTCTTCTGATTGCTCTTGTGCCGTTACTCCAGCTGTGTCCAGACCCTCCAGCTGCTGGCTCAGCTCCAGGCTGTCTGTCCCAGGGTCAACTCAGAGAGACCACGACTCACAGCCCGTAAAACACTGCTGATGGCTAAAACACTCACACCATCAATCATGCAGGTGCAAAGACTGTACTTATTCCCAAGGGGCTTCAGGCACATGCGTGCACATCTACACCCAGTGACACAGACACGTAACACACACATGCCTTTGAGCCATCGTTTAGAGGAAGTTATCGATTAGCTCTCTGTAATTAACACATATTCCAACAGGGAATAAATCAGTGCTGATGAATCACTTATTGTGATGGGTTGGGTG
Source organism: Chaunax sp. Z400 (assembly GCA_037577475.1). Taxonomy (NCBI): domain Eukaryota; kingdom Metazoa; phylum Chordata; class Actinopteri; order Lophiiformes; family Chaunacidae; genus Chaunax; species Chaunax sp. Z400. The sequence continues at coordinate 20,824,661 of CM075192.1, read as the reverse complement.
GTGTGTAGCAGTGTTGGTGTGTATGTGTGTGTGTGTCTGTGTCAGTTACTGGGTCATTAAGGCTTTAAGAGTGATAGGCAGGCCTGCGGGTGAGCTAAAGGAAAAGTGCCCTGGTAAACAATCTAAAACTGCTGCTGCACCATGATACTGTGACTGGAGGCATCCACTGTGAACTGACAGAGACAGTTGAAGAGCACAAACCACAAAGACCGAAGTTCCCACAGAACAAGACCATTAAGACAAAGGCAGAAAATAATCAAGTAAAAAACATCTCCAAGCACGAAGTCTGACACCAAGTCTCCTAGGACACAAGAGACAAAACAAAATCCCCAACTTTCATGGTATTTAGGCTCTCAAGACAACACTGCATTATGCATATAAGTATGATTACCTAAAAATCACAAGTGAAACCAAAGCGCTCGGACAGCGCAAACCTCCACCAAGACCCAACAATCCTCAACATAATTGTTATTCCTGCAGTACCAGTCCCATCTCTCAGTTTCTGGTACAGTCTGATTATTATATACCCTAAAATATCTATAATATCTGTATCTCTATGTACAATAGAAATAACACGACAAAAATTATTGGGGCTTAGGAAATATTTTAACAGCAGGACAACAAGGGTGATCATTTTCTTCCTCTATCCATAACACATACACATGATATTTCAAGCATACTTCTCTGTCTGAGCTAAAAAAAAAAAAATCCTTTATTCAAGTACCCCTGGAATTTATTCTGATGCAATAAAATATAGCCTTACATATAACCCTACAACAAGCCAGGTAAAGCAGCATTATAGTGGTTTAGGTGTACTGGTGCAGCAACAAGTAGAGGACAAAATGACTTTGTAATATAAAGCTTTAAACTTCAAACAGCTATCAGCATGTTGCTTCTCTCTCGTTTCTCTGATCGGAACTTAGAAGAACAGCTTCAGAACTCAAGAAAAGGGACCAGCTGAGAGGGCGTGAACATACTATTAAATACAGCCGAACAACCATCGAACATATAAACTCAAATAAAGGAATTATAATTACAAGGAGTCCATGTTGCTACCTTTTGTTTATAAGTCCTGCCTTGCTTGCGTTTGATATCGAAAACTCACAAGAAACTCAAGGAAACCTGGGTCTCACTCTATTTTACAACTGCCCCGAGTTATTCCCAAAACTTTAAATATGCCTGTCACTGTCCCAGCAAGGCTGAAAAGAACGAAGAAACTAAATCTTGAGTAGACAATTTAATTATACCCAATCCAGCTTTATTTAAGTGCACATGCAAGAATCCAATTACCTTCTTAATTTAATCAGCCAAGCTTTTATTAGCCAATTCATATATTTTTGGTTAAATGGCTCTAACCTCACTGTCTGCCTGTTTGTGTCTGACAGACTTGGAACTCTAACTACAGTAAATGAAAAGCATGTGGACCTGTATATTTAGGTGGTTATAAAGATCAAGTAGAAATCTGAGTTTGGGATAATGTATACCAGCAATTTACACGTTTTCACTTTGTCTCAGAGTTCTCTATCTTCCTCAACAGTTTGCTATTATATTGATGGAAACGACTTTTGACAGACATGAGAAATGACTGGGCTTGAGATTTTTGTCTATTCATTCATTTCTAATCTACTTCTCAGATTTTGTTGAAACGCTAGAGAAGAAAAAGCTGTTTTAAATTACACACATGCACAGCAGAGTATGTAAGTATGACTCACCTTGAAAGGCTAGAAAAACAAAACGTCTTGGTGCTGTGGGTATAAAATTTTATACTTAAAAATACGCTAAGGTGTTGTCTGAAAACATAAAAGCTGTCAGAAGTTTATTCAAGAAGTCTGATTGCAGGCCAAAGCCCTGCTCTCTGGTGGCCATGGAGTGACCTTTTCTTTTCATATTACTTTTATTTTAGGAATAATTAAACCACACGTCCTTACATTTACTGTTCTCTTTCAGTTCAGTGGGCGTTCAGTTTGATTTTGCAGAGTTTCTTGTAAAGAATATTTACTCTGAATATTTTAGCGTGGGCTTTTTTTTTTAGGTTGTAGGGTTAAAACAATGTATCAGCCAGAAATTGGCACATTCCCTATACTGGTAATGAATTTGGGGGAAAAAATGCTTATAGTGTTCCACTCTGTACATAGTACATCATGCTATAGAGTGAACCACAAATTCGACATAGGAGCAAGAGGGAAAACAGATTTTGACAGTTTGGTTTTGGTATTTTTGGACTATCAGGTTTTTGATTAACAGTAATCAGCAAACAAAAATCAGCTGACATTAAAGCAGAATTGTGATGTTTGAAAAATCCGATGGACTACATTTGAACTACATGTTTGTTTGTTTTTTTCATGCAGTCTGGACAAAAGGAAAAATTTTGGAAGCAAGGGTTCAAAATGGAAAAACGACGCACCGTTTCAAATCTGAAAGAAAACGTAATAACCAAACAAACATAATCTTACAAGCAATGAAGATTAATCTCACAAAGAGTGTCCCTGTGTAATGCTGTGACCAAAATGAATGGCAGAAAACCTAGAATGATTTACAAGAAATACATACAGCTGTTGTCAGTGCAGTGACAACGGGATCCTCCAGACACAGCCAAGAGCAGCATTTGTTGATTGCTGCATTTCCTTGGAGCTTTCTCAAGGCTAAATGAGCTATAGGATGAGTGAGGCTGGCAGAGAGCCCCACCGGAACAGCTCCATCCTTTAACACTCTGATTGATCACATTACAGTTAATTAAATATTGGCAAATTGCTCTCATCCAAGGCTGGCCCATTAAAGTTTATACTCCAGCCACATTTATCACTTTCCACGTGTCTTTTATCACTGCTGCTTGTCGCCTTTCCCTGTGTGTCAAGTGGATGATGATAAACGCCCAAACCCTTTGCTTGTCTCAGTTGTACATTTTTACCTCCTAATTTCTTTTTGGTTCAGCTTCTTACGCTTCCCACTGGCTTTTCATTTCAATGAAGTATGACAGCTCCAATGAAGGAAGGAGCCGCACTGAGTCTTTTCTGTGTCCCTCACAGTCTGTGTGGAACCGTCAGTATCTCAAAAGGGATCAGGCAAGGGTAAAATGACAGGGAAGAGCTTGGAGCATGAAAATGACAAGATCGGGCAACAGCAGAAGTGAAACGCAATTGCACGGCTGTCGGCGAAGGTGCTACCCTAATAAATTACAATAATGCTGATGGGCAGGGTTATGTTGCATGTCTGACAGGCATATGGTGTTAAGATGGCTCTCATCTTTACTGACAATAACATATGAGCAGGTTACCCCTACATTCCGCTGTTGGTCTCTTCCAGACATCCCTTAGTTCTCACATGAGGTCGGTGGAGGAGAGTTAACAGATATGGACGTACACAAATTGTTGTCCACTTGGGTATGCTTGCCGAGTGATTTATTACAAAAGTATTCAGTTTACAGGCCCGTGGGGAAGAAAAGACAGCATCTCACCTCTGATAAGCCACAAGGCGCTCCTTGAAAATGAGCCATCCTCTTTATTTGGGGGAGGGCTGAGGGGTAGAGAAGGATCTGGGCTGTAAAGCCTGAGTCTGTGATTAAATGCACAAGATAAAATCCTCAGACACTTGAAGAATATTTATCAAGAGCCGGCCACCCCTATAAATTAATCTGATTAAGGCTGCAATAAGGTTTTGCAAAGTGACACAGAGAAAGAGTTTTTGGGTAACTGTAGACACAGGCTGCAAGAGGAGCTAGATTAGATTTAAATTAGACTTTACTGTCACTGTGCAGAATACAAGTACTGAAACCACAAAATGCAGTTTAGCGAAAAGGGGTAAAGGGGCCGTAAAGTGCAGTTTAAGCAGAATGAAATTTAATACACTAGGATATACAGATTATATTCTGAATGAACAGCTAGAATCAGTACTTATATACATTATATGTATGTTATGTATAGAACATCACAGCAGTAGGGTGTGAGAATGGCATGGGGGCGAGTAGAATTTTCCATTTTTGGGTAAACTGTTCCTTTAATGAGTCAGCAACCTAAAATGAACTAGATTGTGCAATGTGACCACATCCAGAGATAAAAGTATACCTGTTTCAAAATGTCATATTTGAATGCGATGCAAATGATGCACAATCACAACGGGGGATTAGACAAGACACACTAACATTACTTGTGATGTACTTAGCAAGCGTGCCTATTATTTCGGTGTCAAGTTAGCTTGCATTCAGTGTTGAATGCAACATGGAAAATGGCTTCAGACGAAAATATATTTACATAAATATTATGCATTTGGCTTGCGTTGAAGCTCCTACTCTACCCTCACTTCCTACCTCTTTAAATGAGAGATCCTCTTTCATATGTTAATGCATGTTGTTCTGGCACAAATTCAGAACCAGCCTTCAGTAACACTAAAGAAGGTTTACATCATCCCAGTGCCAGGTCAGGCTTTTTACTGTGGGCCCTTTAAGCTGAGGCTTGCCAAGATGCCATCACCGAGGACCTGACCTAGCTGTGATAACATTAGTGGATGGTGTAGTCTGTTAGTGACAGCCGAGAGTGACAAATGGGTTAACAATGTCATGTCTCTATACTGACCAGCAAGTTGGCTGCTTGCCACACAGATACAGTATATGTTGCTGTACCACAGAGACACTGTTGATTACTCAGCAATTCTTCAGTAAAGGTTGTCTGTACTGTGCTTAAAAGGAAGCCAACAAATAGAGCTTTTAAAATTATACTGACCACAGATGGATGCCAGCTATCAGTGGAAAAGTGGAAAAGACATGTCGGCCTCTTCTACAAAATATTTCTCTTCGCTCTTTGATTTTGAGATCCTGACTCTGAAGCCTGACATTCACTGATGTTTTAGAAGCTTCTTCAATACGTCTCATTTATAGCAATAATATCCCAATGTCACTCAGTGTAAGAAAGAAGGAACTGTGAAGCAACAAATTGGAGCCACAAAATGTAACAGCTCTGTTTAACCTGTCAGTTGTCCTACAAAAATACTGCCAAAGAACAGCAATATCAAACAACTCAAGAAAAATATTGTTGTTTTTAATATGTAATGCAAGTGTTTTTTAAATCCTTACTTTCTGCACATGGCAACTAAGATGTGGTTGCTTAAGAGAGGTTGTGGTCATGCCAAATAAACTAAGTAAGGTATGGTTGTGGTTAGGCAATTAAAACATACTACGTTCACATTACAGGCTGAAGTGACTCAATTCTGATTCTTTTTTTCATTCCAAAGGAAACACCTGCAGCAATTCAAAACGTCCTTTTTCTCAAAAGCTTCAGGTAGATATGACCAAAGTGTGAGGTGTTGCCCAGAGCTCCTTCTGACTGTCCCAGAGACGTTGGGGTAGTGCAATGTTTCAGCATCAGTCAAGAAGTCTTTGTGTACATCACTGCCTCAGGACACCAGCCATTGAAAAGGACTGAATCCAAGACGATTTGCATTGATCTTATTGCTGAATTTGCTGCCAAAAAACAAGAAAACTGACTTTTAAGAAATTTATTTCATTTAGCCTGATGAGTCCACCTGAAAATCATTTTTACAGCATACGTTCTTTTTCTTTGACTTTAAGTGAAATAGTATTGCTAAGTGTGTTGTGGTGTTTAAAATGGTGTTTGTATAATTTTGTGGGTTGAATTACGCTGTGGGTAATGCTGCTGCACAATACAAATATTGTTAACATAAAAAGACAAGACTTGTTCATGAAAGTTCAAGTGCAAATTTCTGACAGTCATGTTGACTTTTCAGCTTGTCACTCAGTTCATGTAAATCAAAAATAAAACACCCAAGAACAACGAGAAAATGTTATGTCAAGAGGACAAGGGGTCAGCGTTGTATACGGCTGATAAAGTGATGCATATGTGATGATGCAGAAAATTGATAACTTCAGTGCCCCTGAAAATGAACTGTTGAGTGGTGCCTTTGCCTTGCACTCTGTTTCACCTTTGATGAAGCAAACCTCAGCAGCCCATGAGTCATTTCGGACATAAATAACTTGCAGTGTGGAGGAGACTATGGCTTGCCACTACATCTGTTTACCACAAAAGTTATCAAGTATGTTTTTCTAATAGTAAGAGCCTGAATATATCTTAAGCAGTTGTCTGTCTTCAGTATTTCCAAATCAAGCAACAGATCATTATGCAAAACTGTATGCAGTGACTTCATAATCATTCAACACATATATGTCATTCGCACCAGCCAGATTAGAATACTTCACACAGACGCCAGGGATGTTGAAATGTGACTTAAATGCCTGCGGCTGAGCCCTGATACTGTGATATAAAGGCGAGAAGTGAGGGCAAGCTGGTGCTGATGTAAAGACCTAGAGAGAGAGACACAAAGGAAAAGACAAAAATGTCCTATGTGGCCTGTATTTACAGCCTGCAGTCATTTCTTGTAAGGGATTTATTCTGTCTCTCACTTGACATATACCTGGAGTTGTGCTGTAGCTCCTGTTGCTTGTGTCTCCATGACATAACATCAAAATCATGCACATGCCCCAGGCAATGATGGGAAAAGAGTGAGACGGATAAAATACAAGGAGCTCATAGTCTGAGGCTGAAAAGAAAATACTTTTTTTACAACTGCAATCCACACCCATGTGGTCTGTTGACCGAGGAGATACACTTTTAATGTCAGCTAAATAGTCAAATCTCTGAACAAACTGAACATATTGAAGTCATTGGAAGCATGATGTGGTGACGACAAAGGGTGAGAGGAGAGGCAGAAGTCTTGTAGCGGGAGCACAGAGTCCTTTAGTGGAACAGGGGATGAAAGCATTAGAAGAGAAAGATAGCTGCAGACAATAAGGGAGAACAAGGAAGTTGGGGAATGAGTATAGGGAATATGCAATATAAAACTGCATGTACACTAATGAAAGCAGCGCTCTCTTTTTTTCTCACCCCCTATACATACTCATGTGTGGTATACGAGTGCAGATTACCTCTATCTCCTCCTGAGTTGCGCCCCCATTTTATGCTCCAGCGAATGACAATAATTTAAGCCTCCCGATATGCAAATGTTCTTAATTGGACTGTCACAAGTTCCCAGGCATCGTCAACTTTACAAAATGAGTGAGGCTGGGAGCAGATTGGATTTTGGTGGCCAATCTTGTACACTTAATTTTCAGTAATTTTGCAAGCGTCTCGCCGCAAAGTCCTACAACATGCCACTTACAAGACTATCTATACCAGCTGGAAGAGGTTAAAAAAAATACGATGGCTCTCTGTCTTGTCATTTTCATTCCCTCCCACATCTTTGTCTTGCTCTATACCCAATTACTCTCATCTCAACCAATCTCAACACTCATGCGATTCATCTTGTTTGCACCTTTTAAAACCTCTATAACTACGAGGCTGGAGGAATTTTCCCCCCTGGTGGCCACTGCTGTTCCCATTCTGTCAGAAAACTATATTCTCCCTCTGCACTAATGGCTGTACTGGATCAGTGGAACATGCTTTCTCTGTCTGGCTTTGTTTAATAAGGATTGAAAGTGCACATGCATGATAGTCTGAAGTCAGATAGTATAGGAGAACATTGTAATTCAGGAGGATTCATAGTCATACTACTGTACATGAATATTCCATTGTTGTATTGGCCATGTCTCCTCTGAGGGTAACTTGTTGAACTGTAAAGGTATACAGCCTGAATCGTCCATCTGTTTGTGTACGTCCAGCTTCCCGGATATTGTCAGTAATCTGGAGTGATCCAAGGCTATTAATTATCCCTGATGTTTTCCTATCATGTTTTTATATAAAACTTTGTTTATTTAAGTGGTTAATGCAACTTGACATCGGTTTTAGTTCTGAAGACGTTTCACCTCTAATCCAAGATGCTTCCTCAGTTCTGACTGATGTGACATTCCAGGTATTAAACCTCCTACTGTATGTGATACTTAACACACGACTCATTAAAGTCACATGTGTGCCATTGACCCATCCAGCACCATTGTGGGTAATTGAAGTCATAAGTAGCTGCTTTACGTACTCATCATGCGAGTTGTTGGGGTCACATGATTCAAGGTGTGAATGGTGGTGAAACTGCCTGAAAAGGGGTGCTGAGACTGCTTTGTGTGTGGCTGATAGGTGATGGTGGACGATCTCTTCTCTTTGCTCAGCTTGTGTTTGTGTGTTTTATTCTAAGGGAGAACCAGTTTTTGTCTAAAGGTGTTATTGCGTTTGAAGTGAATGTTGGATGTTGGAGAAAGAAGGTTTCCCAGATGCTTCAGCCACATATACTTTAGGATGACAGTGGTGTTATATTCCGCTGTCCTCCTTTTTCCTCTTTGTTGAATATAGCACTGTTCTTTCCAAGTTTCTTTGCTGACTTGATGAAGGCCCAGTAAGGGTAGCGACAGCTTTTAGGTGCTTTCTTGATATATGTGTGCTCCTTTTCTGCCTTTGTAGGGACATTCTCAGCCCGGTGGTGTCGGGTTCTGATGACTGTGTTCCAGTGGATGGTGAGAGTCAAAGAGCGGGTATTGGTCTGTGTGAGTAGGTTTACAGTAAACCTCAATGTTGAGGCTTCCATTCTCCTCATTGTGTACTACATAGTAAATTTGATGATGCTGTCCTATGAGTTGATGTGCTCTATAAAACCTTCTACTCCTTGGGTTTTGATTTTGACTCTGGTGCCATCCTCATATCTGAACCAGTGGCTAGGTGTTGTACCCTTGAAGGAGCTCAGTGCCCTGTTCTCCACTTCCTCCATGTAGAGATTGCTTTTGTCTGTGCAAACCATCGTACTTAAAATATTTGGCACTTAGGCAGAGGTCTAACAGGGTACATATCTGATTGGATGTGAAGCTGCTTCTTTTTTAACAGAGAGCTGTTTTGCAGGAGTAAATTTCTACATCAGATCTAGAGATACATGTGAAAAGTGAGTTTTTATCGAATGGTACCATGGTTTCAAAATCAGTAGACTTTTGAATGTGTTATAAATTGCTTCTGACATTAGATGCTAAAATAGTAGTGAGGTGTTTTGCAATTTATAGGTGACTCACTAAATGTTGCGTGGAAATCCTTCTTTGTGGATCTCCATAGTGTGACTTCGCCAGGGAATATATTATAATAGAGAAAAGGGAATCCCACCTCACATGTAACTTCCCTTCTTTCTTAATATCACCATGTGAAAAAATCACGTCCTCTTCAGTTTTCTAACTTTTTTTTAAAGCAATGCACTTGCTTGCTCTCTTGAGCACTGCACCCAGCCTCCACTTCCACCTCCTCACCCAAGCCTCTCTCAGTAAATTAAGTCTTACATGCAAGCCGTGAAGACATGTAAAGAAAAGAAGATCAAACATCTGATGAGGCTGAAGTGGGCTTCTGACTGAAAGCATAACAGTAACTCCCCAATGTAAATGGGAATGTGTGAATCCTCAAATTCATCATGTCACTTTTAAAGTGTATGCTGTCCATTCAACAATGGATAATAGTGAAGATGGGAGAGGAGGATGTCTGCTCTGATCTCAAGATGTTTGGTGGAATAATTCAAATAACCTTTGTGATCTGAAATACAGAAGTAGAGGGCTGTAGTCATCCAGAAATTAACTACAAAAATGTGTCTGGGAGATCAGAATTACATTTAAAGATGACTGTTATGTTTCTATCAAAAGGAGATTTTCCTTTGATTCGCACATAAATTCCTTCAAGATCTCCAGTGTGATGTTTAATAATGACAGTTCACTGCATTTTCATTCAGTGTGACGGACAATATCTTGTCCTTGTGTGAATATTGTGGGCATGCAACAAATTCTAAAGCTTATCAAAGAGTTGGGGGTTAATAACTTAGCACCAAGGTAAATCAAACCGTGTCCTGCTGATTTGAATTGTTTGAATTTTCCACATTCCTTCACAAAGATGAACAGTCTGTGTGTCTGTGAGATTTTTCAAAGTTGTTTACATAGAGTGTCTGATATTTCTCACTTATGCATTATAAAATAAATCTGGTGTTTTAGTCTGACCTACACACACCGTGGCCAAAACATGGGTCACTGGATTGATGGAGAGGGAGAAAAACTAGGTGACGGAATGACGACAGGAGAAAAATTGGGAAGAGGGCGGTGTTAAAGTCAGATCGAATAATTTGGAGATGGAACTATAATATTATAATCATCTATAAATGAGATTAGAGATTTTGCAAGTATCCAGGGGTAGATAGGAGGAAACTATACACGTTGTATACCAAATGCAATGCGAAAGTCTTTGACTTGCAGAAGTGATGTGCTAGTTGTGATGAGTGTAATGACAAACTTCTAAAGAGTTGAACTTCAGTGGGAAGTCTTTCAAACAACATCCCGTCCTCTCTATCAGACTGTGACAAGTCAGAGCTGATCTGTTCTCTTCCAAGTTTGTCTCCCAAGAGAGCGCTCATGACAGTTTGTTGACATTTTAATTAGGTTTACAGGTTTGAATACTAACCGTCAACAAATATACACACATATATATATATATATATTAGCTGTGTGCAAGCACATTGTGCTACTTTCGTCCTGCAGATGTACTGAAACCATATATTATATTCTTTCACACCTTATTGCTGCTGTTACTATAGACTAGGATAATTCTCAATTCATTAAATAATTCAAACATTAATTTAATTTCCCACATTCATGAAAATCACATTCTGCATTAATACACAGAATAAAAGTAGTGTGTGCTATGAATGGAGAGTGAAACTGATGGCTTTTATATGGTAAACATGCATAGCAAATAGTGTCTGTACGCCTTATCAAAGAAAGTAGGTTGGTTGACAGAAGTATTCATAGTTCCTAAGCTAATTTTAAGCAAATTATATTATATATATTATGGTCTCAATCAGGACTTCCAGACATTCAAGGCTGAGCAACAGTTTCTTTTGCCAGGAATTGTATGTGACGTTGTAACCATTGTTCTCTGAGTGAAGACAGATTACGTGGATAATTTTGTGATGTACAACACCGCACCCTAACAGGGCAAGATGGGGACTGTCTCTGCCTCTGATCGCTCTCTGCTTGTGGGGAAAGGGAGGGACTGTTCAATTGAGTTGGACATCTGAAAGAAGTTTAGGGAAAAAGGTCGGATTGGGTGTAACACTGCTCCACTATCGGCTGGACTGTCAAGCAGCCCAGCTCCTTGTGTAATGTATTTCCCTTTCTCCATGCAGATGTTACTGACAAAAGAAATGCTGAGGTGTGCAACAAGGATAACACATATCGCAGCCACCAAGCCTATGATGGTCGATGAAGCCTTGCCCTATCCAACAGAGCCTGCAGGAACAGCAGGATCTCCTGGGTCCCACATGAGTAGCAGTTGTTGTCTTTTGGGGCTTTTGTACACCTGTTTTAGAAGCAGCAAAGAAGAAGAATGTGTTGTTACCTTGCTAAGTGTTTGTGCTAGACTGTTGTGTTAATTAACCGTCTGTTCTTTTGTGTGGTTATAAGTAAGAGAGGATAAAATTAAGAAAGAATAATGTGCACTGAGGATAAGCACAACAATGAGGAATATTGGAGTAATGATTCTGACTGATGACTCTTTCAACACTAACAACTTGCACGACACACATACATATTTACACTACATAAATTTTCCCCACACGTTCAAAAAGCAAATGGGGAAAGCAATTGATGGCATTACTTACACCGCATCCAGCTAGCCAACTCTATTTTTCATAAGTGAAGTGAGAGAGGCCCTTGTAGTAAGCATGTCCTTGGTCATTTGTCTGCTGCTTAATTTGTAAATCAGGTTGTTCCTGTCCAAGTTCCTTTATCCTCCATTTTTCTTCTAGTGAACACCTTGTAAGTGTAATGTTGCAATGAAATCATTACATTCTCTTTTAATTCCACTCTTCCACTTGCAGTTGTCGTCTTCAGTACTGATCAGCAAACTAATGGAGATGTGGAAAAGAGTAGTGTATCCGTAGCAGTGTTGCCATATCTCCTGAGAGAACAAAGCCCAAGGGAAGCAACTCTGCTCTTGGCAACTACATCACCTTTCTAGATAGGAGTCTGAAGGAAGGCATCCTTTAAGTATATGAAAGCAAGGAGTGTTGTGCATGAATGCAATTAGAAGGATCCGTTTCATTGAACATGCTCATGTTCGCAACGCATTTGCAATTAAGGAACGTGAACATATGTGAGTTCACTTTTGTTAAATTGAACAACGCTTTGTGAGTAGCTTAGGCCAAGGATTCAAACAACATGGAGTGTTGCTGATAATTGTTTTTACTTTGCCTCTCTCTCTCTCTCTCGCTCTTTCAACAACCACGTCTTTGACTGCTCAGCATGGAGATCTGAAAAGAGGAAAGACACTAGTGCCTTATATAGCTGTGCAAGCACAGCTGGTGTATTTTACGAAATTAACCACATCATCTGTCAGCTGAGGACAGAAACTCCATACATAGAAAATTTAACTAGGTGGTCTCGATATGATAGAGGACTATAATGTTAGCCCATTGTAGCTAACATAGCTTATAGCTCACGAGCCAATGATCAAGAGCTGGATCAATTATATCCAATATTGTGACTTACTATTGGTTTACTATTGTGACATTGACCATTAAATAAAAGTATCACAATGTACCTCTGATTACCAAATGTAATTTGTGTATAACATGATCACATCATTAAATGTCTAATTTAGGGATGAGTGAGTACACCATTATCTCTATATCTGTTCCACCATCTAAATGATCTGTATCTACAGTATATCTGTACTCGGAATGAGTGGGGACTATACTGGAAGTTGTTCATTTAAGCTTGAAATTAATATGGGTTAATGCGAAGTTGCAATATTTATTATTTATGGGAGAGTTATTTACAGAACAGCCTCAGAATTGAGTTTAAAGTCAATGTCTTTGATCAGAAGAGTCAGAGTTATTTAGAGAACAAGTTGAATGAATAACCTTCAGTCAACAATGCAGTGAGGATTTTTTTCTTCATCATGACTATGCATCATAACACATTTGACTGTATTGGATTGTGTCAGCTGAGTACCCCCTCAACACATTTTTGTCTAATTGTTTTGTACTTCCTTTCATGAAGCCTTGACTCTATAATACCAGAATAGCAGGATTTCAGTGGAACAGAATCAACAAGAGCAAATGTACACACTTCAGAACTGGAAAGTACTGAAAAGACAAGGACAAAGCTTTACAAATCAGTTTTTAACTTCTACAGCTGCCAATGATTCAATCTGAATGCAACTACATCACTCAAGCATTTCCGCTTCTCAGTGGGCTAAGGAAGACGTTCTGGAAATTCCTATCAATGACGTTCAAGAGAATCCTAAAACATGTTCCTTTTCACTTTCTTTTGAAAGAACAATGGAGTGCGTAATGGTGCTAACTCCGCTCACTCCCCTCTACCAGTTCTGTAACTCATCAAAAGACAAAAAAACGAAATGACTAGAAAGAAAATCTCATTACAAAGACTATTTCCCTCATCTCTGTGGTTCAGTGAGGAAGCAGATTGCATTTCAGTCTTTCATTAATGAATGAGCATCTGAACAATGGCAGAGTGATGCTTCCATTGTCTTGAATACAAAGTCTATGGCACTTTAAATGCCAGAAGAAAGATCACCATTATGTGGCGAGTGGCTTTCAACTCAAAAATCTGCAGAAGCAAGTTTGCATGAATAAACTCTGCGCTTGAGTTTGACTGTACAGAGAACTGAAATCAAATGTTGTTCTGCCCACCTGTTTCTTAATGGCTCTTATAGAATAATAGATTTCAATTAGATAAACCTCTTTCAAAAAGAAGGAGCTTTCATCTGTGAAAAAATGGTGCAACTGTGTTGAGAGTCTTGAGTCTTGCAGAGGATGAAGAGCACCACTCCAGCCCCTGAATGCACTGGAGTAAGATGAAATCTGACAGGTGGAAATTATTTGAGAGGATGAAGAAAGTGTTATGCACAGGAAAGAGGTAAGAAAGTGAGAGCATGTTCCAGGTCAAGGTACGAGCAAAATGTCTAAAAGAGGAAAGAGGAGTTGAACTGCATTGGGAGGAAAGCCTGAATAGAAAGCACAGATGGATTACAGCCATCTGACAGCCTTGCTGTGAAAGGTCTTCACCTTTCCAGATCTGACCTAGGGAATATCTCTCCACAATTTCAACCTTTTCATTTTCAATAATCATTTTAAGCTTTGAAGTAGGGCCTTGCGAGGAAAACTGACACAGTGGTACCTCCAGAAAATTATTAAATGCAGCTACTTGGTGCCTCCAAAGTTTGATTCAGGTCATGTATTCACCTTTAAAAAGCATAAAGGGCCTCATTAACTTAACATCTAAATTTTTCATTTGCCATACACTCAGATAAAAGTGCCTTGTAGTTTCCATTCATACGGTTTGTGAGAGGATTAATTTTAGACTCCATGCAATTTGTTTTTGCTTGCTTGTTTAGTTGTCTTTTCCAGTGTTTGTTTCTGTCGTATCTCTCACCTGTCCTGTGCTGTATCACTTGATTAAAAAGAAAAATGACAATGGCTTATCATTATTATTATTATTATTATTATTGCAGCGGCCGGAGCAACAAAAAAGGGGATTGGGGCTGGATTGGGTCGGCTGCGAGGGGCGTGAAGTGACTCCCCACTTGGCCCTCTGGTGGCGTGATGTGGGCCCCCGTGGGGTGGGCGGGAGACAGAGATGGTGGGTCACTCCTCATTGCTATATAAATATGATAATTAGTTACTATTTTTAGCGTTACTATATTTTATTATTGTGTTTTTATTATGACTATGTTTCATTATTATTATTATTGCCGTAGTGATGAGACATCATATTTATATCCACTATTAGAAATTAACAGTCTTGTTCTCTCTCTCAGTTACACACCCCTCACCCCTTTCCTTACAACATAAACACACACATACACACTGACCATACATACCATACCTGTAAATCTTGTCTAGTCACTGATCCCAGACAATTGAAACCATTTTCTTTATGTTATTGTTTGCATGTTGGTCCATTATGCCCCTTTTCGTTTGCTTGTTTGTTTTGCAAAAAAGAAAAAAGAAAGAGCAATTTTAAACTCCACATTAAGGAGATCACTGTGGGGGTATAATCTGTAACATTTCTCCTCAAGGATATTATAACATTGCAGGGCACTGAGCTGAAATAGACTGATAACTTAAGTAAGAAAGGTAAATGACTCAAGAAGCAGCAAAGATACTGACTCTTTTTTTCCTCTTTTAAAGCCTGAAAATGTTTGATTAACCCAGTCTACATGACTATGATTTGAGACATACAAAACGATGTAGAGAAACCTATTATCTCTCACAAAGAGAAGCTTCGACTGTAGCCCTAACCTTGGTCCTCTCACTCATGATGCTACGTATCTCTCATTCACACCTTCCCATTGCTTATGCCACCATCACAAACCATTTTTTTTAACCTTTCATCTGTCTTATTTCTCTCTTCTTAATCAGCACATTGCAGTGTTCATGCTTCTCCACCTACCCACTGTACTGAGCTCACTGCTAACATGCTAATGAGATACTTTTCTTAATTAGCTTGAGATCTTTTTCCCAATCAGACAGACAGCATGGGGCTAATTAATCACAGCACATTAGTGATATGTTTACTCATATCTCTTTACCTTGCTTTAAGGAAGTGAACGATAATATAATATCACCTGCTGTTTGCGGGGTAATTTGAACCTGTTGGTTTCTGTGAAGAAAGCCAAGGTCAGAGATAAATGACTTTTATTAGTGTATTGAGAGATGCAAATTGGAAATATGATACAATTGAAATTCAGAGGCAGGGTTCAGACATCATATGAGACTGCAGAAACAGACTCCTGCTGTCTGAATCCTTATTTATAATAAATGATTGCAGAAAAATAAGCAAACATAAAAAACAAGGATATTTTTATTTTTCAGAGTGTGAGAAAAGGTGAAGTCCATATGAAATATCAGAGCCAACATAAAGGGTGAAATAAATCATTTATGCAGAGCGTATGTGTGTATCGCACATTGAGGTGTCGTGAACCTGTCTACACTGCCAGTTCTGTTTGACTGAGCAGCGTGTGCATACGTGGGCCACTACTGAGACATTAGCTTGGTATTCAAGCAAAAGCAGCAGGGCTCCAGGGATCCAGAAAGGTGAATGGTTGACAAATATATATGTTATTTCTTGTGGCAAAACAGCCACATCATTAGAGAAAACGTGTGTGTGTGCTGACAAAAGAAAACCAGGGGTGACTGACAAGCAGCTAACCTGGTTAAATGGTGGTGCTCAGCACAGTTTTTGCCCATTAATCCTGCTGACACAGCACTTGAGAGGCCTAGTTAGTAGTGTGGTAGCAGCCTGCTCAAATACATTTCTGATGTGCCACTGAGCTGCTCTCACTTATTATCCACCCGATTCCAACAGGGCCATGAAACCTGTATACAGTTTGAGCTTTACTTTGTGATGATTCTAGTCGATATTGGACCATTCTAACAATGGCATGTGTGGTTAACGCCAATGATCAGGGTGTCAAATGAGGAAGTTATGCGACTTCGATGTGGAGAGGTAGAAGTTAAAGGCTGGGGAATGCTTGAAATAAATGTAAACGAGACTTTAAGATTGAAGGCCTAATAATAGGGAACATGCCCCTTTCATTGAGCTGTGCCTGAAGAATTACGATTTCATCAGCTTGCCTAGAGTTTCAGGCCACAGTGGACGACTGGATTGATTGAAGCCTCTGATCATTTTTTCCCTTTTAGTTTTAATCTAGATTCCGTCTTTTAATTACTCAGCATGTAACAGGTCCGCACGCATCAGAGGGCATACTCTGGACATTGTTTTTGCTTTGAATTAAATATGTATCCTTTTTTTTCCCCCCAAGAAACTCTTTATTTTATACAATAATGTGCTCGATTTGACTTTAAATCTGGATACTCCGTTTGCCATAATTAGCTAATTAATTAGAAGTTGCAACCGGTTTAAGTTGCACCAGCTGGTTCCCAGTATTTTCTGTTTCAAACACACCTTTCTCGGAGCTCAAAATATGTGTAAATGCAAAAAAAAAAGAGAGAATTCAATGGATTTTCACACTTTTCTAACCTTGTATGTAAGGGTTATCTGAAAATTTTATTTGACAATTAGATTGCCTGTCTTACACCATCTGCTTTTGACAAATGTATCTCCTTCTTTGACGGGCATTGACACATGAGCAAACATCATCCCTCAGAAATGTCATGCCCCTCCTTAGCCAATATGGAGGCTTTTTCTTCAACCTCTCTACAAGAGGTCACCAATTTAGTTCGTAATATGAACATTTTCTTTATGTCCCCTTGACAATATGTTCACTTCTTTATTTAGAAAAAGTGATTATAGTGTTACTTTTATAGTCTCGATAATCAGTAGATCTTTGCTATCTGGTGATGTCTCGCTTTACTGCTAATAGTCTGTTGTTCTTGACGTTTCTTTGCTTGGACTTTTAAAGCGAAGGTCTCAGTAAAAGGAAAATGGTTGCTAAGCAGCTGTCTTAGATGAGCATAACATTCTTAACCAGTTCATAATACGTTTTACCTTTTATATCTATTCCTGTGTTATTTTGTGATGTCTACTTGTGTCTGTCTGTCTCTATAGACTCACTTGCAAACAGTCATGATCAAAGTTAGAGTGAAAGTGCTTAGAATGACTGTCTGATTGTTGGATTCAGAAAGGTAGAGTGCACGAAGTATACCGACATTCACCAGAATGCAGTGCACCTCTACATTTTGCTCTTTGTATAGCATTTTTCTTATTGTCCTTGCACTTCATACAAGCTGCTGGTACTCTTCTTTGCCCACTCCATGCAATTTAAAATAACTTCTCGCCTTCTGCTCTTCTCTCTCAGTGCTAGAGGTACTTTGTTTTTGTGGCACATTAAGTAGAGAGAAGAAAACATATAAAGGGATTTTTCTACGATACAAGAAACCGATGACTTCATGGCACCACGCAATAAAATCAATTATTTTTAACTCTGGTTCAATCTGGTTACTTAAATTTACACTGTGAGCATGAGAAATATTTTATTCACTGTAGGAATTCATAATGTAGCAGCACACTCAATGTTTTTTTTTTATACTGACAGATAAATATGCAAACAGGAAAAAGGAAAGTACTGGCACCAATTTCTTTTCCACTTCAAGCACTTGTCACAGAGATTGTTTGACCCAGAACCCTCCCAAATTTAATCTTAAGAGAATTAGAAATGGGTTTCAGGTGCTGTTTGTAACCAAGTGTTTTTGTTGCCTAATAATAACCATACATACATACAAAATTCTGTAGTTGCCATGCTCATATATTGGTGAAATAAAAACCTTACCAATAAGCCTGGTCCGAGTTTTTCCTGAACTGCCCTTTAGTCACAGTGACAGGCCTGTTTCTCCACCATGAGACCTACAGTAGGTTTACACTGATTTTCATCTACATCATTCTATGCATAGCTGCCACTGGGACAGAAAAGTTCAACCTGATGACTGACTGAGTTTGTGTAGGCATATAGCTGATTAAACTGTGTTGTGACAGACTTGGCAGGAGCACACGCTCCAGACAACACACAAGTAACTCAGTTCATGAGCGAAAAATAGACGTTGCAAAAAGTTGAATAAGTACGTCAGTCTGTTGTTATCTGTAGCATATAGCTGTTTGGATCACCTACCTTCATCTTTGTTGTTCTCTTCACTCGAGGCATCTGCACTTTGTCAGACATAGGCATGCATAAAACAACAAGTCAATCTCTACCAGAGCTTTTCACTCCTCCTGACATGCTATCTGTGTGATTTTGAAGCTTGTGAGCTGTGGTGGCGCTGCATTGATGGCTGGTGCCAGTCTTAGCCGACTTTCAGACACAGCGGGACCACTTTCCCGGTTGTTCCAGACCAATGAATGTGGTGACAGTTGCTCTGCAGTCCAAGAGGATTACAGGACAGTTTTGGTTTGGAGTGACGTAAATGACTGGCAGGGAAATACGATCTTATTGGTATTTTCCCATTGAATTAAACTGAATTATGAGGTGATTTAAGGGAAGCACAGATTGAAAATTGATACTTTCAAAGAACACATTTTAACATTTTAATTCTAAATTAGAATGTTTGCTGGGTATACAACCGCATTTCTAAAAAAGTTGGGACGCTGTGTAAAATATAAATATAAATTAAATAGAAATAAATTTCACTGAAAATAAGAAATTTGAGATATATGAGAAATTTCATTGTTTTTTGAAGATTATATGCCCATTTTGAATTTGATGCCAGCAACACTTTTCAAAAAGGTTGGGACAGTGGCACATATATATATGCATTGCTTTGAAATGTGCACATTGTGTCAGGCATGTGAATGTGAATGTGCTGAAGCAGGCGTATGAGTGAAGGTGTTTTCTGTGTGTTGTGGATCTTGCCACCACAAGTTAAACAGCATGAATGAAGTCTAAGACACAGCCATTTTTCATTTGTGTCTTCGATGTACAGTAATTAAAACCTGTCTGGCATAATTAATAAGGCTTAACCACTACCTGTGCACTCAGACCAAGCAATTTATAGTGGAACAACTGGATGTGTCTGCTCTGAACATTCTGCCGCAGTGGCCTGCTTTTGGAGGCAGAAGGGTGACTGTTGTGATTTGGATGTGTGTTTCTGTGCGGGGCCATTTGTTTTGGTGGCTCAAAGCTGCACAGCAAGAGAGGTGAGATTTTTTTTAAAAAGTGGAACGTGGTGATGAGAGGACACAAGAGAAATGAGAATAAGCAAGCTGGAAGACAGATGGCTGATGTTAATGTTCTGGATTATTAAAAATTTAGTAAGAAATCTCTCTCAATATCCTCACTTATGAAATTCAGGAATACCCATGTGCTCTGCCCACTGCATGTGTGGATGTGTGTGCATGTATTTTTGTACTTTGCTGTTGTGTGGCTGTCAGTCTATCAAGAGCCAGAGGACATATGCTGGTCAGCCAGCAGCCCTCCCTACTGTCTCATCATTTTCTCGCCGTCTCCCTGTAGGTTGGCCATTACAGTGAGCCCCCTCAGGCCATGCCACAGCACACACACATACACACACAGTAGAAAACAATGTTTGAGTAAGCATATACACATGCACGCTTGCACACGCACTCTCTTCATCCATCCATCCTTCCAGTACAGCTCGAGGGCCTCGGTGAGTGGGCTCCAGCCACCATGCAGCAGCCCCATGCTAAGGTCTTGGCCACATTAGCCGCCTGGTGGGAGATGGGCTGAATGGACTCGCCAACAGCCTCTAGCTAACATCCTCCCACAAGAGCTGCCACCCTCTAGATGAGCTGGAATGGTCACAAAGTGAGAGGAATCAAATCCGGTTTGACTAATTTTGTTTTTTGGAGTGTCCTCAGCTACCATGGGGTTTATTTGAGCCACTTTGCACTCTAAATAAATAGGAAATATGAGTCCTATATGATGTGTAGGTACTGGGAATTATTGGATTAAATTTAGCACAGAACAGGAAACAAAAAAAAACAACAAAAAAAGCTGTGATGCAGCAGTCATATTACATGAAGCCAACTTAAGCCTCTTCACAGTAATATCACATGACAGCTTTATATCCTTTATATCCTTAGTGCAAGTATGCCCTGAAGCTATGCTTCACAGTGCGGATTAACACTTGAGTCATCAACGACTTCCTCTGAGTGAGTTTTGTCTGAGTGAGTTCCCCTCACCCCTGATGCTATTCATCATCTTCCTTCAGTTGCCATTAGGTTAAAATGCATCATACCTGCATAGGGGATGGGAGCATCTTTGTCCAGCGCCACCAGTGGAGGATCTAGCAGCACAACGTCAGTGTTTTCAGTTATTACCCCATGGTATGATGTCTCAATCCATGGCTTGTGTTTATTCACTGTGGAGACAGAAAGCAAAGAGTGAGATGAAATTTCCAAAAGGTGCAACAGAATGGTTTGTCTTAAAGTCGCGATATAGCTCTTCAGTTTGATACATTGTGGTTTAATGTCACATGAAAAACTGTCCACAGATAAACAATATAACTTTAACAAGCACACGCAGAGAGATACAGCGCACTGCAGGGATAATGTGTGCACTTTTTAATCTGTTCTTGGCAAAGTTGGTCCAGCATCAGTTTCTACAAGACCTCATTTGTTTCTCTGCAGGTTTCTAAGCACAGTGCCATGCTTGATCAATGACCACCACTGTGCTGCCAGCAGAAATCCAAGGCAAAGTCAAAACAAAGTTCAATTCCTTTGTGTGATTTTTCGCTTGGCCACAAAACGCCCCAAATGACATTTTATCCACTTTACATTCAAGTTGACGGATGAAAATTACAGGAAGCAAGGCTGCATTGTGAGGTCCGCTTGGAAATGAAACTTTAAAAAGCCTATAAGTTTTAATGGGGAATGAAGAGCATAAGTAATAATTACTCTCCATTCAGTGAAAAGAAAGTGCCGAAAGCACCAGTTCAATTATTCGCTGAATGTCACTAAAGGAGACTTAGCAACGCTAAAATGTGTTTACCAGACATCACACTCTGTGAGAACACAATGACTCTGTTGTGAAACTGCTTTTAATTTTGTTTTGATCACTTGAATAATGATGATTTCCAACAAGGGTTCCGTGTACCCCAGGAGGTACGTCAGTGGTTGACAGTGTACATAGAACGACTTGTGGAGTAATTCAAACATGATTAAAAACATATTGACATACTTGTGTGTATATGGAAAATAACCATTCTTACAGAACTAGTACCAACAAATAGTTGGTTAAAATAAATGGAGGAAAAAGAAACTCTTTTTTATTAGAGTATCTCTGGCAGGGAAAAGGAAGAGTCATGATACAGTAAGAGATTAACTGGGGCAGAGAGATGGGAACACATTATTCTGTTAGCAGAATAACATGAGTGTGAATAGTTGTACATTTGAAAGAGTTTGTAATGACAGCGAGGGGTAAATTGATCACGGATTTGAAATTTAAATGTCAAACCACGTCAGTTTAGGGATATATAGCTTGCTACTATGCAGAAATCTAGTTTACTGGGTGACACAAATCATTAGTTTGTAGGGGGAATCAAATATGTTCAAAACAAAAATATCTGTCTTCTAATATTTAGCTGATATGGCTCAATAGCATTGACCTTATACTGCAGTCCAGATATGACAGTATCTAAGTGACTATACAGTATGCATAGGCATAAACATGACCAAAAAGAGTCAAATCATTCACAAATCACACTTTATTAAAGTGCTGTGCTGAGCTTTAGTAAAGCTCTTTACTGAAAGTCTGCACGCATTAACGACACGCAGCACTTAACACAAACACACCAGAACTCTGTGAACTCTGACAGCCTCCAATAGGATGTGTGCTCAAGAAAATATACACACACACACACAAAACACCTGACCTGCACTTCCAAGAGACTCCAATTTTCAAAAGCAAACACCTTCATTGGAACTAAAGGCATTCAGCAAATGGTTAGAAATAACCTCTCTTTGTGAACGAAGGAGGGTTGATGCTGGCATCAAATTGTCTTTTTTGGCTGAACAGGTTGAAATGCAAGAGTTTTTTTTACATTGAAGGACAGAAAAAAATCATATAATACCATACCACTTGTCAACAAGTAGAGGTAAGCAATTCAGGATTGTTGTGCTTGCTTTTTTTTTTTTTTATTTAAACCTGAGTTTGGATTTAAATATTATGATCTTTTTCCACTGTGTCACACAGCACAAAAGCAGTGTGCTGAGCTCTGGCATCATACAATTACTTAAAATATAATCTCTGTGAAAACCTGTGACCTTATTTAAACATTTACCTCAGTTTTCTTTTCTTTAAATGAAAAGCAACTCATTCAACCTGTTTCCGCCCACAGCTGCTCTATAACATCTGCCTTAGGTATATATATATATATATAGCTACCAACACATGACTCATAGTCTTGTTAATTTGTTAATAACTGCTTTCTAGGAATTCTGTCTTTTCACAAATGAGTGAAGTTAAAGGTTAAAGTGAATATTTTTTTGTTTTTCAAGTCAATTTAATTATAGGGGTTAAGGGATACAGTTATCAAACTTGTACAGGCTACTTTAATCAGGTTTTGTGACAGCTCATAAAGGTGAATGTACGAGCTCTGCTGACCTTTCCTCCTGGCTGCCACTCAGGGGGACTATCTCCTTCTGCCATGTCAATGCCAATTAAGCCAAGAGTCGTGGATTTGACTTGAGCCTCTGAGCATGGCAGAGGAACTATAACACCTGAGTAATCTCTGACCAAGCGACAGTGTGCCACCGTAAATGTGCTGGCGGGTGCCACCCCCTAATGGACGGGTGCTGCAATCTGAATAGGCCCGGGGGTGAGGGGGGGGTACAGGGGAGGAAGAGAAACAGTTATAATTAAAAACATCTCTGTAGGAAATTAAACTCTGATTGATAAGGTCAACAAAAGGGGCTGTGATGAATACATCAGCATAATGAAAAGTAAACATAGCAGAGACTGTTAGCCAATACTGGGACCAACAGGCAATTACAGCTACACAGTAAGCTGGCAGCTCATGCAAACTCAGAGAGGCTCAGAGATGCCCATCAATGGAATTATCAAAGGAAACACGAACACGGGGACATGTCTCAGCCCTCTTTTTTCTGTCCCCTTGCACTCCATCGTTGCAGTGATCCGTGTCTTCCTTGAAACTAGAAGATCTTTACAAACTTTAATCTTCTTTGCACTCAGTGCACTGGCTTTGTGCCTTACAGAGAAAACTGACAGTAATCATTTGTCGGAAGAGGACTTTATTAAATATTAAACCCTCAAAGTAGATTTCTCTTCACGATGTATCGAGTCCTCAACATCCTTTTGATTTTGAATTTATATCATTTAGACTAAAGGGTAAGACACATATTTTTTTTACTCTTGATTGATAATTTATAAATTATATTAGCTGAGATAAAGATAATCTACGATCTATACAGCATAAAGGTGTAATCTAGTGATTTAGCAATAACATAAATTTTGGGCAGAGGAAAAACAGCAGATCTTGAGGACTTTAATACACATTGGATCCTGCAAATTCCATACATTATAATGATGATGATGTATGTATGTACAGAGGACTGCTTCATTACACGGTGCAACGACAATCAGGACAAAAAAAAAATGACAATGAGCTTGTGGTGGACTAAGACTCTTCAGATGTCGGAAGATGTTTCAGTGAAGGAGCCAAAATTCTAAAATGAGGATGCGTCACTCACATCTTTACTCCTGCAGCAGAGATGATCAATACAATCAAAACAGTTTCAAGGTGGTAGTATCTGTCAATCATACGTGTCACACTTACACAATAATAATAATAATATGATAATAATAATAACAATAGTGAAATACCGTGATACAGCGATGCCATGATGTTTTCTGAGAAGGTTTTCATACTGTGAAAAGCTAATGCCGTTGCAATCCTAATGGATGACTTGACAATCCGAAAACATAAGGCCTCTGGCCACAGCTGTCACTGTCATGGAGGCATGAACAAGAGGGAACTTGACTGAATTTACTGGAGCGGGATCTTGGATCCAAACGACAAGTGAATTGCAACAAAGGGAATGAAGTGCAGATCAAACTACAACAGCTGCCAATCTCTACATATATATATGAGCAGGGCTTTTTGTTCTTGGGAAAAATACAAGCACGTTCATTGCTCAGTCAGAGCATACAGCAAAGGAAACTACATTCCTGCATAACACCCGGGTCATACTGTGGCCCCCCTTCAGGGTCCCTCTCACACAGTGACACCCTGACCTCTGCAGTTCACGATACAGAGCTCCTTCAAATGTCTTCTAATCTCAAACAGTCTGTCTGGGGGACGTGCTTTGGAAACTGAACTCCACATTGTCACACCATCGAAGTAACACCCCATGTTCTCCAGCATGTAATTGAATATCATAATACAGCCTGTGAACTGACTGTTTCGGCCCTCAACTGAGTGAAATAAAGCAGGATCACACAGTGCTTTAGTGAGATTCGTTGTGAGTGGAATTACTTCATTCAGACGCTGCCTTTGGTGTGTGTCTGAATGTGTAGGTATACGTAAACCTTATGCCTGTGTGTTGTGCTACTTTTGTGGACCATGTCTGGTTGTGCATTCTGGCCATGATCCCAGCACCTTGTACCTGGCGTGTGACGATATATGTTTGGTAGCGCCCAGCAGGGTGGTCAGATTTAGAGCAGAGTTGCAGCTGGAACCCACAGCTTCTGAGCCTAACAAATCCAAAGCAGACACAATCCTGAGAAATCAACCAGCAAGCACTCTGACCACAGTAAACAAACCAGTCAATATTTGTACACAAATAAAGAAATTCATATACTGATAGGAAACAAGTGCTACCACACGCTTTTGATTTATTCGTACCTCAATGAACAATGTAATTTTTGTGTTGACATTTCTCTGTCGTCTTTCTCTCAACACTGTACCTGCAACAAATTATACAGTACAGACAAAGATCAGGCTTTTATCATGAGCTTCTTTCCAACCAACTTGGCTCAAGTGCAACCCCCCCAAACACACACACACACACACACACACTTCTGGAGTGTCAGAATACAAGCAAAGAGGAGCTGCAGAAAGAGAGGAGAATGGAAAAAAGCACTTTAAAGATTGTCTGAGTTTTCCTCTGTGCCTTAAGTGACTGTGCAGCGGAGTTACTGTATCTGTGGCTCCACTTTCAAACGGGGACTTATTAACCTGCAGAGATAGGGAATTGGCTGACTGCATAGTAACTCTGCTGATGTAACCCCCCACACACACACACACACTCTGCCCCTAGGGAAGAGCATGAAAAACAAAGAGAGAGAGAAATGTACGAGTGTTATGCATTAAAGCACCCAGCGAAAAAGGAAAGAAAGAACTAAAAGCATCCATCCAAATGGCTAAGAGGGGCTATATAGGAGCAGAAAATGCACTTTCAGTGCCATTCCCCAAACTATCACGACCCGTCTTTATCAAATAGCTTCACAGTCACAAATGCTACCTCTGCGCGTCATTTGAGAGCCTTTATCACAGTCCATTATTGAACATGCAATTTGAGATATGGCATTTACTGCATCCTGCACACAAAAAGGCGCTGAGAGCAAATCAACAGATACACCTACACAACAAAGTATTGATAGAGGTCAGTAATTGCATGGATCCAAAATGGTGGATGTCTATCAGACATTCAAGTGGCGGAAATGCTATTGAGAATTCAGGTACATTTACCACAACATCACAATGTTGATAACTATTTTGTACAGTATATTTTTATTAGCAGCAGATATCACTTGCTACACTCTTAAAATACCAACCGTAACCTTATATTTTGCAATAAATGTAGGGTTTATCTTGAACAAAGGTCTGCAGACTTATGTAGAGTGTGCATAATGCCCTGAAAATAGTCCACAAAAGAGTCCTGAAACACTTTCCTGATTTTACAAATTGGAACTAGGTCCCATAGGCCCCATGCATGGAAACGTACATAAAGAGGGAAAACTAAAAAAGAAGAAAATCTTGAGTATAAAACGGACACAGTTAAACTTTGATTCAAACCACGGTCTCTCTTGCCGCTCAGTGAGAGTCTGGGCCGAAAATCTGAGCTGTGTGTTGGGGAACAAAGAGTCAGCGTAAAAGACATGTTCTCAGGCCTTTTTGATCCTTGAAGAATTATGTTCTGGCCAGTCTGTGAGATGCCTCAGGCCAGCTGTGAAACGGGGTTGAAAACACTTTGAGCAAATAAAAGTACCCACAGTGTAATCCTTTTAGAATGGCTGGGCTTTTGAAGTGAAGGCCACCGTCTTATGGAACATGACGTGCACTATGCACAATAATCTATAGTTAAAGAAATGTGTGTGTGTCTGCATGTGTGCACCACTGTACAGATGCTATACTTCAGCAGCCTACAGCCGCCTGACCTTGGGAGAAATTAGTTATCTCATCTGTTGTTATATAGCTTTAGTTGATTTCATCCATCGATTTTTTTTTTCCATTTTTATCTATTGATCTTTACATTTCTTTCACTTTCAATCTCCTCTTTATTCCCTTTCATCGCTCAAATACATCCAATCAAAAACACCAGTCTTATCTGGTCGGACCCTCTTTTCATCTTAAATGCCTATATACCATGGACATGTGCTCTTTCTCTCCCCCACACACACACCTAGCTGTCCACGGAACCTGGTCCCTGGTGCTCCTAAGAGTGTGTTTGTGATTCCTCCTGGCAGTCCATTCCATTTGGCCTCTCTCTATCTTTCTCATATCACTCTAAAAATCGAAGGCAAGCGGGAAAGGACTGTGATGAGAGCAAGAGTATGCCAACCGGGACAAGCAGCCTGCACACAGCACACAAAACTTGTTCATCTGACCAGTTCCTAATGAGAAGGAAAGAAAGCCTGCAAACTAAAACCTTTAACTTACCCTAATGACATGTGTTGCCCGAAATAGAGAATTCAGAGGAGAGCAAAGAATAAGGATGTTTGATCGGCCTAGAAGTTTGAGTGTGAAGCCAACAACTGCTCATTAATACTGGCTAGATTTAAACCAAACCAGTTATTTTGTACACTAACAAGACAATACTAGTAATAGAGACATAGACAGTTTAATTAAAAAGAAGCAAATAATGTCAGCCCAGTAGCACCAGTTCCCCTTCTCATGTGAATGCAGCATAAAATCACACTTGTGCCTATGAATAAAGTTGAGTACAGTGATGCTAATCGTCCATTAATATTATTGTACAGCAACATACAGAAACGTGTAAATCTCATGCTACAGAATATCTTGTGCTTCTCTAAGACTGTCAATGTGACAAGGAACTGTTCAAAATCATCTCAAATCCTGCAGCAGAACCAGTTTTGTCTTTCTCAAACCCCGTTCTTTTACATTACCCACAATCCAACTTGACATCCAACAGTTTGATTGGAGATTCAGATATTATGCTAGTAGCAGCTAATGTAGTCTTGGCCAGATATGTAAGAGGAGCCTACAGGGGTCTGGTAAACTCACTTCCTTTTAACTCCACACCCGCAGATTTTATTTTATTTTAATTTTCATACAGTTTTCACCACCAGCTGATGCAGACTCAAATGACATCACTTGCGGCAGTTTATCAGATTTCACTGATTTTTTTTGTAAAACTATTCTCTATTCTGTGGAAATCCCCGACACCTGTTAGTAGACTTCATTTTCTAAAAATGTATGGTTATATGGTTACAACACCCTGACTTAAATGTGATGTTTTAACGTACACATACCACAGCCTGCAAAGCTAGTGATCAGGCCTTATCTACCATAGAAAACTATGCATTCCCTTATTATTTGTATATTATTGGCTACTGACTTATGCTGAGGCCCTGATAACCATCAGCAATGATATAACTAGCCAATGAAAACACTCAATAACTATGGATTAACTTAGACAGCCTGGGGGACCTGAAAAACAAAAACCTACCCTCATGTTCCATTTTTACATATTTTATCCTACAGCCTAATGCACTGAATATTTAAACCCAAACATCTGTCCAGCACAGATAGCTGTATCTCAAGAGCTGCAGTGCCCTACCAAGGACACCTGACTGTAAACTGTGGGTGAATGGTCTCGCACTTTAACCTCCACAGTATCTGAGGAACGTGTGCCTGATCACACATAAAATGCACACTGTCTCACTCTCCATGATGAATAAACACTAAAGTAGCAATCAGGTTTGGCAGTTGATGCTTCAGCCATGTCTGACATACTTTCCAAGGCAGCAGGGGATTCATCACCTAAAAGACTGATCAGGAGGTGCACATAAAGGCACAGGTTTATTGGAGTGGCTCTTTTCATGCTGTTTGTGCACAAGTATGAAGTGGTAAGTGACAGATTTGATATCCTTTATGCAAGGTAAGTAGCACTTCAGTAATTTGGAAAATCAATTTCAGTTCCAGAAAAAACAAACATGCAAAAATAAACACAATAGCAGAAAGTCAGCAAACATCCAGTCCCCACTTAAATACAGCAGATTAGATTTCCTTGCCATTCCTCCCCCTGACCAGCAATTATTTCCATTATGCTGAAGAGAATTAAAGCAAGACAAGAAAAAACACATTGTTTATTGCTTGCAGTTCGTTGAAGTGTTGCACTTGTTTTTTATGCAGGAAAATTGAGGGGGAAAACACATGGGGCTTGTATTGTATTGTTGTTTCTGTGAAAAGGCCCCTGCCTTATAATACAATGTAAACTGCACTCAGGCAAAAGCATGTCAGCCAAGTGCAGTGATATTTTACACCCACCCCTCCTTGTTTTGTCTTATGTAGCCTTGAAATTAGTGTTTTTACCGAATGAGTAAAAAGTTTTATTGCCAGTAGCCAGAAATAGAGCACAAATGGCTGGTGAGTTATGATAAAGTCCATAGTATGTATGAGGGAAATCGTTTGGGCTGATATTGTTGCTCTTCCACTGCCATGGTAGCCTTGACTTGAAACAAACAGGCTCATCAGCAGCCAGTGGAGCAACCATCTTCCTAACAGCTAACACGGAATCCACACAGCCACAAAAACACAAGAGACACACACAGATGAGGATCTTTCTAAACTCTATTTAAAACGGCAGCTAATTGTCACCATTTTCAGCCGCTAAGATGAAAGAAGCGATGGTTTCAAAAGAGAAATGCAGGAATGAACTGGAGATAACCTTGGTGGGTTCATTCATTGGCTGTCTGATGACATCTCTCTGGGGAGTAGTGATGCTCCTTGAGCTATAAGGACAGACATATTCACACCTACACATAAACACTGAAAACACACATACACAAGTAAATTCATTCATTCAGATCATGGAAAAACACATTCATGCATACATGTACTCTGTGGCAAGCATACATGAATCAAATGCCAGAGATGAATCATATAGTAAAGATAACACATTCATAAGTAAATCAAACCTTTCACAGAGGTTAGCACACTTCCTTTACAGGTAACTGGCAAATACACAGAAACAAAAAAAACTCATCTTTATCGGTCATAACATTGAACTCACTGCAGAGATTGGGGGCATGGCAATGTCGCTACAACAACGACTGACTAAGCAAGAAGGTGGAAATGCAGTTTAGCCAGATTACGGAAACACTAGGGAAAGACTGGGACTTGAGATGAGACATAGACTATGAACTGGCAACTAACAGAGAGAATCACACAGACTAAATACACTGGGATAACGAGGGAATGACAAATAGGTGGCACAGGGAAGAGGAGACAACCATAGGTGGAGATAATCAGACAATCACATGCTGGAGGGAAAATATTAAAGGGGAAGACACAAGGACACAAAGAAAACTCACATAAGACAGGGCCTACAAAGCCACAGAGAGAGGGGGAACAAACCAGAAGTGAAAACAGGAGACTAAAAATGAGACAGGGGAAACAAAAGGTCAAAACAGATCACAAGAAAAGACAACAGGAAGTGTAAAGCAAAAACACATAGCATGGAAATAGACTTGTAAAATAAATCAGGAAACAGTGGCACAAAATAATGACATACCCCTACAAAATAAGAGGAAGTAGTGTGATAGTGTGATGGCCAAAGAAAAAGACACCATCTATGTTTATATTGGTCCACTATAAGCCTCTCTTTCACTATCCTAAACTCTCTGCCACAAGGCAGGATTTTTCCCCAGAAGGCTTTGCAGTACAAAGGAAACACGTCTGCTATTCTGCAACCAAAACAGGAGCAGGAATTGTTTCCAATGGTAGCTCTGTAATGGTTGAACTGGGAGGGTCCGTGGTTCGATCCCCAGCGTCTGCACTTCACATGTCAAAGTATAGTTCATACATTTTTTTTAATATAGTGCCCGCGAACATTTACAAACTTAGTCCTGCTGCTGTGGAGTATAATGTATCCCTTGTTTGCAGACCACCAGAAAGTGGTTCACAGCAGCGATAACGTCATTATCACTGTCAATATGGTGACCACTGATCTCCTTCATCTTGAGGAAGATGTAGTAGTCTGAGGGTGCCTATAATCAGATGGGCAGGTGATGGATGAGTTCAAATCTGCATTCAGGAAAAGGCAGCCATTGTCACTGGAAGTGAGGACTGGAGCGTTGTCCTGGTAAGAGCGCTCCTCTTTTCAGCTTCCCACGCCAAATCTTCTTGATTTTCTCCCGTAGCTGTCTCAAGAGATCAGTGTCATGGGCTCCCACAGACAGAGCTGACCTGAATTTTTTTTTTATACTTAAAACAGGAAGACCACAAAAGTTACTGACTTCAAACTTCCTGAAAAGTCACTCAATGAGTTAACTCTGTTCTGGTCCACAAACTAATCACTCCTTCCTAGAAGAACCACTTCCATTTTGGACTCTTTCCCCACTGTGTGGCAGCTATCATGAATGCGAAACAACAGAGGTTCCAACTTTAATCATACAGTACTTACAGTATCAGCTGACTTGAAATTACATGTATACATTATTCTGAAATAAAGGCCCTGTTGATTCCAATCTACTCTAATAAAATTGCTATCATTTCTGAGTAGTAGGATGTAGCCGTAGACTCTGCTACCACAGTGTGGGTTTCCTCAGTCAGACACGATGGATGGCGTTTGGTAACAGTCTTTACTAACACAAAATGCAAAACTCAATTTAAATTCACAGCTTTTCACCTCATTTGCCCGCTCATCATCACATCACTATCTCACTACACCGCTTACCTGAGCCACATCTACACCCTCTCTCACCTGCAGCTGAGCACAAAACCATAACCCCAACGCCACATATACTGTAGGACAATAATAAAAAAACAACAATAAAATGTAAAAGGTCCAAGGAGGTAAGCACTCCTTCTATGAATAAAAAGCTCCATTCACACTGTTTGACAATCTTTTTTTTGCCGTTTTGCCAATTCTCTCTTTCTCCTTTCTCGTACTTTTTCCCTCTGTGTGAGATTGAAACTCTCTCTTTGCTATTCTTAAATCCTACCTTATATAAAATAATTGCCTGCAATATGAGCTTCAGCCCTCCTACCCTCAATACAAATGATGGTGATTTGAATGGCCTCACTCTGCGTTACACTCGACTCAACCTGGTTCAAATTATTTTGCAGAGGCAAGTCAAGGAAGGCAATTGCATCCCGACGGCTTTAGGGGACTATTTTCAACTCAGAAAAACTCAGAAAAATAGGAATAATTGAATTTAAATAGCCACTATTACTGAAATGCTCCATATTGCCAGTTTGAATCGCTTAAATGTTTTTTAATTTGACAACCACTGTTAGTTTACATGAAATCCTGATGTTCAATGCTGCACTCAATAGGACAAAACATATAAGATCAATCAGAAATAAGCTTATCTAAGAACAGACACGAAATATTAGATGAGTCTATAGATACCCCCACCACCACCATCACACACACACACACACACAGACAGACATATTGAACATGAAGGAAAAACAGAGAAAATCTAACACTTAAACTAGACATTAAGATTGATCACATTAATGCATATTTCTTTTGGTACAGCAGAGACAGCTCAGCATCTTCTTCATCATTCCCAATCAATGAAAAATGTCAGAGCAGAGAGTCTGGATCTGGCCTCAAGACTCCATCGAGCATTGAGAACACATGTATTAGTTAGCTACTGTTTAGTAATCAAGTGCAGAATGCCTGTGATGTCGACTGTGTGATGAATGGAATACCATGAGGACAAAGAAACCTATTGTGTTATAATCAGCTCAAATGATATTTGGTTATGAAAAATGGCTTTAATCTAGAGCCAGAGTCTGTGTAATGGAGCACAGTCATGCGTAGCAAGAGGCTTTTCTTCGGTGAGGCTGCCACATGACACTGGTCATTTGCCACTGAGGAAGATGAACGCTTTGCAGAAAATATTAAGCTTCTTCAAACACCCAAATATTGGATGTAGAGCATTAGGCTCTTAGCCAGTGTCATTTCAACACTGCATGAACCATTGCAGGACAGTCTCATTGTTCTCCGGTGACCTAACCATGAACTTCAACGCAAACCTCTGGTCGACCCCATAACAATGTTTACAGTCGCCCCATAAAGGCAGAGACTGGGATAACCCACACTGATGGCCTTCGTGAAAATAAAACAAAGTCCTTGCACCTTGCAGTAGCATCCATCATTGCAATGAAATGACATAACCCATTCTACTGGCAGTTCTGTAACCATTTTCACTGCCAGTGCCATAACACAGTTCACAAACTGTTTTACTGGCCCACGTATGGCCCAGCTTGACACATCCAGAGTGCAGAGCATGCGTCCATCAGTATTCTAGGTGAGGTCTGGTCCCTATGAATATTTGAGTTGCTTGCGGACTCACCACAGAGTGCAGCTTAAAGATGCACGCCGCAGTTCAAAGGCCTCTTAGCATCAAAAGAAGTACAGGGCGGAAGCAATTTTAGAGAAGAAGGCGGAGACAAGAGGCTGCAGTGACAGGTTGCAGAGGGGTAAGGCACAGGAAAAGCCCAGTTGTGATTAGTATATTAAAATAAAATGGAAATCTTTGCTTTCTGATGTGACGCTTCATGACTCAAACCTTCAGGTGTAAATAAAGGGGGAATTAGATTTTATTTCTAGCTGATGAAAATTTACCCAGTCAGCACAGTCATTTCAGACCTGGTTGGTATTCATCCATCATCTTCAAGCTGGACTGTTGATCTGTAGTCAGTTCAGGCCATTCAGGTTAATGTGAATATGATGATCAAAGTCAGTCAGTCTGTGTTTCCAGCTCAGCCGTCCTCACCTGTAAAGCTGGATAAATATCAGCTAATGTGCTCATGGTCGGAGGCTAGCTGCATAGACTCATCAGAATTGTGTAGCGGTGCAGCTACTCGTATAAAATGCACACGCGGAGTTGATTAGAGAAAGGTCAGTCTTCCTTCTGTCAACCCTGTTGCCACATTCATGCTGCTTATAAGCATCTCTTTATCACAAACACACACAAAACACAGAGCGACACAGATTGTGGGGCTTTGAGGGGAAGAAATGTACTCAAAAATCCAAATATTGCGTCAAACAATTCACAGGTGTTGAAGCAAGGAGGTGTGGGTGATTGAAAGGCAGCACTGGTGGCTGATGTATCAGGTTACAAATGCAGGGTTCTCTTGTGTGTGTGTGTGTGTGTGTGTGTCTGTGTGTGTGTGTGTGTGTGTGTGTGTGTGTGTGTGTGTGTGTGTGTGTGTGTGTGTGTAAGGGGCCTCCAGGTGTGGATAAGAAAAAAACGCATAGAGTCTACTTTGTGGTGCCGGCTCATGGTTTTGTGAGCAGCAATGATGGCTTTCTGTGTGTTTGTGTTTCCGCTCATTCTATCAAGCTATTCTTTTCGACAAGATTAAAAAAGAGAAGACACGTTGTTCTTCATTCTCGTTACTGGCAAAGTAAATACATTACCGCTATGCATGATCAGACTGCAGCGAGGGAGAAAGGAGGCAAGAGTGAAGGGTAAAAAAAAAAGAAGTGAGAGAAACACACTCATCCATTTTTCATGGCTCCTCACTGCAGCTGAACCCGGTGGACAGGAGGGAGAAGGGGAGAGGTGAATAGGAAGGAGTTTTTTTTTTTCCTCAACGCAAACTGATCGTCAGTATATTTTTTTTGTGTTCTTGCATGTTTACTAAATTTCTCCAGCAAGGCTAGATTTTTTTAGTTTTTTTTCCAAGTGGTACCTGCTGCAGCTCCTTCTTCAAGGTTCTTCTGCTTGTTCTAAGTTGATCAAGTCAACTGTCTAGTAAATTCCAGCCTCTGCTTTTGACTACTTGTAAATCTGTGAGGCAATCACTGATCAACCAAATCAGAGCTCATGTGTGCACCATGTGGCATGCATCATATATGGGTCTAGAGTGTAAGCAGATAAGCATTTTACAAATACACGATACAGTCCATTGAGTGTGCAATGTCAAGCTGCTGTCAATCATGGTCTGACAACCACCCTGAGGGCGGGTTTTAGAGGTCATGTTAGCGGGAAGTCAGCCGTCAGTGAGAGATTAGGGCAAGTGAAGCAGTAAAAGCGAACCGTAACCCAAACAATTCATCATAACTGCTGCTCATTTATTGTTTAAACTAATCTGGTTACAACGATGGAGGTCACAAGACCTGCAAAACGATACAATCCGATAAGAATCTCATACATTCGTCATGCACCTCTAGTCATTTTTTATTATCATTTACAATATCTGCCCATCTTCCGTTCTGTGCTGGTGTGTGCATATGTGCATGTGTGTCACTGGAAATATAGATAACCTTTCAGATGATAATCTTTTCCTCTATGACTCACACATTTTTCCCTGCTACATTATGCTAATGCAACATTTGAGACAGTAGCAGTCAATGAGAAAGAGACAGCGGGTCCTGTTTTTGTGAATCAGTAGGGCATGAAGTAAAATGCAGTTGCAATTAACAAGGAGTAAAGCCATCAGAAAATGTGTCGTAAGTGTAGTTTTAGGAGAATTATATTAACATTGTCTGTGTTTTGGCAGCAGTCATGGCCATACTAATCAGAACTAACCGTCTTTAAATGACAGTGAGACAAAATTTCTTTCTGTCGTTCACTTTGGAGCAGAGTGAAACATGTCAGATTGCCACACAATTTGGTATAAACATTCATATTCTTCTGAGGATTTATCTTCATGACTTAATGACTGGCGATTCCATGACATTTCAGACAGTGCCATCAGCAGAACCAATGCATGCTAATAACATTCTAAATAGCCTCATCTGGACGTACTGTAGTGTAGTTCTTGGTGCCATTTTACAAATATTAGCTCATGCTAAATGAAGTAGGTAAACATGCTTGTTAGATGATTGCATGTTCATTCTTTCATTGTGAGCATGTAAGCATGTTGTGCGAGGCCCATAGTACTGATCAGTCATCCTTTGCCAAAGAGTAAGCTATTGGTCTCACCTGTATAAGCAACTATACTGGGATGCTACATAAGCTATCCTATAGCTAGTAGTGATTAAAGTAGACCTAACATGTTTACATAAGAAAGTGATGACACTAATTTCACATCGAGGAGACAAACATCTGTTTTCACTGTGTGTTGACATGGTTGCATGAATAAACTGCTTCCCCTAATATCCCCGTTTACATGACTGTCAAGAGAGATTTGCCTCTACGGCAAATTAAAACTGCATCACTTCAGTGCAACTTAGGCAAGACATGCTGGGTATAAATAGATTCAAGCACGCAGTTGTTGTGGCTGTGATGACTTACAGACTGAGCTAGTGGGAATTTTTGGACAGGTGTTAAATAATGTAAAACTGGTCCTAACTCTTGAGAATATAGACAAGCTCTTTTTAGATTTAAAGATATTCAGGTTTCTCTATCCAGCCATATATTTATTCAGCATTTTTGTTGCCTTGGGGCAATCCCATACAGTCTGGCTTTTTGAGAACTGAGATTTAGGATGTTGACAGATGCACAGAGCTGCAGAGTTTGGTGTTGATTCTCGGTGAGATCCAGAGCACTAACAATTCCTACACATACAGACCAAACATGTCCCTTTATAAAGCTTTGACAGCCAAAAAATACCAACACCACTACCTCATTTAATTGCAACACCAAGAACTTCATTGTGGCACCCCTCCCTCTATTGTTCTACGCCAGAAAATACCACATGAACAGGCAGGTGCATTTCAAGGTCACCAAAATGCCAACATGGATTAGATCTGCAGTCCTTGAGCAGCTACAAAGCTGCAGGCCAGACATGCAATGTGAGAAGTAAAAGACAGAACACAGTCTGTGTGATGTATATGACGGTGTTTCACATAACAGCGTTATCTCTCTGAACAGTGAGCCCATGCAAAACCATGTAAGCTGTCCTATCTGTGTGCACGCCCAAAATGTAGTTTAATTATAGTCTGATTGCCTCTACATCTTCCCCTCTCCTTCCCTTTTTCCTCCTTCCACCACTTTCCATATGATAAGGCCTCTTGTTCGTTATTAATGAGATGCATTAAAATAGATAGATTACTCCACCATCAACCCCCCCCCCCCCCCCCCCCCCCCACACACACATTTCTCCACCTGCATTTTAAGTCATTCAGACGACCTGTTACCGACCATGTATCCATATTATCTTCCACTTCATATTCTGCAGGCATCGACTTTGCAATATCCACATACAATCTCCAAGGAGAATGAGTACCAGTTAATCTCGAGTTAAGGGAAACAATTTGTGTGGAGGCTGGAACATATTGGTTTTAAAGTTTAAGGACTGTAATTATTGTTCAAGTTATTACCGCAACACAATGAGACCAATTCAGCCACTGAGAAGAGAAATTTTAAAGGTAGACGTACAAACTCTGTGTAAAATCAGAACAAGGATGCAGAACAGTAACCTCTGGTTTAATTGAACAATTCTACCCTGGCTAGGCTGTGACAACCATAAAAGTCTGAGCCATAGAGGACAGTTCATCAGCATTTCTACACCTGTTTAAATAAGTGTTATTAACCCTTTCATGAGATCTATTCACACTTTAGCTGTAATTTTAATGTCACAAAAAAAGTGTATTTGACATGAAATGATGGGATGATTTTAGTTTGCACTGGGTTCTTTGCGATTTTGTCAACATCCTTCTCAATGCACTACTTCAAGTATTTAAAAAGCTTTGTTTCATTTTGGCTCAGTTGCTAACGCTAGCTAGCAGGCCACCTCGCCATATATGGATTTACCTTAGACGAGATGAATCAAGACAGTTGCAGCTGATCAGATTTCTGGCTGATTAACTGCAATATAATCTTACTTTCAAATGAGCTGAGAATAAATTAATACATGGGAGACTTAAAAAATTATGTACGAGACTGTAAGGCTGAGAAGTTAGACGCTGGAGCCTCAAGGATTTCTGGAAGTCACACATAAATGCTGGCTTGCTAGTTTTTGAAGATTGGCATGGGAGATATGCTGAACAAAAGACCGATGTTGTGATTGTGAGAAAAAGTTCCATCTTATCTCCTGGTATTTTTCTATGAAGAAAACAAACACCTCATGTTTTTTTTTTTTTACTGATTAGTCGTTTCTCTTGCCCCCCCTCCTGCTCCTCCTCATCTTTAATATCTCTCACTTTCTCAGTAGCCATTCCACACTGTCAGCCGATTTCTCCCTATCTGTGGCCCAAAAGTGGCTATGCTCAGCTGATTCCACTGATAAGAAACAGAAAGCCTGCTCTCCACAAAGGAGGAGGAGGGAAGGGACGGGGAGAGACAACAAGGGGATAGCAAACAAGGAAGGAAATTAAGAAAGAATGTCAATCACTGTTTTGGTATTATTTGTAGAAAAAAAAAGCTGTGTTTTGAGACTTTGAGACATACATTCAGTTATGTTCCAGTGATGTTAAAGGTGCTCCTGTGAGGTGCTTGACTCGACAGAAAGGAGAACAGCTCCATAAAGCCTTTTTTTCCCCCCTCCTCAGTCAGGGGCTGCTGATACTGTGTTAGTGGGGGAAGATGAATCATTTGCATTTACATCAAATGGTGATGAGGGGAGTGGTAGAGACAGTGTAAGAGAGAATGAGAGAGGGTTAAGGTCAAGTTGTACTTCATAGAGGAGACACTAATCTCCTCTAGGGGAAAGAAAGGGAGATACCCTGAAAGGAGTAGAGCTGGAGGTGAGGTGAGGATGGGGGAGGATGATCATAGTGAAACCATATTTAAATGCTAGTGCCGGCTGGAGCAGGCTGAGGATGAAAACACACATGTATAGCCTAGTCTGTCTGTGTCTGTGCACACATGTGGACACACACAGCAGACCCAGATGGTTGATATGGTGACCAGAAGCCAGAGGTGAAATTGAGATTCACTGATGCCAAGTCAACATGTATGTGGATCAATCTAAAAACATTTACATGTAGCCTTCAAAGAAGTTAAGATTTCACCCATGTCCTTTTGTTTGTTTGTTTGTTTGTTTGTTTGGTTTGTGAACAGGATTACGCAAAAACTATGAATTTCCACGGAATTTGGTGAAAAGGATGGGCCAGACAAGAAATGAAATCCATGGTGCAGATTTAAATAGAGTGGTACATCCAGGTATTTTTGTTCCATTTTCATTTCAACATTGTGGGATAGGCATTTTTTTCAACACTTTTCCAAATTACACAAGAACTACAAAACCAATTTCTACAAAACTTTACAGAGTGGTGGAGCAAGGGCCAAACAAGAAGCTATAACATTTTGGTGTAGATCCTGGGAGAAGGACAGGAATATTATGTATAACTTTGACAGCATTTTTTGAATTTTATGGAATTTCTTCTTTTTTTTCTTACAAAAAGCTACTGAAACAATGTCCTTGAAACTTAGGATTGTTCAACCTTGGTGGAGGCATGTGCTCACAGGAGTAGGATTTCCTCGACTTTGCATCATTTTGTTTTTCTGTTACTGTTGTACAGCTGATAATACCCTTTTTATCAGACGTTGAGGCATTACCGGCAGTATTTGTAATAGGGTAAGGTTCTTCTGCAAACAGTTTGACAGGATGCCAATGACAGATGGCTGCCAGCTGACTCAGACCAGGACAAGAACTTTCCATGATGTAACATGGTAGGTAGCAACAATAATTCTTCATTATTATTTTCCTTGATCAATAACACAGGTTTGAATGAAAATATGTTGTTGCTTAATTCTGTAGTTTCCTTTGTATGTAATAACATCATTTTCATCAGACCACAAGTGTACACTATATCTCATAAAAAATATACTGTACATTTATGCTGTATTTGTTTTTCCCTGTCCCTGATACATCATGAAACCAGCAGTTAATCAAGACATTACATGGAGTTTGCCGACGCTGTGCTGGTAATCACGAGGTGTGTGCCTAACCTCTGATGGATCATAGAAACAAACACATACACTTACAGCAACAGACCAGTGTGCATGCTGTGACCAATCTGTGCCCTTTGCTGCAAGTTTCCTGCTGTGCAACACCGAGTCCAATGCTCTTTCCCCTCTCAAGATCTCTTTGGTGACTGCCAAAGGATCAGATCTTTATCTATCAGACAGGCTGAAGAACAAACAGCATTGATTGTCTATACTAAATGTTTGAGGATCAAGTCCTTCACTCACAATGACAGACTTCTTCAAATTGGCAAATTAAGTCTGCTCTTAACCCCTACCGGGCTGAGATACAAGCAGTCGTTTAACAGTTAATTCTGCTGTAAGGTAGTGATTATGTTGCCTTAGTTAGCTGAACAGTATTAAAAAATTTGCAAATGAACATTTCAATTCATATAGACTGAAATGCAAAGTCAGAGCCACGATTCATCAGAAGAAAAAAGAAAAGAGGACAAATGTAAAAAGGGAAAGCCTCAATCATCTTTTAAGATAAGTTTTGACAAAAACACACAGTCTTAAGAATTTAGAATAATTAGAGACCAGTCACTGACGAGTTGTCAGAATCATTTCAATGCAGTTATGAAAGTTTCACATGGAGCGCTGTGCGCAGGGCTGCTCCGATTGCCATGGAGACCAACAGGAGAAGAGGGTGGAAAACTGATTGCTCTGGCTTTAACTAATGAAACAATAGTCATCATCATCATCATATCCATCTTCCTCCTTATTGTCAACAAGAACATCATTTCAAAAGACACAGGTTGGAAAAATATGCACTCCAACGCACTGGATAATGTTTCTAATAAATTTCACATTCACTCAATCATTTATAATGAATGAATGAATTAATGCACTCTTGGAAGCTTGTAGATGACGACTCACACCGCTGTCCATGGGATAGAAAAACTGTCTCCTCCATATATAAGGACTGATCCTTATATAACTGTAGTAATAGCCTCTGACTGTATAAGCAAGAAGTCAAATATGTCTTTAAAGAGTGTTGGGCTCCTTCAGGGTTGTCCCTCGTCATGATTCTGTGTGTGAACAGTAATATGGGGCGTAATTAAGGGATATCTCCAGCCAGTCAATCGATGTTCCAACCCCTATCTGAGGTCATGAGGTTTGGTTAGTGGCCGAAATGAATATCATCCATGTGGTGAGATCACTCTTCGAATTAGTATGGAGCTCAGACCTCTGGAGGGAGCTTGGAGTAGGCCTGCTCCTTCACATCAAAAAGAGTCGGTTGAGGTGGTTCCAGTATCTGATCCGGATGCCTCCTTGGTATCTTCCTCTGGACACTTCCCCTGCATATTGAACTAGTGTAACACCCCGGGGTTAGATCCAGAACTCACTTGAGACATTTTATATCTCATCTGGCTTGAGATTTCAGGCTCCCCTCGGAGGAGCTGAAATACCTTGCTCAGGGGGAAGGGTGTCTGGACTGCCTTGCTTAGCCTGCTACCACTGTGACCTGACCCCGGATGAGTGTTTAAATGGATGAATGTCCCTCTGGTGCTGCAGATGAAGACTGAGATGCCTTCAAGTCGTCTCATTTTCACAATGCCGCTGTCTATCAGCCGCTTAGGTTGTAACCAATCAATTAAAATGCAATCATTGTCCAGCACCATAACTAATCAGCTCTATGAAGGAAGGTCTAACATCAGCGCGATAACTCAGCCTGTTTCTGCGGAGATAAAAGAAAAAGGACAGTGAGGGAGGAAAGGAGAAAAAAAGAGAGGTCGCTCCCAAGGACTGGTAAAATGGAGCCAGGCTAATGACAGATGATAGGAATCGAGGCTAAAAACAACCTTGATAAATATGGAAGTGAAGGTGCACACAGAAGCTGTATCAAATTCTCTCTCACATGCTCCACACACCGTTTTCTGGATTCCTTTTTTCGCTTTTCGATCTAACCTCTTTTACAAGACATAATGCTTCACAAATGTTTCAGTAGACCAGTAAATTTAGGGATGGCACAACGGTGTTAAAGGTTAGAGGTTTTAGCAGGGTGCTGCTCCCTAATATGCCTGTTCTGAAGGCGAGACCCTGCGAGGAAAGGTATCGGCTAAATGTCTGAAATGTAAAGTAGAACAAAAATGAAAATGAAATGAAACGTACAAAGAAGGTAATGATAAAAAGGGTTCATTGCACTATAACTTTGCCATTGTTCTCTGCTCATTGTGCAAAATCCGGCTTGGAGCCTGGCCGCTTTGATTGCTCTTAACAAGATTAACATTTCGAGGAACAAGGATGCTCTCTTAATGAAGGCAGATTAGATAAGAGCAACGAAGATTAGAAAGGAGAGAATTAAGTAGAGAGAAAAGTTGGGGCAGAAACCAAGGATGGACGCAAGAAAACGGCGTTTTTAGTTCCAACTTTGAACCAAAAATCTGTGTATTTGGAATTGATAATAAACCAAATGGTAGCATTGCACGTCAGAATGCTCCTACTTGGCTTTCATAGCACTCACTCACTATATCTTTTGGGAGGAGCCATCAATATAGCATAATGTGATGTGTTAACGTGTTCAGTAGCTTTTGTGTGTGTGTGGTTTGTGTGTGTGTGTATCATTAGATCTGGTGAGCAAGTCTATCAGGCAGGTGGGAGTTGTGAAGGTAATCCCCTTGATTTGTGCAGAATTACATCACTTTCTCCCTCTTTCCATCTCTCCCCCTCCACATCCCTCTATCATTTTGTCCTATCACTGCAGCAAACCTAATGATGATGAAGCTGTGGACTCAGCAAAGGAGTCAGAAGAGCATTACCTTTGCCACACACACAGACACACACACACATATATCCTGCATAATGGTTTCGGGGGTGAGGCAGTGGGTTCATGCTTTAGCTATCAGCACCGCCTAATAGCTCAGTTAGAGGAGCAGTGATTGGTGTGGCGAGTGATTCGTGTTTGGGTGTCTTGTGTGGCAGGTGTGTGAGATGATTCTAGCAGCAGTGATCACTGCTGGCTGATGACTAGCTGGTTTGGCTAAGCCTCAGTGCTAATGTGATGTGAGGCTGCAGCCACACGAACAAAGCTACAGTCGAAAAGGTAGGAGAAAAAAGACAAACACATGGGCAGAGTTGATTGAATTGAGTTGAATTTACATTATTAATTCCCAAACTGCTTTGAACATTAACATCAGAATCAGCTTTATTGGGGAAAAAAACCCAGCCTTTTACACATAGATAATGACTCTCAGTGTACAGGTCACAGTGAATAGTGCTGAAAACAGGTTTGCACAGAGCTGCTCAGTATGGAATAATCTGTTTTTATTTCTGCATTTGACAATAGCTTTTTTAACACACATAAAAACTGCATAATCCAGACATCAAATCTATTATTATTATATTTTTGGGCTCCAAAAACAAGATTTTTCCACCACAAATACCCTTCATTTGGATTTTTCACTCCAGTCCAGAAAAGTGGCCCAAGGTCATTATTGAACCACAATGGTGTTTACAGCTCTTAATATTTTCTTTGGGCCCTCTACAGTCTAATCAATGGCCAGGCTGAATACATTTAAATGCAATTTGTTAGTCCATAGTATGTCCAACTGATAATCTGCAATCCTATTCAAATACTGCAAACCCTGTTTTATTTCATTCTTTAAATTCTAAGAAAAGCGTAGTGCACACAACACATCCATCACTTCTAGCTCTTTATAGGCAGGAGAAATACCTTTATCTCTTTCTGCTCTTTTGCTTGTCAGTCTGGTTGAATTGTTGTGCAGCCTTTCCATCCGCATATTCCAAACATTGCTTCTTTTGCCACCCGTTCGTATAAAATAACATCTGTTTTTAAAGATGACTTTCCTGAAAGCATGCAAAAACCACTCAACTACAGAGTACTCCAATCTGCTATTCAATTGTACCAAGCCTTTTATGGCTTTTGTGGCAATTCCAAACTTTTGGAAGGTGGTATGAACATAATGCACACGCAAGTTAGTGAAAATAAATGTGTACTAACCAAATCATACAAGTCAAATATTGTCCAAAGGATGTTGGATATACATACATTATGTAATAATTTACTTTATATGCAATACACATAAAGTATACATAAACAGTACATGCATGAAAACACATGTACTATGTACAGCTTAGAAACATT
The DNA here is from genome assembly GCA_037577475.1 of Chaunax sp. Z400. Lineage (NCBI taxonomy): Eukaryota > Metazoa > Chordata > Actinopteri > Lophiiformes > Chaunacidae > Chaunax > Chaunax sp. Z400. Next base: position 20,780,813 of record CM075192.1, on the reverse strand, counting down.
ACAGTTGACACTAATGGGCATTTGCTTAATGTGTACGTTAAATTGTAATGCATACTGTATAGTTAGAAATGGAAAGATATAGACTCACAAATTGTGTTATGAGGTTTGTCAGTGTGGAAGATTGGAAGATTCAGGTGTGTCTAGAAAAGGGATTGTGATCAGAGCAAATGCCGGCTCATAGATTGGACTGGTGACCATGCAGCCACTCATAATTGCAAGAGCAGGAGAGAGTTTTCCCTTTCTGAGAAAATCTTTAAAAGGTGAATTTTGTGCGGTGTTGCTGTAGGTTATGTAAGAATTTAGGAACTTTGCCATCCATCCTTTTTTCTTTTTTTTTTTTGTACAATTAGTTAAGTGGGCTGGCCAAAACCAGAGGAGGCCAGAACCATCACCACCAGCTCTAGTAGGTGGATGTTGCGTCACGTCAGCACTCTAAGGAAACGAACAGAAAGAAACACAAATTAAACAGTTGGGGCTGACTCACTGGTTGTGGGCATGTTCACTGGATGGTAGGCTGTGTCTCTGATGTTCCCCCAGGAGCCTCATAGTATAACACTATAAGTCTGGCTTCAGATCTAAAATCTGAGGAACACCAACACTACTTGAATATATTAAATAATTTACCTCTCATGCAGTGTAAAAAATCTAACTTTGAACATTTTAAATTCCTCCCCTCTACATCATTTTAGTTTCTTAGACAAGTGTTGCTTTGGCTAGCCATAGTGTGATGAATCTCAAAGCTGGTCACTTGTCTTTGTCATGACCTACTGGGCCCGATTTTCTCAACGCTTTGTCAGCTGATGTCTTGTCAGGTGTTTCGCAGATCATCACTCTCTGGTCCCAACTTATTCTCCTGCAGGTTTTCTGAAACCTCACAACATCTGGTTCACTAACTACAGCCTGAATGGGTCTGCTTTTTAAGTCATACATAAGTCAAGTCATACATTCTCACCCCAGATCTTACTTATGTGTAATAGAATAGACTAGAATAGAATAGATACTGGACCTGTCCACCCAATAATTTACATTTGATTTGCATAGTGTGACAGAGTCCTGCTAAACCACTGTGTGCAAAAAGCAATGCCATGTGACTACTGACACCCACTCCCTACGCTTTTTCTACCCATATACAAATATTGAATCTCTCAGCTGTTTACCTCTATTATAAGTGACCAAGGACAAAAGACGACATCTTCCAAAACAAAGGGAATGCAGAAAGCAGTGCTGAGGGAGAGAGAGAGCCTCAAAAAGAGAGCAGAAAGAGAGAAAGTCAGTCCTTAAAGTAAATGTTTGTGTCTGCCCTTCTCCATTTAACACCCTGTGGGTATGTGCTCTGTGTGTCCATGCTGCTCACTGTGCATGTATCCCCCACAGCAGATGGATACGTACGCATGAGCTCACGCAACAGCTAATGAAAACAGATTTAGAGCAGACAGACACCATACACACATCCAATAAACTCAAACACATAAGAAGACGCACATCATAAAAAGCTGCACAGGCACCACCATTGTCTCCCATTAAGACCTATGAAATCTCATTAATGTGCATTAGTGTGTTTGAGTGGGGATTTGGATGGTGAGAAGATTGAATTAGAAACAAGCTCAAAACAATTATTTGTCTTCCATCGGCCTATTAAAAGGCAGCAGCCGGTGAAGATTACAGCGTGAGGAAAACACCGACGGCAGCATGTCATTCTGTGTTTGTGGTCTTTAAGCAGAGGATGGTTACGATGGCTGTCATCCAGCAGCACCTTAATGATGTTTAGTGTGCTCATGCATCTGCAGCAAAGTGGATGTTAGAGCACATTTGGGGAATGAAATCTGCAGGTATAACTCTGCCTCTGCCCTTTCCATTTGCCCTGCATGCATGAGAGAGAGTATGTGTTCTGTGTCCCCAGGTCCCACTACTTGCAGTTAGTTTACCTCCATCATCCCGTAGGGGAGTCTTGCTTGGTTAAACTCTGCTGTATATGTTGACTTAAGTACACAGTTTCCAGCTTTGACAGAGGACTGTATGGGTGTGGAAGTTTATCTATCTAAAAGCAGTCAATATATTACGGCATGTAGAAATAATTAGAAATTACACGTCAAACAGTAAATATACTCTATATATACTGTGTGTGTCTGTGTGTGTGTGTGTGTGTGTGTGTTTGTCCAGGTCTCCTAGGGCAGCTGAAGGGCTGTGGTATAACAGAATGGGCAGCATTGTTCCATAGCAATAGGCCAGAGTCATGACACACATGCCTCTTAAAATGTCATCAGAAGGATCTTTTTCCACACACGGCAAACTTCAATTCTGCACTGGTAGACACACACACACAGACAGACACACACACACACACACAGACACACACTAACTGGAGAATGGGGTGATCTGAATGGAGGTGAGATGGTGACCAGCAAGAGGGGAGAGAGAGAGAGAGAGCGAGAAGGTCAGAGTCATAAAGAGAGCAAGCAATGGAGAATGAGGTGTAACCAAAAATGAGGAAGAGTGAATAAAAGACCAGAATAAGAGGAGCAGGTCAAACTAAAGGGTTGGAGAGAAAGCAAAAAGATACACACAGATAAACAGATTTTGCTGACTTTAAGTAGCACAGCGGGGATGAAGAGAAAAAGACGTGACACGCTCAATCTGAATTCAACCTCAGCGTCATGTGAACAAATATTTACCTGCAGATGGGAATGCATCAGTTGCCTTCAGTGCTGCTTGAGTATTTTTGAATAAAAAAATACAGCAGGAGGGAGCCGCCAAGAAAAGAACATTCCAAACAATGTCAGTGGAACATTTTACAAGTTGCCTCTCAGCCTGGACAATAGTGCTATAATAACCCACTCTCTGAAAACATGTTGAATAGATGGTGATACAATGACCTACATCAGAGCTGAAAACGTGTAACTGTGTGCAAAAAATGAGCCCATAGCCTAATTGGCTCTCTGCTCAAAACAATTTCAAAAGGATTAAAAAAAATAAAATAAAAATGTTTGCCTCGGTCACCTGCTGTGCAGCATCCTCTCAAAAGAACTGGGATAGAATCTTTTACCTATCTTGAAAATATAACTTAGAGACTGATAATATAGGATTTGTATTGTTACGCTGCTAGATAAGGTCGTTTAAATTCATTCACATCTCATCGCTTTGAACTGAGCTGACGTGAGCCTATATACTAATGTGTGGCAATAGATGTTGTGATCAATTACACACCAACACGTGGGTTGATTCAGCAAAAATGGGAAAATGAATCCAGCTGGGTATTATGAAGATGCGCTGATTTGATTATGCCAAAGATCAAAAATACAGCTAATGAGGATTGGCTGTTCATTACACGTATAATCTTCATCCTTGTATTAGTTTGCACCAGTGCTATCTCTTCACAACACAATCCAATAAAGTACAGTAAAATACTGCTAATAAAAAAACAAGCCAATTCCATCCTTGGTGGTATAATTATCTAAAGTCACCCACAACAACAGAGGAAGTTTTTGGCTTAAAATGACCATTTGTGCTTTTATGAGGCATGCGATCTTTGTGCCAGTGCATGTAATTATAGGTTTTCATATGAGGCATAGACAGTTATTGTTATTCACATTCACACGCCGTGTTCTACTGTACCCTCTCTGCATCACTGACTCGTGAAATCGACTCATCAGTAATAGGTAGGTACAGAGAAAGAGAGAGAGCGCGAGAGAATGGAAGTGGTGAGGGAGAGGTAAAAGTAATGCATAGAGGGACAGGAGGGTGAGGAAAATAAAAGAAATAAAAGAGCGAGAGGTTCTCAATGAGTTCCCACTGAGCTGGCTGATATTACAGCTTATTATGGTGCTCGCTTCCTTTTTTGTGAAACCAAGCTGTAATACAGGCAGGAGAATAAAGGGTCAGGCACAAAGAGAAAGAGAGGGTCATGCCTCAGACACTGCTGAGTATATGAAGGATGGTATTGGAGGCCAGATATTGATCGTGGTAAGAATCGGCTCAGCTCTAGAGAGTTGATCAGACGCTTTGGAAGAGGCTCCACACACGCACACACAGACACACACACCAGCTATAGGGAGTCGATAGTGAGGTAACAGCCAGTGTGCTAATGCACTATGAGACTATGTGTAGGTCTGGATTAGGTGGCTTTTGTCGGATAAATGAGAGCAGATTCAAATTATGTCCAGGTTTAATCCACCTAATAAGAAGAGTGGAAAAATGGTGTCTGATCGAATGTATTTCTATCAATGAATATCAAAGACTGAATTAAGCCTTAACAGTAGAATTCACTATAAATAGCCTTCGTCTCAAAATCTCTACAAGAAAAGTAAACAAACATCACATTTAGATTCAAATGGGCCTGCACTTAGCATTTATTCCAATTGATTAATCAAGCGAATGTTTTTTTCTATAACTCAATTCATCTAACAGCTTATTTTCTGAATATTCTAAAGATTAGTTTACTGGATGAATATAAAAATCGGTTTACCCAAAATAAATATAAAAGTTCTATTGTTAATATTTCAATATCTTCTACCAATAATACTTAAGTGCTTAACTTAAAGTTTTAAATGGTCTTGACATGGTGATCATTTCATCACTGGAGTAATATGCACAAGAATTACTTTTAACAAAAGAAACATTCAAAAACATCACCACTACTTACAGACACACACAGACCACATCTAGAGACTTGTAATAGGTTATGGCTGGGTGTGGGGGGGAAAAGCGCTGTGGGACCTTTAGCGTCCAGTGTTTGTGTGTCGCAGGTGATCTGCTGTCATAAACCCTTTACAATTAACAGAGCTGACAGGGCACCACAAATACACTTCAGATCGTCTTGGCCGAGGTCTTTGGTTGCAGCCTGCTCTCATTCTTCGTTGAGATGGGCTCATTCCAGGGCCTTTCAGCAAACGTGAAAGAGTCCAAATGAAAGTTAGAAATGTTATCCAAATGAATGGGCGTGATTATGTCATTAATGTGATGTAACGTCTGTTGAAACAGCGTATTGGATGGGACAATAAACAGAGGGTTGACTGATCAATCCGCCTTTGGCAAACCACCAGCATCAGATGTGATCAGGCCTGAAACTTTCAACTAGAAAATACTGCTTATTAGTGAACATTTTTAACTTTCTACTGCGTGATTTCACCGTCAACCTGATAACAAAGATACTCAAACGCGCACACACACACACCGCCAGAGATCTTCACCTTCCAGTCCTGTTATTCTCGGTATAATGTCAATCACCGTTTCATTTCTCCTCCATCACAGCAGCTTTTGCCGATCTGAAGTAAATGGCATTTGATTGAAAGGCTACCATTAAACAAAGAATGCTGATTATGCTCTTTGCCTGCATGTCAGCATTGCAAATGCATATAGTAATTGAGGATTGAAATTCCATAATGTACAATTATTTCCTCCCTCCAGAAGAAAGCAGTTTCTGCTGAGCTTCGTTGTTTGTCAGGAGAGTTTAACATGAATATGTTGATTAAAGCTGGTTTTGCGCAGCCTGCCGCTGGACTTTTTAAAAATTTTGCTACGGCACCCTATAGAAAAATGCAGAGCTTAAATTAATTTCATGCATTATGGATTTTCTCTATTTTTCATTTACATTTTTTCTTTGTTTTTCTATTTCCTTCATTCTTGTCTTGTACTTATCGTCCCACTACCTCCATCTAAATATAGTGCTCCTAATAAGAACCTGCCCTTTCTTTGGTGATGATGGAAGAACAGCAACCGGTCCACGGAAGGCAGCACAGCATATGCCCATAATTCTCTCTTTCTCCCTCTCATCTACTTTTGTCAGACTCAGAAGTAAGATGAAACATTTCAAGAAAAGATGATGAGTCGTCTAAATGGTGTCCAAAGTGCATTAAATACACTTAAAGCAGATGCATAAAGGTTTACACACCATCGCTGAGCACATACACAATGCATGCACAAGCCACTGACGGTAGAGAACCTACAACTTAAATCCCTGCAGGATTCCTAATCTAACCAAAATGTCATATATGCATGACAATGCTTGCCTTAAGAAGATATCAAGAGCCTGGTCTGGGTTGTCGTAATATATACGTAACTGTGCATGCGTGAGTGTTTCTGTCGAAACAGTATGCATGTGTGTGAGTGTCTGAGAGAGGAAGAAGGTGGGTTAGAGAGTGGCAATCCATCAGCCCCAGGACAGGGCTGTGGATGGTGATTATAGCAGGGGGGATCAGTTCTCCTGATTGATCTACCTCTCTCCTTCTCAGGTCACAGTTCAAGAATGACCATTTTACACTTTTCACTGGAAAAAAAATCCACACCCACAGCCATAAATCTACAGTATTAAAGTGTTTATTAGTATTGGTCTGCATGTGTTGGTTTTTGTCAGATTTTCTTCACCCAGATTTCTGGCGGTGCTAAATAATTCAGCAGCACTGCTCTCTGCTCTGGAAATATTAGATGAAATATTGAAAAGTTTAAATTGCAACACGGAGCAGCGAAATCACGGCGCAAACAAGACGGGGACGAGACGACACAGAGAAGAGGCGAGAGAAAGAGAGAGGATGAGATGAGAGGATACGGCTGTTTTGAAATCTTCACCTCTGAAAAAACAAATAGGATGGAGTAGTAAACAGGGAGACTATAAAGCAATAGCTTATTGCTTGTTTGTGCATGCATACATTTGAAAATGTAATAAGCAAACATGTGAATGGTGTTCACCAAGCAGCCTCATTTTGGGGACCTGTGGAAAATAAGATGATTTATGCATGAATGAATTCTCATGCACATAAAGGAGTTCATTGCATAGCCGTTAATCCTGTTTAATTGGTTATTACGATGTCTACTGTTACAGATGAACCCTCTAATATTGCCTTTAAATGTTATTTCCCTTGGTATAATAAATGTGTCATATTGTGTTTTATTACTTTATTTTACCTTATAGGTTTTTACTTAAAGCATAATGCCGTTAGTATTGTTGTGGAGTAAGACTTGTCAAAACTCCTGTTTTGGTTTTGCTTGAGCCTTCAAAGTATCATGGGTGATGCCTCAGGTCTGCCTTAGGTCTCCCATCCACCACCCATCACCTGTCTTTCTTTTCCATGTTGGAATCTAAGAGGGGCACCCCTGGCTGTGGAAACTGCCACACAGCCTTGCGGTCTCCCTGCCTTGTCTGGCATCATCATTTTTGTTTTTGACACATTCAACCTCAGGCGATAACACTAACTCTGTGCCACTCTTCTTCCCCTTAATCGCTCTCTGACTCAAAGCCAATCCAAACCCCTGTTTTTTTTAGCCACCCCTCCCTCAACCGCATTTATCTCTATTCCTCACCTGCTTTTTCTGCAGCTGCTTCCAGATGTTAGCCCCCTTCTGTGCTCCCATCTAATCACTCCCTCTCACCTCCTGCAGAACTTTCTCCCCACCTACAGTATCAATCCTGATATCTTTCTTCTCCCCATCCCTGAAATAGACAAGGGCTTCACATTTATTTTACAATAACACTTATCTCCACCGGCCCTCCACCCCCCCACCCCTCCTTTCACCCCCAAACCCTCTGATCAATAGCTCTCACATGGCAAACAAACAACAGCAGCAGCCAAACATTTGTCAGGCTACAATGCTCAGTGGTGTTTTTTCCTAACAGTCTAATGCAATCACTAATTAGATTTAGAAATTGATTTGGGGGTGGGTGTGAGGAATTCTCAAGCAGTTTGCAGGAGAGAAGATCGAGAGGGCTAGAGATGGATGCCTAAACGCAGCAGAGCCGGAAGACACTTCAGGGAGACGACTCAAGCTGTCCTGCTGCCATTGCTCCCGACGTACTGCTCATATAGCATGTCATAAAACCAACCCAGCAATCACCTGTAAACTCTCCTGGAGGGGCTTTATTCTTGTCACTCCAAATTCTCCCTTGTGATTAGCTCGGTGTATTCCTGCCCAGAGTGACTAAGTAAGTAAGTCAAATAAGGCTTGTAACACCGCATTGTGTAACAATGTGATACCTTTTCACTTCATTGTGTAATAACGGTGCATTTTGTAATAATCTGACACATTCTGTGATAAAAACCCTGAACGGAATATGTAATGAATTTTGCCCCATTTTGTAATGATTTGTTACACATTGCGGTGGTTATTACAAAATGTGGGAGTTGCACTTTTTTATAACAAAAATGTGCTAATTTGGTGCAATATGTAATAATCAACCAAAACTGAAGTCTTTATCTGTATCTTAAATTTTTAATAATTAAATTAAAATTCCCTAATTATGAGGGAATTTATTCCAAAATTCCCTGAAAAGAAGATTATTCACATCTCTTTAGCATCGTGACAACATGTTGGCCAGGACATTTTTTTACCCTTAACATGCCTGACCTCCATGTTGAAGGACACACATTTCCACTGTTTTTTTTTTATTACGTATTGCACCATATAAGTCCAAAAGTATTAGCAGAATGTGCTTAATGTATCAAAAGCTTTGCCTACTTTACATAGTTAGTTTAGTCCAGTAGTTCCCAGGACTTTGACCTCCTCTATGGGTCACAAATTTAACAAATTTAACTGATGGGTCAGAAGATGATTAATGGAGAAGGGAAGAATAAAAAACAAAGTTCTGATAGACAATGTTGTATTTCTTTATACTGTTTTCTTAACTTTTCTTTTTTATGAGAAATATTCAATGATTTGACTTCTTTAAGCCTCATAGAGTTAATTAAATAAAACCACCTGAGAGGACATCTCAAACATGACAAACATATAGATTTGGTAAATTATTTGTTTTCTGTTCAGCTGTAAAATAATGGACTATCATTAAATGGAATTGAATTGGAGCAGACAAAGAAAAAGTAGCAAAAGTAAAGTTTCACAAGATTGTAATTTCCACCACAGCGATGAGTTGGTTGAAATAATCCATGTATCCAGTGAGAGCCAATTGAAATGTGAGGAAAGTATTGGCAATCACCTCTCGGCTCAGATAGCCTGAATATCTGCTTTGGCTGTGGGCGGATGTGAGGTTACAGCCAAGAGGATCAGTTTGCAAGCAACCTTATTACACTGATGGGCTGATTGTGGACCTGGATGATAGTTATTGTCAAGGACAACAGTCCCTACTTGGACAACATAATTCTCCAACAAAATAGGCACTGATTATACTCAAATCATATCTCTGCTGAGGCTGAGGCCCTCTATTCGTCATATGAGTGTGTTCGAAATGCAAATTGGGAAAAGAAAATGATGTCTATCATTTTATAAAACCTGTGCTTGTGCGAGGGGAGGTTTGTGTGAAGTGTGTGTACAAGACGAAGTACAAAACCCTGTGGATGTTCCTGGTTTGGTTTCCTGCAGGTTTTAAATGTTACTGACAGAACAAGAACCTGAAACATGACCTTTCACTAATGCTGAGAGTCAGGACAGGGACTCAGGAGGATGGTGTCATTTGGCAGTTACCATGGTGATGATACGTCCATCAGTGGAATCTACAGTATAGATGACCAGATTCACACCACCCACAGAAGGGCACGTGGCCTGGCACGTCTTGGCATTGTATCAGACATGGCCCAGAACCAGACGTTTGGACATGACATGCTGGGTGCTGCCAAGGAGGCCTAAGCTGTGTGTGTGTGTGTGAGAAGCCTGGATGAAGTTTGTGCACCTAAAGATGTCATGAACAGGGTAGTGTGTGTGCTGATTTATGATAAATAAACGTATTATTGTAAGATATGAAAACCTCTCTGGTCTGTGCAGTTTGGGTTTCAGTCTAATGACAATAGAGATGAATTTCAGATTCTACCAGCACAGTCTGACATTTTATTTTCCTATGTGAACACTGTACTATAAAAATAACATGACTTAAAAGAACAGTTTACCAAAAATGAAGTTTCATTGATTATCTACTCACTCCCATGTCGATTTTTTTTTTTTTTAATTTATTGGTTTATTTGACAGGGACAATGCACATTAATGAACATTGCTGTAAATGTGCCAGAGTTAGCCAAGAGGGTATTTTTCACGGAAAGTTGGCTGAATTTTCTAAATCCACATAACATTTTTTGGAGCTTCTCTGCAAAACAGGCTGAACAACTGAAGAAAAACAACCTAAACAAACACAAAAATGACTCCGAGCAGCTCGTACGGCGGAATCCAAGTCTCCAGTTTTTTCAAGTTAAAATTCTACTGTAGCCTCAAAGCTGAAACTGTCACAGCGAAGGTGCACGAGTTCGATTGTTTGAACATACGAAGATAGGCAAGAATAATGAGAACGTGGATCTCTGCATACCTCAGTATTCAGACAAAAACAAAAGCACAACATCAGATCTGTCACAGTCACTTGTTGCTGCAACCCCAGCAGGGCTCTCGCTGTTGTGTCAGACACACCTTTCGGGTAGCAGGTAAACACTGAGGTATGCAGCAATCACAGGGTCTTGTGTGTTTGGTGTTATTCAAACTTCCCTTTCACAGATTGACAGCTTTAGTTTATGTGTGCTTGTACATCTAATCTTTTTTTTACCACACCACTAAGCAGCAAAGACCTGCCTTCATGTCTGTCTGTAGGGTGAATGACTCTGTGATCTCCATCTGACAGGGCAGCACTTTGGGCTCACCTATTGCTGTTAACATAAGCCTAACCTTAAACGGAACCTGTTTCCTCTTTCCAACAGGTTCCATTTACTCCTCTTCAACTCTCCCCCCCCCCTTGAATCATTTGTAATTTCACAGTCATGCAGTAGCACATTGCACAGAGGCCCTCTCTCAGAAAAAACACACCAAAACAAACATTTCTAGGAAAAATGTTCTGTATCCAGCCATCCCTTGAGTGCACGCTTGAATACAAAGCAACGTGAGCCAGATCACACACAAATAAGCAATCCATCTTTATCATTTTTAGAAGCAAACACCCTCTCACATTCACGTGTACATAAACAAGAAGCCATACATTCATACCGTGACAGAGAGATAAATAAATGTTTGGAATAAAATAAATAAATCCAAAGGAAAAGCATGCTCAGATTGCTGATACGTCCAACACCTGGCCCCTTATCTTCCACCTCACCTGTAAGGAAACACATGGGCTGATTTGCAATTCTAAGTGGAGAAAGAGGATGGGTAGAGGAAAATGAGAAAAAATGGGATGGAAGATCCAGGCTGAGGACCCCACGTAGGTTGTATTTGCTCACTTTCCCTATCAACTGCCATATTAAAGATGCTGTTCTTCTCTCATTCTCTCCCTCCCCCTCGTGCCCAACCAATCGTGGTCTTGTCACAGCATTATTGCAACCTGGCAATGAGATTCCAGATAAATGGGTGTGTCAGGAGTTTGTTGTCATCAAGCCTTCCTCATGCTGACTATAATGAACAATACGAGAGTGTGTATGGTGTCTAGACCTGACAGTAGAAGCTGAGGTGATAATCATATATGTTTGGAGATGGAATTATGGTATCCTCTGGGAGACTGTGCAGAGATAGCTGGTTCCCAAGAGTGCACAGCTAAGAAGGCATAGCACAAACGCTGACATTTACATTCACCTGGGTAAACTGCGGATAAGGCGGCTGGGATTCATATCTGCAACAGTGAAATGATGATAATATTGACTCTCTGTCTTATCAGCCGCAGAGAATGTCATTCAAACGTGGGATGCTGTGGAAGGGAGCAGACTACTCCTGGCTGTTCAATGTCAAGGACATAAAACATTAAGACTGTGTTGTAAATTTATATCAGCTGATCCATAACTGCATCAAAAGATGAAGGCTTGTTAAATAATGTAGTTCATAAAGTGATTTAAGGACCTATTAACAGCCAAAGCCACTGCGGTTCACAGTGCTACCTTGCTGCTTTGATTCTCATCAGGCCACTGGGGTTAGCCATCACTGTCATTCTCATTATGAAGGGTAATGGGATCATCCGTTCAACCTCTTTCATTCATTGTAACTTTATTAGCATCCATCACGTCCAGCCATATCCCCATGCTTGGAAATGGCTGACTCTGTCATATAAACAGAGAGATGGTTTCGAACTTAATTTATCAAGTAGCTTAATGTGATATCAGATTAGAACCGACCTCAAAGAACCAAACTACATAGTTGTTAATTCATGGTATTTTAAGCCATGATCTTTCCTCCTCTGCCTTGTGTGATTTGATCCGGACTGAAATCCTGCTTCATGATATCAGCTGAGTGAAATTAAGTTAATTAATGAAAAATCTGACATTCCTTCAAACATCTCCAAACGGAGTATTTTAAACTCTACAGATCTGGAATTGCATAGATGCACAGACTTAATTATTAATTGTGCATGCAAACAATTTATTCATTTATAACCTTTTGTGGAATTCATCAATACTTGCAAACTTGTTCTGAGATGAGATTAGATTTTAAGGATGAAAAAGCTACTTACATTTTGAAAACACACAAGAAAAATATCCTACAAGTATGTATTTATTTAATTGTCAATGTTTACACTTACTAAAGATGATTAAGTCTAGCCTAAATGATGCATGTCTTTATTTTCCATATTGTTTCCTTACATAACATCATATGTTTTACATAGCATGATAAAGTGTTTTAAAACACAGTGCAGCTCGACAAAGGTAATTGTAATATATCAAACTGAGGATGGACCCAGACCGACCACTTCTCTTCCTCATGACAATATCTGCAATTTTACGGCACTTAGCTGCAATTTCCTTCCACACTCTCCTCAATTTAATGCACTCAGTCTCAGCTTTACTTTCTCTCTTTTCTCCTTGCAATCCTTTTTTCCCTCCACACTGCTCGGCCACATGCACTCCGTGCACTCAGTCTACGTGGTTTTGATGTGTAAAATTCAAATGTAACATTCAGCTCAGAGATAGACATTTGCTTGCTCCCCTAGTCTGAAATGATTCTGAACTCATCCCCTGCACTCTGAACCTCACAGAACTTTGATAGAGTGCAACAAGGAAATGTGTTGACAAGCCCATAGCTGTGCAGAGAAAGTCCAATCACATGCAACATCAACATACTGCTGCAGGTCATGACATCATCTAGGAATTTTTAAGTTTTAGTTCTGGCCAGAAAAAGCATTTTACAACACACAGTAGTCTTTTAGAGGAATGATTGTAATATTTTGTTTCAAATTAATGAACTTCAAATTGCAAAATTTAACCCAAGAAAATAATTTAACAAAGTAAAGGTTGCAACAATTCATCTATTTCAGAAATTTCTTGAATTTAGTATTCACAGCAGAGAGGAGAAATCTTTTAAAAAACATAACGTCTACAGGATACATGACTGCTTTAACCCTTCTGTTTGAGAACACCTTTAACAGATTTCTAAAAAGCAAAACTTTACTAACATTGTTTTATTCAAATTGATATGTGGCTTGCTTATTTATAGCACATAATAATATACAAAATATGAAATATTTGATTATTTAGAGTGTTTTATGGTCATTTTCCTATTTTGTCACCTGTAGTGAGAAAGGAAAGTGATACAATTTTATCATTTTAAGAAGAACATACTGATTTTTGATATTATGGTTAATATAATATGCTTATACACATAGCAGTGTAGCGCTATGGAAAAAGGAAGGAAACTCAATGTCAGTAAAACACAAAGGTCAAGCAAACAATAAAAATCAACAAGGCTAGAAGCTGAATAAGGGGAGGTTGCTTGGAGGCATGACCTCAGTATTTATGACATCCTGTCTAAAGCCCTGCATACATCCATAACTTACCCCCCAATAAATGTTTCTTCAGGACTTCAAGAATTCTGCTTTGTGTGGAAAAAAATGCTTCTGACTCATAAAAGGTGACATTTTGCACTGACTGCACATACAGTGTTATAATAATGCACACAAAGCACACACAAATATTGTTCTGCACATTTGTGCTTGTCGCATTATGAATTCTCCAAGCTGCCATTATGGCTGTGTTTGCCTCTGATCCGTGTAACCTGGCACATACCACCTATTAAAATCCTAATGGCTGTTTGCCAGCACCAGACAGCTGGGGTTAAAGGAGCCAGTAACCTTAAATAGTGGATAAATGATCATAACTTCTAATTAAAATTCACATCTGACTGGAGTTTTTAACCTTCTGACTCAGGGGCCAAGTGACAAAAAAGGTTGGACCCAAGCACACCACATAATCCTTAAAAACACTGGATTGACAGATTGTTAAATGAAGTAAACGGCTAAAAAATAGTCAGACTAACAGTTATATTTTTACAGCTGTTTGTATATTGTACATTATATTTTACAAATGATGCTCCTCAGAGTCAGAACAGAGACTTTTAGACACGCCGCCCATTTTTCCTGAAATAACTTACAGAAGGACCTGAAATATCAGAAAATAACACATTGGGAGAATTTAAGTTCGTTTTATAGGATTGAGAAAATAGTGCTCTTGGTCAATGTGATCGATCATTAAACTTTTTTTTACTAATTAGTCCTTGATTTTGTTTTTAACTTTATTGATCTATATTCCATTTATTCATGAAAGGTGTTTGATTGTAATGTCTTACTTATTGTTGTAACAGTTTTTTTATGCTGCTCTTTAGGTGAGGTCACTTTTGGAAAAAGAAACGTTTAATCTCAATGAGGATTTCACCTGGTTAAATAAAGGATATAATAATAATTTTTAACGCTAACATGAATTTGACACTGACAGAGCTAAGAAATGTCATTAATAACAGTGAGCACCTTAATTCACCTTACAAAAAGTTCATAGAGTGACTTTACTGTAGGTGCCTCTTTCCTCATGGTAAATAAAGTGTTACCTGTATTCCCTTCACCAATAGCAAAGAAGGAGTTTTTCTTTTTCTTTTTTTTTTTTAAAACAGTTTTTGTACAATTAAGAGCTTTCAGGGGGAGCAAGAGGAAGTAGATTTACGGTCCCTTTTGTGTTCCTCACAATATGAACACACACATAAACACACACTAAAGCCAGTGGGAAGACAATTCTAATTAGTGTTTAGACTGATGACCTGACTAAACAATAAGCTAAAGCTTGCTGTCGGCCTCCTGGTCATAAACAGCAGTGCCAGCTGGGGGTTGAAAACAAATCGACCGTCTTGTTATTTTCCTAACAGGGTGCAATTGGCAGAGCTTTCTGAGGCTCAATTGTCATGGCTTGTACTAAATTAGTCCTATTGACAGCATGTTTACCCCTCTTATTCCAATCACCACATGAATAGCTTTGGAGGCTTGCAGTTGTGATTACATGTTGGGAAATAAAAGCAAAGAAAACAGCTCTCGGGGGGCAATACAGTGACAGTGCTAACATTTAGTGCAACTATTCTGCAATGGCGCCTGTTTCTGCTGCTTGTCCAGTGATCAATTGCTGCAACACCATTGCTCCAGTTAAAGCACTACAAATTAATTTGTAGAGCAGGTTTCTTTCCCAATGCTCAAATTGTACAAGATAACATTCAAACGGATAAGCTAATGGATTCTAATGAGACCACAAGGTTATTTGTTCCCCTGATGTGCAAAAGTCACATGCACCATCTGAACCAAAATGATTGGCCGTAACCAAACTAAAAAGGCTGCAGGAGCTAGCGTGCCACTTTTCCAAGTATAACTACTTCATTTCACACATCCATCGGCATGATTAACAAACTGTGGGTGGCTGACTTTGATAACGCTGCAATGCATGATGGGAGACGGGCCTTCTAACATGGTTAAAAGGTGGAAATTGGAGAGGAAATAGAGACTAAAGCAACCAGAAGACGAGAGGCTTCTAGGGTAAAAGGCAAGCTGTGAAAGTTGTTCTCAAGGCTTTTAGAGCCATGTTAGCCCAAAATGCTCCACATGATGCTGACAGAAATTTCATCCTCCACAGGCGAGAGAAAGTAATGGGTGGCATTATAAAGAAAGGCCTGCAAGGTTTTTAAGATGAGAGGAGGGTCTCATCTTAAAATCCTGTGGCCCACAAGCTATTGCCCCATATATCTCTGTGTATGCATGGTTATGGAAGGCCCACTTCGGTCTCAGATTGACCTTGAAGACATACAGTACAGTAAGTGCATTCACACACCTTCTCTTCACCTGCAGATTTTATTCATTTATTCATTGGCACACGCTCACACATGCAGAGCTCTGATGCACATACATACAAGAAGCGGCTCAGACACTAAAAGCTCAGGATGTAATCACACACGCTTCGGTTGCTGCACTTTCATTCTATACATATTCTGAAGTGAATGTCTTTTTGAGCTGGCAGAACGCTACACAACTGTTCAGAGATGAAGAGAAAACATGACAGGAGCAGTCTTAAAAAATCAGAAGTCCTTTTCCTCTGACTCTTCCTCCCTTCTTTGATTGTTTACAGCTGTTGGTATTTTAGCTCACTTGTTTACAGACATTTAGTCATATTCTCGCTGTGTCACAATCCATATTTAGGCTGAACCAGCCTGTGCAGCTTCATTTGTCTTGATGTATCTCTTTGATTCTGCTCATCCTGATATCAGCTTGACAGGAAGCAAATGTGTTAGCTTTGTTAGTTTTCAATTTATTACACAGTTACGCTAATGTGACAATTGAACTCCTCTTCTATATTTAACATACCACTTATACCCCCTACGTAATGATCTCAATGCTGTTTCACAGCCATGTCCATGTTGCCAGGAAGAACATATGAAACCGCAGTACTAGAACCAAAAAGAACTAGAGAGTAGAAAAAGAAAATCTCAGGGGTCGGTTTCTTTTAACAGAACCCACTTTTAACTTATGTATTTACTTAGAGAAGATTTCACCACTCAAACAGCTATGCACTAACTGACTGTAATTATTTAGCTAAACATTCACACTAAATGGATTCTTTCCTGTCGTATGCTCAACTCCCCCACCAATTATCATGACATCAACAGACAGACAGACAGACAGACAACCACTAATGACCTTAGTCTGAAAGGCCAAATGTCAAGGTTCAAGTTAGAGCAGAATCTGCTCCCACTTAGTCTAAACTGGTAA